>CM076408.1:22749529-23093864 GCA_038363315.1 Mugilogobius chulae
CTGCAGACATACTCCTCTACACTGAGTCAGCTGTCCGAGGAGAGTCAAATCACAGACATTTTTACAGCTGTCGACACAACGCATCACCTGCTCCTCTAAAATACCACCACTTTCTTCCATTTTACGCCTGATGGGATGTGAC
This sequence comes from Mugilogobius chulae, assembly GCA_038363315.1. Lineage (NCBI taxonomy): Eukaryota > Metazoa > Chordata > Actinopteri > Gobiiformes > Gobiidae > Mugilogobius > Mugilogobius chulae. Next base: position 22,749,672 of record CM076408.1, read on the forward strand.
AAAGTGAGCAACGATGGACAGAAGAGTGCTAAGAAAAATTGCAGTGGAAGCAAAAATTATCTGGTCCAAGGTGAAACTATTCTTAATAAAAGAAAAAAGTAGACTATGCAGTATAACAAATTGCAAAGAGAATGTACTGACCCTCCATCGACCCAAGCTTCAATCTGCCTTATAAAATCTTCTAACCAGAGAACAAGCTTATTTCAAACTCTTCACCGTAGATCACATGTATAGCTAAAGTATTGAACATCTAAAGTATTATTCTAGATGAGTTTAGGAAGGACTTAAGGTGAAGCTAACACCCTAAACTCTTCCCTAAAACACATTTCAAACTAAACTTTCTTCTGGAAAAGCATGAGGAAAAGAGGGACTGATAACTGAGAAGATTGGTGGAGAGGAGATTGTTTTGACAGCAGGTATTTGTGATCAGCACACAGTTTTGAGTGTACAATTCAATTCTTATGTCTTGAAAAGCCACTGATCTATTTTGACTTGAAACTTGCTCATTTGATCAGCTTGCACACAAAAAATAAATAAAATTAAATAAAAAAAATACTCAGGACATCAGCTATTCAAACACCATTTAACTTCACTTTAATTTGGAGCAGAGAAAGCAGAGTTTTGCCATAAAGCTAACAACAAACATGCTAACATTTCTGCTTCACACATTTCAACTTCTCATGTGTGTCTTCATGTTTTTTTAAACCAGAATGTTCCCCAGAATGGCCTTCTGCATGGACACAAATTACAGTCAGTTTGTGGAGAGGCAAGGCCAGTTTGCAAAGTGTTTTAAAGAGACAATTGTGTAAATTATTTCTCAAAAACATTTTTAAGAATGTCACGCTCTGGAACAAAACACTAACATGATCAAAACAAAACAAAACAAAACAAAAAAATAACTTCTCCCCAAAGAAACACAATGCACCTGTTTGCTGAGAAGACTAAATGATCATAACAGATTATAACTTCAATGAACAAATAAAGCTGGCAAAATAAACATAAGCGATACCAAGTTTTCTTATTTAAATGTTTTTGATGCACCAAATAAATTACAAAAATCTGGGTTTTTACTTTGAGCAACAAGATACTATTATCGGTACCTTTGTTACAGTCCAGTCTTACTTGTATTCCAGTGGTCAAGTTTTATTCTTTTTTTTTTTTCCTGTTGTTACAGCAATGAGCCAATCAAGTAATAAAAAACCGCACCTTGCTCAAATCAGCCAAAATGTAGGTCATTTTATCAACTCCAATATGTCGGTTAGTTTGTACAACATGTTCCTCTAGTACGGTTCTAACTTTTTATTCTACTGACTTATGATCTTGACTTTTCACTTCCAGAAAGCTACATTTTTATCATTATTTATTGAAGTTATGAGGAGCAAATTTCTTGTTAAGCTGTAGTGATAAAAAGCAGCAGAGCTCAAACGATTTGCTTTAATCTTTAACATTTCAAACTTGAACCTGCTCTACTTATTTCCAAACATACCAGCCCAGTTTCTTGACCTTGCGTATCCCCCTGTAGCTTGAATCCTTCTTGCAGTACTGTTAGCACACAGCCCTGTCCCTGCTCCAGCTCCCCTGTTTGATGTATACAGTGTTAGGGCTGAGGGCAGCAGCTCGCACAGGCACAGATGGATCGACTCCTCCAGGACATCTGCTCACTGTCACTTACCCAGCATCCACACCAGCCCAGCACCGAGGAGTCAGGGGCGCCACCACACACCCATGCTTCAAAATGTCAAGCCCAAAGCCACATGGAAACCTTATCTACCCTTAAAAAAAGTGTAATTTAAAAGGAGTACAAGCAAAATGATTCCTCCTTATGTTGTATGCATATGATTGTGATCACAGTGAATGACAATGAAAACGTGCCGCACAACATATGGACATGATGAGAAATATATTTTAGATATTTTTAGGTATTGTCTGTTCTATTATATATTACAGCGTGATACGAAGCCGAAGCACTGGATATTTAAAGGACTGTTACTATGCAAAGGTTTTTGACCTTGTTATAACTGCCTTCTCTCATCATTAGCTTACTTAAAGTTTTATTAGGAATGATTCATGTGTGTTTGAGTAATCTTGTATTGTCCTGCAGCTGATGATTGAGTGCTCAGAAAAGCCCTGTTCTCACCAACCACCTATCCGTGCTCACTCTCAGTTTAATTGTCAATAATTTTGTGTTTTACATAAAAGCAAATTTAAATTACAGATCTATATCATAGTTTATACCTAAATACATAGAAAAAACGCAAAAGGTACCCATCAAAGGTGCCTTATGTAACTTTATAAATGTTATGAAGTTACACAAGCGACCTTTTTATTTTAGCTGCTAACCATGTACTGAATATTACTCACCTATAGAATGCTATGATGGTACAAGAATAATGCATTTTTGGGTCGGTGAAAGCGTACACTTTCTGAACACTCAGATCAGAAGTGCAGGACAAACAAAGTACAGTTTTACTTAATTAATTATTTTATGAAAGGTTAATTTGGCCTCAAATGTCTAGTCTAAGTATATCTTGCATTTATTCAGTTACAATTTCAAATAAAACTTGCATTGTTCTATATTTTTCCATAGACATATAATTAGTAGACATGCAGTTCGACTCTGATGCTATCGAACACTTAGCATCTGAGCTAGTCCAGTAAGGTTTAAGCTAGTCCGGAGAATTCTCCTGTTTATTTTCCTATGGCCGTTAGCATTAGCCCTCAAAAAATGCAAGTTATGAAAGATCCAGAGTCAGCTAATACAAACCTACCGACCACATTTAGCAAAGGTCAGAGCCTTGTTACAAGTTATTGTTGAGTTTACAAACCTTTTAGTATTTTATTGTAGATAAAATTTGTATATAAAACGGCTAGCGAACTTCAACAAAAGATTTCTGATCTTTTAAGACTCTAATGACCAAACGTCCGCTTTTACATGTTGCTAGTGAAAACAGCAGACAAATTAAATAAACTACACCAAATAAAAGTTACGAGTCTACGAATATTGTAGGCTGGAAACATCGCCAAAGTTGTTTAAAAAAGCTTCGTAAGACACAAATCAGTCAGTTTTGCTCATGGTTTTGTTGAAATCGCTTGTCTTAGGTCATTTTAAGTGCAACTTCTGCTATTAGGTTCAATTGATTTGCGTCATCACATCTACCGGAGGAATATGGTGTCGCGCTGTTCAAGTTGTAGCAACAAAGCAGAGCTGCTGATTGAGCATCTACTAATTTAATGTCTATAGTTTATTCAACCAAATAAAGTGATTCATAAAACCAGAGGATATGATGATAAGACCACACTCTTCAAATTAAAACTATATTACAAGGATAATAGCTGTCTAAATTACTAGCGTTTAGTTACAGTTGTCGTTTTAGCACATCTTGAATATTTGTAGTGTGTAAAGCTGGAGCTCTGGGCCCATGATCTGGCTCTGAATTACTCTGGTTGGATCATAAAGCAGCGTTTTAAACCCGAAGGCTCCATTAAACCAATTTACTGCAGATGGTCCATTGGCTGAACAGAAGAGTGGTGTGGCCAAAGTGTGCTCAGGATATAACGGTTTGTTTATAGAGCGTGTAGAAAGCCGGGATAACACAATGAAGAATGATTCATAATAAACTGAAGACTTGATAACAGTTTACAATAACAGCTGAGTATTAGGCCTTATTCGTAACATTTACATAAGTAATCTTTCTTTTTTTTTTTTCCAAATGCTGTATTCATCATCAATCGCAAAAAGCACATTACAAAGAAACAGAACATGTTATGTAAATTGTGAGTAACTGTTTATCCCCAAGAGCCATCCAGACAAGTGGCGAAGAGCCAGACTACAATCATTGTGCAACAATTTCGAAATTTTCGAAAAGACAGCCAAAAATACAGTATATATCCTGAAGCACTTGCTTAAATTAATTTAAGAATTTGAAATTGCAGCTGAATTTAAGTTGTAACTATTGGCTATTACCCCTGAGAATAGGGGTAAAAAATATTTCCATTGACCATATGCAGTAATTTGGTTTAAACTAAGAGGCAAAATAAAAAATATAAAATACAGAAAAATAATAAAGAACTTGTTTTGAATACATTTTTTGCAGTGTTTCTGTATGAGTGAGTTCATTTCATAGAATATTTAATTTAATTTAATTCTCCAGCCTTTCCTTACAGCTTTGTAGAACAGCACTTACAGGACATTACAGGACTTACAGCACATTTTGTGGTCACGCAAACCTGCTTAAAGTAAAGCCACATAAAGCCACAAAAACTTTTTTTTTTTTAATAATTCATTCATGTTCTACCTCTTGTTCCCATTTAGGGTTGCAGGTGACTGGAGCTCAGCCCAGTGACTTTTGGCCTTAGGCGGGGGAACACCTTGGCCAACTAATCGCAGGATTAGAGACAGACAACCATTCACTCAGCCCATTCATTCACTAGGAGAAATTTACAGTGATGCCTAATTAACCTCAACATGCATGTTTTTGGAGAGAGGAGGAAACCTGCAGAAAACACAATGACATTAGAAGAACACGCAAACTCCATTCAGAGAGATCCTGAGATGTTGACTTGGCTGAAGTCAAGCCCACAATCTCCTTTTTGGGAAGCCAGAGCTCTAACCACTGCTATCATGCACCTCACACAAAAACATCTAAACGACAAAAACTTTGATTCAAGTAGTTTTGGTCAGTGACTTAGTTCTACATAACTCAAAGACTTATATGCAACAAAAAACAAAGAAAGACTGTGAGTTAGTTCAGTAATTGCTGTGAAAGGCCTGGCAGTAAAGGACAAGATATTACTTCAGCAGAGCATAAAGAGGAACACATACATGTTTTGACCTGGCTAGTCTGGTCATTCAATGCACTATTATTACATATTATGACCTTGCAGTATACAACAATTTGTTTACCTCTTACATAAAGTTATACAGTAGGTCATTTTAGTTAAATATACACACATCGCCAGTAATAAGATCTGAAAAAACACTTATTTTCTTGTTTTTCCCAGATAAACTGCTGAAAAGGCCCAGAAGGCGAAAAATAGCTCTTCCATTACAGGGACCACTTTGTATTTCAATTTTCAGACCAGCGTCAATTATCTTTCCCTTATCTTGGCCCATGATAAATGAAAACAAATCCAGTTGTCAAGCCTCTTGCCAGTGCTTCTATAAGTGGTGCAATCAATCTGTTTTTCAGAAGTCAATTGTACGATATATTATTTTCTTCAAAGATGAGCTCCCTCTGATAAAAAGGTAATTGAATGTCATATAAACTTAAAAAACCTTCTCAGAAAACCAAGTAAATGAACACTATTTTTGCAGCTCAGGAGCAAAAAAGCCAATTACAGGTCTTGTCAAAAACCCCAGCTTTCTACCAAACATATTTAATGATGCAGACTTTAAATCTATTTCTTCAGGTTCATATGTTTCTGATCAGGCCACACTAAAAAAGGACATGTTCTATTCTGAGGATGCAATCAGGAAGTTGGAGTAAATTGAGCTTTCATTACACAAATAGTCACATTTGTAATGATCCTCTGGACTGGATGTGATTTGCAGGATCCGCTCACAGAGAGGAACAGCTGGTCCTGCACTGACTCAGAGGAAACAGAGGCAGGACCAGCGGCTGCTCTCAAGGCCCACGAGCAAGAAGAAATGCAACGCAATTGACAAAAGTATGTTTTTCTCATTGACAAGGAATGTGAAAGGAATGTTTTTAGTGTAGGCCTGGGCAGTGCATGCATAAAAAGTCGTCTAATCAGAAACTTCTAACAACGATTTTACACAATTTAAAAAAATACCTATAAGTCGATGTAATCCCTCATTCATCCAGGAGTGATCCTTAGTAGAAAGGCTTCAAAGTTGTCATCTGGACAGTGATGACAACTTAAAAGCCTTTCTACTAAAGAAGCTACAACTTAAATGACGCTTCTGCAACACCTTGCAAAGAGTAGGTCTGGTCACCATGCCCTCTGCCACATCTCTATTCACTTGTGAAGTTTTTTACTTCACGATAAAAAAGTTTTTGCTACACTTTTTGGTTGAATCAGTAATGGATCAAGGCTATCTCATGTTATCTTAATCAGCAGAAATCTGCCATTTTTTAAATTTCATTTTGTATTGTTGTTAATTTTATATTATTTAGAGGTGTATAGCAGAGTGATTGAAGCTCTGGTTTCCCCAAGGAGATCGTCAGTTTGACTCTCAGCACGGACTAAATAAACATTTCATGTTGGCATTACACCAAATTTCACAAGGTGAATGAATGAAAAAGTGAATGATTGTCTGTGTCTGTCTGTATGTGTTGACCCTGCAATGACTTGGCCACTATCCATGGTGTTCTCCTGCCTAAGGCCCAAAGTCAATGGTCACCCATGACCCCTAATGGGAACCAGTGGTAGAAATTGAATGCATTTTTTATTTATTTTTCTTGTAAGCAGCTATATTTGAATTGATGGAGAGATGAAGTGTGTCCCTGATTGGCTAATTTATCTGTCCATCACAGTCCATCTTGATAGATTTACGAGGAAAATTCAGAATTCTGGGCTTCTGTATGATGTACATTGATATGAAGCACAACCTGCTCAAAAAACAGCATGAACGTGACAGATGAATATTTAACAACTCTATTAATAAACCTGTTCATCAACCTTAGACAACTGCTCTATACATTGCATCACAAAGATAATAGTCAGTAAATTAAATAAATAAAGAAATAAACATGATGACATACAAGCAGAATTTACAGGTGGCATTATATAATTTATTATCATTGGTTATCTACTCCTCAGCTCCTTCACCATCTGTACAAATCTCATATTTAGTGATAAAAGTTTAGCCTTGAACCAAACATATTTGCCAGCAATCATTGCCCTCTGTGTGTGCTAAACTAACAAATTAAAAGGGACTTATGTGAATATTTGACACAAGGTCAAAGGAAGAGAGCATATCTCGACTCGAGCTGGTTCTTGTGTGATCTGTGTATTTCCCTCTGTGTTGTGTGTGTCTTATTTGTGTAAGAATCAACCACGTGACATGGCCAAAACGCATGGAAGCACTAAAACAGCATTATAACAGTCAGCCCAAACTACAAAAACAATGGACAGAATTAGCATTTTCCCAGATCATGTTCACAAATTATTAATTAGGGCAACTTAAGCACTCAGTATAAACTAAAGTGAAACTGAAAGGAGAATCCACGTTGTTTCACTGTCAATACATGTTATCTATTGTCTACTGTAAAGGAAAGGTTTCGTACATATGTCTGAAAAGTTAATGATAATAATAAAAAGAATCTTGAAGTGCAAGTAAGCATCTAGAACTGTGGCTGCACAGTGCATCAGCAGCTGTAAACCGCAAGCTCACATCCCATATTTTGTGCTGTCAATCAACATCTGTTCACACCCACTGGGCATCCCTTGCAAAAACCTCCAGGCATCTCCCACTTTTGCAAGCCTTTTTGGAGTGCAGTTGTGGGCGGAGTAAGTCTCTGACCGTGTGTTTAGACTCACTTTAAAAACAAGTACAACAGTATTACAATAGAAATCAAATATGAAATTAAAAAAAAAACACTTAAACACAGATTACATTGAATGACCCACATATTCCCAAAACAAGGGAGGAATCTATGACACCCCAGTTTATACCAGTGCACAGCTGGGATGAAGAGTTGGGCGGACCACAAAAACACATTGACCAATCACCAGGTATTTAGAACGGAAACAGCAAAAAGAAAGACCATTTTGTGTAATTATAATAGTATATAACTGAGCTGGTTACACGTGTTAACACAAACTTTGCTCCTCTTTGTTGACTGGCAGATTGTACTTTCTGGTTTTCGGGAACCATCTGCAGTTCCTTAGTACCTGACAAAGCAAAATTAAGTTGCGCAGAGATACAATATGGCACCAGCCTGGGTAAAATAAAGTAGAAAAAAATTGTTTAATTGAACAGTCTGAATGTTACCGTCATGCCTACACCACTCTTACGCATGTTCATTTAAAAAGGCCCCTTGGTGAGACCTATAGAGAAGTGCCTATAGAGTTACATTTCACCATTGTTCCATGCAGTCTATACATATTTTCTCACGTCACTAAACGTCAGTCTGCTGTACTTATGAATTATATTAATGGTCAATATGTCCCTGCTTTAATGGATTCTATTGAAATTTCTCCAATTCAATGCACTTTCTCTCAATGGCCTCTTCACACTTTTATCAATCAATACCTGTTATTATGTCACACTAGCAATCTGCATCAGCTGTTTCCTCTTTGTGCTTTATCCCCTAACAACACAGCGGGAACCAAAGCCCGGCGCTCCCGCAAACTCTCACCGAGACACTTTGCAAAATCCAAGACGCCATTAAGCCGTTTTGAAATCTTCCCCATCTGAGTGTCTTTCGCTTCATGAGAGGGCCAATTAACCTGTCGGAAACACTGAAAAGCCAAGAGCCAGTGCAAGTTTTTGAGAAGCCACAGCAGCACCTGTCAAATCGAATAACTCCGGTCGTCATGACGACCTAATCAGCTGTTGAGGAGAAAAGCATGGTAAGGCAGACAGTGCGAGACGACCTGAGGATGTAAAGGGTGTGTAAGGAGCGAGAGGCTTTTGAAAGAACCCGAGCGAACATTAATTCAAACTGAACTAGGTAATTAGAGTGAAAGCTGGAGATAAGGTTGTACAAAAATGTGGACACAGAAGTGTGGAAACAGCTCAAGATGCGGCCGGTGGCTGCAGAATCCTAACATGCAAAGACATAGACTGAACTAGAGTATTGTAAATTATGCCTTCACAGACACACTAATTTGTCCAGTCTATATAAAGCAATCACTCCAGGCTCATTTGTGACACCAAGCAGTTACGTGAGCATAAAATGTAGTTCATGATATAAGCGTGTATTAGAGATTAGAAGAGTATGTAAAAATAGTATCTGACCGTATGCGTACATTACGAACATACACTTACTGTAGGTCTGAGGCGCCAACAAAACAAGACAGTTGTTCCTCTTTGAATGCATTAGCAAAGCTAATTCACATTCAAATGGAAGGGTTTCTACATTTAAATGAACTCAGCATGGGGCTTCACATAATGGCTTTAATGCATCGTATTAGTGTGAGTTAAGTGCAGGCACTCAAAGGAGATGAGAGAAATTAAACTAAATCCTGCATCACTGTCGTTTGAGCATCAGAAATATGAATACAGACGAGTCTAATAAGCCACAACAAAACATTCTCCAAACAGGAAGTGGAGTCGCATTTATTAACATGTTTGACACCTAATAAACAGTTTGTAAACAATTGAGGAGCAGGAACATGAGCTAGAATCATACAACATACAGTTTTCTTTATTCTTCGTCTTGTAGAAGTACAGTCAGCGGCAGTAGAAAAATGATAGGGAACTCTCATTCATTCAATTTCTATTGCTTGTTGCCGTTAATTGTCATGGGTGATTGAAGCCTAGCCCAGTGACTTGAGAGAACATTCAAAATAAAAACTTTACATGATCCTAAAAACTGTTTTCTGTGGTTTAACGTTGAGGTGAAGGTCAAATACGTTATCCTGCAGTATGAAGAAAATGTATCAGCTAAGGTATGGCAGCCAATCAATATTATAATTATAAACCTAAATGTATTTCTTTAGATATGAACCAGAAGCAGTTATATATGTTTGCCTTTTGTTTGGAACAGCAGCACTGGTCTTTGGTGAAAGTCTGTTTGTTGGAGAGGCCAGCAAGATGATTACATGTGTTCACTTGGCAATGAAACTAATGAATTTTGAACTAATGCACTATGAATGGATTGGAAATGACAATAAGAATGTAATTTAATGACTGCATGTGCTGCTGTGAAGCTACAAGTAAGTCGCCCTTGACAATAAATAACTTTTTAGACTCTGAACATGTTGAACGAAAAATCAAGCTAATAGAATTGCTTTAACAATTCAACTTGATTACATAAAGTTATTCATAATTTTAGTTACTAACTAACAAACAAATGTTTTTGAAGTTACAATGTTCAAGCTGTTTTTCTTTGACAATAAATAAAAGTGTGTTTGTTCCCATAAAAAGGTTTCTTGACTGTCCCTAAAAACTATCCTAACATATAACAGAACAATGGGGGGTTTCCAATGGGTTCACACATGAATGTACCAAGAACTAAGTCCCCACATTAGGTCAGAGGAACTACCCGGTTCCCAAGTTTGCATTCACACAACAATACTTTGTGCAAGTGGGGCTAAATAGCTTTAATATTAGCATCTTTAAACATTTATTTTGGCCACTACTGCTTTGAAGTAATTTTTCTCGAAGATAAGGAAAATTTGTCTCAATGTCAGTTGTTTCCAAACATGTTTCCAAACAAAGTCAGTATTGTGAATGTGCTTGTTTCACCAAAAGGTTCCCAGTTTGACTGAAAGTACCTGCCCCAGAGCAGGAGCTAAAAAAGTCCCTAAAGTCCATAGTTCCTGCTCTGACTGAACGTGCCTAAAATAGGTACTGGAATAATAAAAAAAAAATACTAGGAACTAAAAAAGTTCCTTCAATGTGAAAAGGTATATATTGTCCTGTTGTCTGTAGAATCCTAAAAACTATGTTGGCATCTTGGTAAGTTTGACAATGTAATATAAAAAAAATACATATTTTTATTTATTTACTTGGTCGAGGACTTTGTAAGTCTAAAGTAACTTTGATTCTGTCAATTCTTCCAGCAGTACATGGGGTAATAAACTACAGAATTAGTCCACTTACAAGAAAAGCTATAAGTTTTACTAGGCTAACTTAATATAATAATTAAGTAATAATTTTTAAGGGATCCTCAAAAATTATTTTACAAAACAAGGTTTTGAAGCACAGTACAGCCTCTGAAGTGATATGTTAATGCTGAAGGCAATCTACAGAGCCCTATTCATCTCAGACAGAAATTTCAGATCAGTCTCGTCCCAAAACACATGATAATGGTGGGCCAGCATTTGCAAATATTTTTCAAACAGGAAGTGGCAGTGCATTTATTATCATATTTTAATACAGTTGTAAACAATATCCTCGCTGCCAGACTACCAAACATGTGCCCTCTCTCCTCACCCTCTCTGCTCTGTCTCTCTCTCTTCCTCTCTCTCCTCACTCCCCCATCTCTCTGTCTTTCTCTCCCTCCCTCCTTTCTCTTTCCTCAGTCTCTCTCGTCTCTCTCCCTCCTCTCTTCTCTCTGTCTTCCTAACTCTCTCTCTCTTCTCTATTGCCTCTCTCAATCCTCAATCCTCCCCCCTCTCAATCCTGTCCCCTCTCTCTCTCTTTACACATTCGGCCTGTTAGCCACACTCCCAGCTCTCCTCTTTATTGCGTTTAATTGATGACCGTGCATAATACATTCATTACCGATCGCCTGACCCCTGCAGCCCGAGCGGTGCCCTCCTGTCCTTCACAAAGCCTTTGTTTTGATCCCCTGACGTTGGCTCATCATCTCTCTCTCTCTCTCTCTGCTCCACTTCTCATATTGAAAAATCCTCTCTATTAAAGCAAACTACAAACTGTCGACAGCGGTGCTTCGCCACCACTTCCGGCGGTCCCTCTCTCCTTCTACTCTACCTTTCCATCATTTCTGTATTTTTCTGCTCTCTCACCTCTCGTCAGTCTGTCTGTATTGTTTGGGTTGCTAAAGCCCTTTTTTCACACACGTCCTTTTCATTTATGTATTAGATTTTCTTTCTCTCTTTTACGTCACCGGCAGTTGTGAAAGGCTTCTGAAAAATTCGATACGCTCCAAATATTAAAATGTTGTTTTCTTACTTGAACACGTGCAGGGAAAATAAACACACAGTTGTGACAAATGGTTATTCTATTTACAATTTGTTATTTATGAAATGCATGCATCTGCAACGAGATTTATGAATGACCTATGTGGATTTTTGCCTATATGTATAATGTGGTTGCTAGGTAACAGTCATGTAATTACGTATGTCTCATTTGCTGGACAAAAAAAAATTATAAATCTCATCAAAAACCGAATTGGTTATAAACAAGCAAAACATTTTAATGTTTTAAATGTTTTACTGAAAAATGAAATCTAACCATTCATATGCACTTTAAAGGTGCACTGTGTAACTTTATTGAATTCAAAAGCAAGCAGCACAATTAATACAAATAGAAAGATTAAATTGTTCTTTGAGACATTCTTATTGGGGATAAAGATGTTTTATGATATAATGTCCAAAAAATGTGGCAAGTGGTAGTGCTTTTGTTTGGAAACATACAGGAGGAGGCCCTCATTTTGCTTTTTAAATTCAGTTTTTGGTCAAAAATTTACACAGTGTACTTTTAAGCAATGCCTAAACTAGGTTATTTGTTTATCTATAGATACAATCCTGCCATGGTCAAAAGTTAAGACATTCTCTTGTAATTAGCTGTATTTGTAGCACAACTAAATCAAGTCAAGTGACAACCGAGTTTAAATGGAGGTTGTTGATGTGGCGTTTTGTCAGAAAGCACATTAACATTTAGCTCGCAGAGATATTGTTAGCATTGTTGGATGTTTTTACATATTTGGATAATTAGATCACTTTATTCATCTTCTTGTATTCAGATTTATATTTGACACAACATATCTTCTGGTGTGAGGTGAGACTGATAAAATTGTTGTTCTGATACATGTTAATGGCCTCGCCCTCTAGCAGACCACTAGCAGAGGTCTGTTAGTGGCATCTATCTATGCATTTAGTTTAGTTGTTATAGTTAACTTGAGCAGCATGCATATCATAGTATTGTAGAAGTAAGTATTAATTGTGATTATGAGAAGTTTGAGTCCACTGGCATGAATTTATGAATGCTGATGAAGAGTGTCCAAAACAATCTCCATAGCAACACATTCAAATGCCTGGCTGCAGCTCAAAGCAAAGATGCAACTATTTGGCTATTTTGTTTGGGGAGAGATTATTGGATTCAGAGATGAGTTACTTCCCAAACACTAAGCCCTGTGTGCTGACAAACGCATGCTCTAACAGAAGAGAGACGCGGGTTTCTGTGAGGACAAAGAGTTTCAATTATACGGTCATTTCCAGATCAAAAACATGACAAAACACAGCCATATGGAATTAGGAACTATGTGCACAAGAAACAAAAGATGAATGGAGCCTCTCTTTTCTCGAGTGGCCCTCATCTTCTGCCTGGATTCTTGGCCAACTGTTGGAAGGAAATGCTGCAGAGGCTGTGTGGTTGTCACTGGTTTAAACTCACTCAGAGCTCGGACCAAAAAATACTGTTGTTGTGCCTTTGGACCTGGCACTTCACTCACATGCCTGAATGTGACGTGTAAATGTCTGAAGCTGTCTAATATGTTATGATATACTACTTAAAGCTTTATTTTGATGCTGAGCTTTAGATGGAATGTCCAAAAACATCTGTTACTATGGAGACCCACCATTTACAGTTGCCGATGTTTAAAATACATAGATATTCATTAACAAAAACAAAACAAAAGCAAATAAAACAGCGATGGAAAACCTGACTGAAAATATATTAGTCGACAAAAAGTGGAAAAATGTGTTGCATGAAGCATATCATTAAACTCTATTTTCCTTAAAACATCTGACAAATTTAAACTATTTCTAAACCGTTTGGAGCACAAAAATTTACTGTAAACTGAGACTTTGAACTTTAAGCTTCTCACGTCTGACTAGAGATGGGCCATTAATCGAAAAATCCAGAGATCGGGATTGTATCGAAACGAATCGTCAATTATTTGGTGGTGGGTTTTGAATCGAAAGATAAAAAACTAGTCATTTGTCAGCAAAAATGTGTAGTTTGGAGCAAAAGTCAAACTTTGAGGCAGAACAGTGATATATAGTTTAAAAAAAATCGAATAAACAAAAAAATAAAGTTTTTGTTTCGTCAACTGTATGTTCATGAATGGCATTTTTCATTTGTAAATAGATAGATAGATAGATAGTCAGCCCTACGCCAGACTGACTCTAATAAGTGAGAACAAGCTGAGATCTCCCTTAAAACTAGTGTACTTGAGACCGGTCTTGGTCTGAGAGACCAGTCTCAAGACCGCTTTTTAAGATCTTGGGCTTGTCTCGGACTAGTGCACATTTGGACTTGGTCTTTGTTTTAAGGATGCTTGGACTCCGTCTTGTCTTGGACACCAAGACCACATTTCATTACCACTACACTCTGCAAAATAGAATAGAATAGAATAGAATGCCTTTATTGTCATTGCACAACTTGCACAACGAAATTTAAGAAGCCCATCCACAGTGGAGATAAATTAAATTCATAAAACTTGCACCAGGAGCACAGGGACCTGTCTCTGGCACAGTTTGTAATAAGTTCTGCACATGAAGATCATGTAGACGCTGATAATTGTATAAAAGTACAAAGATAATCTTGACTTGGTCTTGATAGACTGCGATCTTGGTCCTCTCTCGATCTTGACTTATAAAAGTCTCAGTCTTGGGACTCAGTTGTCTCAGAAAAATCTTGGTCTCCATAACTGCGGTCTTGACTTCTACAATACTTAACAGAGCTAAACAGGAAGTGCGTTGACAAGAAAAGTGGGCAAGGCAGAATAAGGTGAATAAGACTTCAGGGTATAACAAGGAAAATGTCAATATTTTGTGTTGAAAGTTTACCAAGGAAAACTTAGAAAGACATTTTGGCTAACCGCAGCTAAACAGGAAGTGCACTGCCAAAAAAAGTATGCAAGCTAGAATAAGGTGAATAGCTTAAGATTGTGTTAAGACTGTATCTGTCCTCTTAGTAGAATCAAGTAATAGAATAGAGACTGGAGAGTAATAAAATGTCTTTAACTTCTGACCAGGCTTCCTCATTACGATCACTTAATTAACTTGACTCTGAGTCAAGTTCAAACCATACTTTCCCAGAACATTTCATATCTCTGATTTGTGAAATGTGGAGTTGTATTCTCGTCATATAACATGCTTTTTACAGTAGTCTACATACCTGTAAGTAGATAATTGTATACGCTTTATTCATTGATAAAACTGGGTCGGTCTTACTGCCTCAGTTTGCCTGTCTCTGCACATAGAAGTTACTTTAAATAGCCGCAAAGTGCTTCACTGCGTTTTCCTGTTTTCCATTACAGCCAGGTTTGCCATAGTCTATGAACCTGTACCTCCTGTTTTAGCCCCACCTCTCCATCTCCATCTCCTCTTTTCATTCACCCAAGTGGCATATTTTGATACTTCCTAATGGATTTGAACAAGGTGTGTATTTTTAACAGTTGCACTTTCCACGCCAATCCGCTCCAAGAGCTTTGCATGAACTAAAAGCACAGTAACATGGAGTATATACAGTTTTTTTATGGTACAGGATGACTGATACTATTTGTGTGTATTTATAGGATCTTTTCTTGTCGTTTTATGCGTACTTTGGGTACAAAACATTTTTTTTTGCATCTGAGTCAGACTTAAGTAGTTTTTGCTGATGCGCTGGTGCCGTTGTATGGAACATTACTTGTGTCGCATCCAAGAACAAAGCCCACGTTACTTTCAGCGCGCACGAGGCACTACACAAGTGACGTCAGGGAAACTCGCACCTCTATTTTTACATCCCTGTTCCTCACTTGCAAATGGGAAAAAGAATAACAAAAAGTTCCTATTTTGGATCCTTTTATGAATGAGGTGAATAAGTGGTAAAAGACTATCCATACTGTACTTTTTCTGTATTTAAAGGCTTTGTATCTGATTTGTTTTTAATCAAATAACTTAAACTCCACTCACAATCAGTGCTGTAAGAGTAAAGAAGTTGGTGAAAGAAGGGGTTGAGAGTGGAGAGGAGCAATGTGATTAGCCTGACAGCAGGTATTTGTGATGAGAAACAATCAGAGCAATTCATGATTAAGTCACATAAAATTTAACTAGAAATGGCCCTTGCATTGCACACACCCTTGGTTTATGACTTATTTGCCTAGTTTAACCTAAAATTGCCCAACATGACTCAGAATAGATGGATTTGGGTCCTACCTATGTCTAATAATGCAGCATTTTGCTCCTTAAAATTTAGCAAGTGTGCTTGTTTATGTTTTGAGCATTTTTCTTATAGCTTCTTGAAATCTTTCTACTCATGCTGGCCTCTGAAAGTTGTAATAAGTGCTTCTAAAGTCTTGTTAGTGAAGCGTAATGAAGTTCAGAATGCATTTAATAAGTGAGTATAACATAACTGAGGTAAAATAAAATAAAACTTTTTTTAAGGCTGTAGTGGGTCTGAAATCACCTTTTTGTCATTGAGATTTTTTTTGTTTCTTTGTTTTAAGCTAAAGAATGTTACACATTATAGATTTACACTTAGATATCTCAATATAGGACCTTCTTTTGCTAAGTTGCAAAATCTATGGAGAGGTGCACACATGTACATGTGTATTCAAAGCAGTTTCTGAGAAATAAATACACCAATCTATTCTTGATTATATTAATATCTAACCCTAACCCTAATTTGGTTCACTAACAAAAAAATAAAAAAATAAATCTTTTGTTATTTTGATTCTTCACAGAGACAAGTACCAAATGCCATCGAGCCAAAATATGTATCTGTTTTTCGTGTGTGTGTGTGAATAAAAGTAAGATTTGGATGGGAACACTCCAGGCAGAGCAATAACTTCATCTTCAAAGAGACAAAAGGCAGAAGCTCTATTAGAGAACATACATAAAGCACTTCTGACAAAACAAGATCAAAAACTGTATAGTGTGATCTTAGTCATATTTGTTTTTGAAAAGAATAATAAAACTGAATAACTTTATTCATGAACAAAGCCCACATTGTTTTCGTACAGCGCGCACATGAGAGAGATACTGACGTCAGGAAAACTTGCACTTCTATTTTTACATTGCTTCTGTTCTTGGTGGTATTAGCACCGAGACAAGAAAAACGACTGTTTCCTTATTAAGTACTTAAGAATCAGTAATAGATATAGGAGTTGTAGTAGTGACTTTGTGGATATAAAAAAAATCGAATAAATAGTTGCCATTTCCTTTTTTTACTGTTAAACTTTGGAAAATGTGTGCAAGCAGGGCCACCAGTTACAGCATATTGTGTGTGACAATTTAGTGATCAGAAATGGGTCAAATGGACAATTCATTTACATTCATTACAAATCTTGATAATTGTTCAGCTTTTCAAAGTGTGATTTTATGAGTGCGTGTGTGTGTGTGTATTTAAAACTGTCTCACAGAAATGTTTATGTATACTACACAAAATTAAATGCACATGTATATCACATAGTTTCTCTTTGTTTGTGTGTCTATAATACAGTGCCTCTATTTCACACTGTAAAAAGCGTCAAACAGAGACACTATTTTCTTAGTGTAAATAGCCGAGTGTTTTATTTGAAATCATGTAGTGACATTTTCTATAGAGGTTATGCAGGTGACGTCACAGCATTCTAAATGTTCATGCTGAGTGGCAAGGATGCATTAGAGTCAATGGAGAGAAAGGACATTTTCAATTGTAAGAGTTCAATAAACAGCTAAAACAGGAAAACAAAAGTACAGTTTGATAACAAATTCAACCCACAACAAGTCTACTGAGCATAGGTTTTGTAACTGACATGTAAACAGAGAAAATCAAGTCAACAGTTGTAGCAAAACATACAAAACAGCAATGTCAATGTCAATGTCAATGTCAACTTTATTTGTATAGCACATTTACAACAACACAAGCTGCCCAAAGTGCTTCACATGCACACAAAAAATAGTAAAAATAATTTAAAAACACTATATACAAACAGATCAAAATACACATTACTACAATACAATACAATACAAATTCAAAGTAACACTTAGCTAGAATTAAAAGCTAGAGCAAAGAAATGTGTCTTAAGAGCAGATTTAAAAGTCTCCAGTGATGGAGCAGCTCGAATGTACAAAGGTAAACTGTTCCATAGTTTGGGGGCAGCCACAGCAAAAGCCCTGTCACCACGAGTTTTCAGGCGTGATTTTGGGACATTTAATAACAAACTACCTTCTGACCTCATACTTCTGGCTGGCACATAGCAAGATAACAGCTCAGACAGGTATTCAGGAGCCAAGCCATTCAAACATTTAAAAACAAACATCAAAATTTTAAAATTAATCCTGAAAGGAACAGGAAGCCAGTGAAGAGAGGCAAGTACAGGGGTAATGTGCTCTCGCTTTCTAGTCCCCGTTAATAAACGAGCAGCAGCATTTTGGACTTGTTGTAAGCGCTGTATCGAAGATTGGTCCAGCCCACAGTACAGCGAGTTACAATAATCAAGACGTGAAGATATAAACAAGTGAATAACTCTTTCAAAGTCACTGGCTGGAAGATAAGCCTTAACTTTACTTAAAATTCTGAGTTGGTAAAAGCTGGCTTTAATTACAGAATTTATTTGCTTGTCCATTTTAAAGAAATTGTCACAAAATACACCAAGATTTCTGACAGAGGAACTCACAAAAGGAGACAAAGGACCAAGGTTTTTGATACCAGGAGAGGATCTAGGATTAAAAACCACTATTTCGTTTTTTTCTTCATTAAAAATTAGAAAATTTTTAGCAAGCCAGACTTTTACTTCCTCCAGACAATTAGACAAAGTAGCAATGGAGTCAGTAGAATTAGTGGAGACAGGTGTAAAGGGCAGATAAATTTGCAGATCATCAGCATAAAAATGAAATGATACATTGTGTTTCTCAAGAATTGAGCCAAGCGGCAACATGTACAAAGAAAACAAAGCAGGACCTAAAATTGACCCTTGTGGAACACCGCAAGTAAGAGGTGCAGAGCTAGACTTATGAGAGCCGAGATGCACAGAGAAATATCTATCTTTGAGGTAAGATTCAAACCAGCTTAATGCTGTGCCTTTAAAACCTCCATATTGTTCCAGACGGGACAGTAAAATACAATGGTCAACAGTATCAAAAGCTGCAGACAAATCTAAAAGAACTAAAATTACAGAACAACCAGAGTCAACGGTTAAAAGAAGATCATTAAAAACCCGCAGAAGTGCCGTTTCTGTACTATGAAGTGATTTAAAACCAGATTGAAACTTTTCAAGAATTCCATTTGACTCCAAGTGTGACTGCATTTGATTGTAAACTATTTTTTCAAGAATTTTAGCTAAAAATGGCAATTTTGAAATTGGCCTAAAATTAGCTAGATTATTAGGATCCAAAGTGGGTTTCTTAAGAAGCGGCTGAACTGCAGCCTGTTTGAAAGCTCCTGGAACACATCCAGATAAAAGGGAAGCATTCAAAATGTTTAGAATAAAAGGGCCAATGGCAGAAAAAAACACTTTTTAAGAAATGTGCAGGAACAGCATCCAAAGGACAGTTAGATGGTCTTAAGTGCTGAACAACATTTGATAACTCAGTTAGAGATACAGGCACAAACTCATCAAACGTAACAGTGCATTTAGAACTGCCCATAGAATCATCAAAACAAGTCACTGATATAGAAGCCCTGATTTGTGATATTTTTTCTACAAAGAACGATAAAAAATCATTACAAAGTAGAACTGATGGCACAAGACCAGACGCAGACTCTGGATTAACCAGACGGTTTAATACATTAAAAAGAACCTGTGGTCTCTGACTGTTATCTGAGACAAATTTCGACATAAACTGAGCTTTCGCAGTCTTTACAGCATTCTGATAGTTTGCCAGGCAGTCTCTAAGTATCTCAAGAGATACGTGCAATTTGTCCTTGTTCCATTTGCGCTCTGCGCGCCTGCACTCGCGTCTAAGTGCACGAGTGGTTTCATTGAGCCAAGGCTCAGACGCAGGCTTGGGACGCTTAATCACAATAGGGGCGACAGAGTCAAGAATATCTTTACAAGTGGAGTCGAACATGGCGGTAAGATCCTCGACGTTCATAGCACCGGATACAGTGAGTGCGGAAGGTGCAGTAGCCGCAAAAACACTCGAAAACTGCTCCACAGATTGTGGCGTGAACGGGCGCCTTGCGCGCACAGCCATGTCCCGTTTTACCACCGGACCAGGCAGAACTATGCTGAATAAAATGGGTAAATGGTCCGAAATGTGCAAGTCACAAATTTCTTCCACACATATATCAAGACCAAGACTCAGTACAAGGTCCAGCGTGTGTCCTTTTTCATGGGTAGGCCCACGAATCCACTGCCTCAGATTGAATGAGTCAATCACACTTAGGAATTCCTTAGCCAGAGGTTTGGCATCGCAACAGACGTGGACATTAAAGTCTCCTATGATCAAAAGATGATCCGTATTAGTTATAACAGCAACAGAAAAGTCCCGAATAAAGTACTTGTTGAATTTCGGAGGGCGGTAAATGAGTGCACACACAACTAGTGGGTTGGTCTGAATGTTTAGGAGTTGTAGCTCAAAACTCGAATAGGGACCAACATTTGTAGAGGATTGACAACACTGAAAGGCGGATTTGAAGACTTTAGCTTCTCTCACATTTATCAGACATTGAAATCACACACAGTTGAACTTATTACCTTTTTCTTCTTAAGAAAGATGTTTTTGAGTCCGTTTGTTGCAGTTAAAATGTCCTAAATCATCAAATGTTGTTGCAGACAAGTTTGTAGCAGACAAGCCGTTGCCTCGACAACAAAGAAATACATTGAAGAAATGCCATTCATTCTAAAGTTGCTAAGCATTTTTGGAATAAAATGATGTCACCTGCATAACCTCTATTGGGTTTAGGTTCAGGTCTGAAGTTACAAAACGTGTAGGTTTAGGTCTGGGTCTTGGAGTTGATTAAGATTAGGTTTTAAGATTAGGATTAGGATTTTGCTCCTATTCATAAACAATAACACATTTTTGCATCCAAAGAAATGTGGCAGTGGTAGTTAGGTGGTATACATACGCATTTAAATTTGAGTGGCATTTCTGTGAGAATGGGTTAGTGTGTTACTATTGTGGAGATGTGGACATTTGAATTAAAGTCAATTTGTTTGGGTCAATGGAAATAGCATTTAGCCCAGTCTCAGAGGAAAACATAGATGTACAACGAAATATCAAAAATGAATGATGAACACGTTTTCACGCCTTTTTATGTAAATATATTACGAAAAGCCAAAAATTATAATAACTACAAATTTTGGTAGAAGTGTGGGAAAAATGTAGTGATATCTTGTTTCTTGAGTATGACTGAAGCTAATTTACCGTGGCAACTGTAAGCTGTTTTGAAATGTACATTATGATGTTATGACAAGTTGCCATCACACCATTTCAGAGTTCAATATTGCATTGGTAATGACAGCAACAGAGGTTCTTATGCTGCATTCATGTGGTCCTCGGGTGCTCGAGTTTACGAGATGAGAGGTCGAGGTTCCGACCTAGTTTGCATTCATGTGCTTTTTACTTGGGAAAATCGAGATGTTGTTTTTAACCATAATAAATAAATGACACAGCACTTTTAACAGAGGTTAATAGACCTAACAGCGAGATCTGATCTATGCCTGTCCAAAAACTAACGTTAAAGGTTGTTAGTATTTATTTTCTAACTGATTTTCATCAGTCTCCATGTGTCAGTGACGTCAGGTGCTGAGCTCGGGCAGCTCCGTTTGTCCCGAGTTTCCGAGCAGTTGTTCTGAGATGCTTGAGCGTTTTTCGGAGTTCTCGAGGACCACATGAACGCGGCGTTAGTCCATACATTCATCATTTATTTTAATAGAGTGGCAAAACTAGCCCTTGAGCTATAGATATGGACTGAACTAAACACACTGCACTTTCCCATAGAAAAACAAGTTGTGAATTAAACTCAATTAATATTTGATAGAAATGTACATGCATAAAATCCAATGATCGTGTCCTGTACCTTTTGCTCTCTATAAAGACTTCCTGAGAACCACAAGTCCCAGTCCAAAGCTTATCCATTTTAGTAACTTGAAGCCTAAGATTACAAGTAAATGTAAGTTAAATATTGTCAGAAAAAAGTCAAAACAAAAGACAAACACAAATCTCATTACAGTTTTAGTAATTGGAGCTAGGATTACCCTTTTCTTTCATATAAAGCTAAATCAGACATTGGGTGAAATACAGACGTGTTGTTATATTCTATAGGAGGAATGGTAACTAAAACTTGCCAAGATAAGACTTACACGTCTTCCAAAAATAGCTTGATGTGATGTAGCCGTTGCATTATACTGTATATGGTGTGTTCAGGACTTTCTATAGAATATAACATAATCATGTCACTTTCTGCTCAGTGCATGTTCTATAAGTGCGTCAAAGGTGTGATGATTATAGCTGTGTCCAAAGGTGAGATCTCACGTGTGAACTCAAAGTTCAAGCGCTCATCAGAAGAAAACCTGTTTCTTTTATTCGTTGTTCAAGCATCATTAGCCCCACACCGTTCCTTTTAATTTGTCTAAAAAAGCAGGGCTAAAAGTACTTCAATTAAAGTTGGGCTGATTTTAAACACTCCACAGTGCGAACAAACAGCTTCTTTGTGAAACTCGCACTGCCATGGTGTCTGTGTTCAGATTTTGTCAAGTTGTGAGAGGTAACTGCCTATGAACAACTGAAAATCAGACTTTTTCTTTTTTCTTTTGTGAATACAATGAGTAGTAAGCTGCTGAGATAGAGGCTGACATCCATAGAGCATCTGTTGAGTTTTGACAAGGTAAAAACATTAAAAAAGTAACAACTATTTTATGAAAATACCAGTGTTTCTTAAATATTGTTCACTAATCTGTCTAAATCTGTTATTGAGAACTTCTCCTTTGTTGAGATAATCCATTAAACCTATAAGGAGTGACAGCAGAAATATTACAGACGTTTTAGACCTGCCACAATAAAAGGACTCTCTGAAATATTCAGTTTTAGCACACAGCACAATACCATGGCGGTGTAAATCTCATAAAAAAACAAATTTATGAATGAGCCTTGAAATCTTTGTTTATGTTACAGCATGTCATAACATACGCTCACAGTATGAATCCAGAAATCTATTATGCTCCCATGAAAAGAAGTGTCAAAACTGGATCAGAAATAGAGGCGCACATCACTAAAGGCCTGGAACACAATTCTTTACACCCACAACGTTTCCTCTTTTATTTACAACCCATATTATTAAGCACTATCCACAAATAGGAATTATCACTTTAAATAACCTGCCAAAATTAGATATTCATTTTGCCAAGACACTATTTCCTCACTTTAACTGAGGTGATTTATTCAGAGCTATTAGCACAAGTCTCACAGGAAACACTGGCCTCTAATCAATGGATCATGTTGGTAAATGATTTCAATCATTTTAATTCAATTAGAAATATTATATCAAATCAATGTACAGTATTTGTGTATAGCCCAAAATCAGTCATCTCTGAGGACTTCCCAAGATTGTTAGCAAGCATGAATGATAATAAATACAAATAAAACTATACACATTCAATAAAACAATAAACATTCAGACGCAGTGATTGATCATGCATGCCCAAACAAATTATTAGTAAACAAGATAACCCATTAAATACCTTGTCCTTAGACTATCCTTCTCTGGCTCTAGTTATGGTCTAAATCTGAAATTAAATCTGCATTAGTCTTAGTTACATTTACAGCCTGTCCATCCATGGGAGTGGATCTTTTCTTCACTGTGGTTCTTCTCAAGGTTTCTCTTTTGCCTCTTGTTTTCTTTTTTTTTTATTATGATTATTTCTTTTTTAGTTTTTTCTTGCTTAATTTTGGGCTATACAAAAATAAATTGAGTTGATTTAGATTTTTTTTTAGAATGTTATATGGTTTTAACCTTCTAGTTCTACTGAATTGGGTAGTTGACTTTTCACCTGCAAAAGGTTACGCACTTTGTACATGACTGGGTTAAATGACAATTTTGAACCCTACACACTTTTATCAAAATTTGAACTTTTGAGTCTTCACAAGTAAATACAGGTGGTATGTGAAAACTTTCTGAGCACTGGAGCGTCAGATGCAGAACAATGCAAGATTACTCAAACATGCATGAATCAGTCAATCCAAATACAAGCAAACAATCATCATGGAACATGGCTAAAAACTCAGAAAAGTAGATTTTACATCATAGATTCTCCATCTGGTTTGGTTTGTGTGTCTTCCTGTGAGTGTTTTGTCAATGCACGCTTAAAGTCTTAGTCCCAGTTAGACCCAAAACAACTGACTTTACAGTTCCCAGACAAACGCTTGAACTGTTACCTGTTTCTCCCTAGAGTATAACTTACATCAGCTACAACATCCTGCAAGCTGCACACAGTTGAACTACAAGCTTTCAGCGAGCGGAAACTGTTTTCTGATGTATCCATTGAGCCTCTATCCGCTGAGGTCGTTTGGTGAATAGATGTGTGTCATATATCACCAAAGTCAGAGAAGTCTTCTGCCAAACTGCAGACCTGCTCACCTGGCACTGACGCCATCTTCTCTTCACAAGTCTGAAATCTTCGTCACACTCCCACATGCACAAGGCCTGAGTGGATGACTAAACAAGCCTTTGACAATGTAAAGACTTCAGTTAAAGATGACTAATTCACTAAGAACAAGAAAGTGTCAGAATCCGATGCTCTGGTATGAGGAGATTAGTGATCAAGTCTAGTCTTTGAAAGATAGTTTTAAAGTGTTTCCATTCAGGAACAGAAATATATTGTATCAAACACGCATTGCCAGCTTAATTACACCCTTTCAGATGAGTTGTGTTTTTGCATTACGCATAACAGATGCACGTAGTTCTATTTTATTTAACTATACAAACGCTATTAGACATTAAAAACTCAATAAGCAAGCTGCTTTACAGTCACATTACTGACATGCTGCCACACAAACTAACACCAACACTAAGTCATGAGGCCCATAAGTTAAATTAACTTAAACATTTGTGTTGATATAACTTGACAATTTGAGCCAAAGATTATAAGAGACATGCATGAGAGAGAGACAGAAAGAGAGAGAGAGAAAGAGAGAGAGAGAGAGAAAATAAAATGTTATGTTTTTGGCATTTAGATGCAATGTGATGCACTTTTGAGTGAACTGGCATGCATTATGTGGTTATATTTTTTCACACATTACGGAATAATACATAATTTTTGCTCTTCAAGTTGTTCCAAAGTATGGTTTTAACATTTCTATTGATGTTGTCTATATGTGTAGTTGACTTTTAAAGTTACACAGTGCACCTTTTTACAGTCAGGCATAGTGACTTTAATAATGTAGATTTCAGAGCAATTAACCCAAAACAAACAAGGGGTTTATGGATATACAAACATAAAGCATCATTCTTTATAGATTTTAGTATGAGAAGCTGATTTGAAAATCTTAACAATATCAAAGATGGGGTAGGTAATTTTCTTCCTGCAAACACATTTAGGTTTTAACTTTGACAACTTTCTCTCATAAATCCTTCAACACATTGTTAATATCAATATGCATTAGGTTTTGTTTGCAACTTTGACTAAAAACCCTCTTTGTTTTTCTTTTAAAGTGAAACTGGAGAGAACCACCCAAGCACAACCAGTCAGAACACTACATTCTGCCCCTGATTAAAACTAAAATTCTTTATTATTCAATTTAGAGAATACTCCGTGGGCTAATTTTTTCACAAAGTGCTGCATTTATCATTAACTTTTTAGTGGAAAACACAAAATTTACTTATTCACAACAAAATAGGTTAGCTACTCCAACTTTAAGTATGTCTTTGCAACTTAATGGAGAGGCTAACAGGATTTAAGAAAATATGTTTTCTTTTTTTTAAAGCATTGTTAAGTGTTTGGTGCAAAACACTCCTTTATTCCAATTCCTAAAGTCTGCATTGCCATTGACCATGAGCTATGTTGTTCCTTCTGCTTTAGCTGTTTTCTGCAACGAAAAGCAAATCATTTTTTGATGCTGTGATACGATGTTGTTGTTGTGACCATAAAATTGGTTTTTACATCTCCTAACCCTTTTGAGATCTGCTTCATAATAGAGTAATATTGAACATCTATAGTTACATGAGTGGACCTATTTTGCACATTCAAAAGCGTCTTCTCACTGGTGATGGATGATTGTGGGAGCAGTTTGTCCAGTACATGCAGTGTCAGTGTCACATATGATCACTCTGAACTTTTACACTTTGGGAATGGGAGAGGACAGACTCGAGGCTGTAAAAACTTACTCACCATCAGCAGCTGCAGAATGACAAATATGGACAAGTGTGAAAGACAAAGTGGGTAAAACTCTATCGAGATGAGCAATTGCCCAGTAGTACGACTGGTAGTAGCAGTAAAATATTTTTGTAGTAACTTTTGCATTAGAGGACACATCACATGCTTTCCTAAATGAGATATTGTTTTATTCCTGAAATATTAAACAGTATGGTCTTAAACTCATCTTCATGGAGACATGCATGCAACACCATATAGTTACTAATCGGATCTGCCAATAACAAGTCAATATGCAAGGTTTTCCAAGGTGTATTAAGGTATCAATCAGATATTTGGTAAGGCCAAAAGTATTTTCTTTATGGAAAAGGTGGTATAAGCTTCACTAAAAGGACATGCATCTTTAACACTACTTGTTATAATGCATGATGTTAGGATATTTCGCACATGAATCATGATCCTTTAGGTATAAGCACTACCATTACCACAGGTAATGTTGTTTTAGTTATAGATGCTGTTTCAACAACATTTATATCAGCCGAGCCGATATGAAGTAAGATTGTTAATAGCTAAGTGTTAGTACATTTCTAATTGGCTGCAGAATAAATAAGAGTGCAGCAGAGAAAGAGAGATGGAATGTGTGTCTATACACAGTTTATAGTGTGTAATGACAATGCATTTTGCTTTTCTGGCACGTCAATGACAGTGTTGAGTTGACATGCTTTACAATGCATCAAGTAGTTCTTGGAGACTTATAGACGTGTGTTGGTTGAAGCCAAGCAGGGGGATTTGAAAGTTGAAAAAATGGGTAAGATTAGGTTTAGGTTTGATTAAGGTTTAATATAAAACACACCTTTACATCCGCTATGAACTGGGAAAACACAGAAAATATAAAATGCGCTTACATGATACACTATTTACAGTGCTTAGACCATGCATTTCCGTGAGACCAGGCTGGTTCCTTACTAACACAAATAGTTAACTCATATATTAACCAGATAAAGAGCACTTTAAAATTTCAAATGATCTCTTTCCTCCTTTCTTAGTGCTCTATAAAAACATTTAAAATTCTAGAACATAGCTTCTGCACAGCAGCCTACTTCTTGTTTTTCAGTCCTTTACAAGTACAAAGTCAGTCAAGGGAAATGATTGGCGCCTCCTCTCACTTTCAGTTTGAACGTGTGAAGGGACCTTTAGTGGAAATTCTGCAGGAAACCATCGACTTCACCGGAAACCTGTCAGAATACCCTGAACAAGTTCATTCATACTTCTCATGCAATATTACAATATGCAGAGAAGAATTTAATAACTTACAGTAGCAATGAAAGGGAAATCTTAAAGTGAACCCTGGCTATAATCACATGTTTACCCTAAAACACTTATAATATCATCACTTATATAAATACAGGATAAATACCTTGGAAGTATATGTTGTTTTATTAAAATTGTGTTTTAAAAAATTACCTGGAGGCTGCCATTTTGCTTTGGGTATGACATCAAATGGTTGTCTGTGTCTTCTGGTGGTTGTCAAGGTAACAACCTAGGGAGCAACTATGGTAGGAGCAACCATGGCAACAACAAAAAGCAACCATTTGACATCATCAACCCAGAATGCATTGCACCTGGACAATATGGCTGCTCCCATGGCTCCAAACCATGACGATTTTATAAAAAATAGTAAGAGGTTAGATATTTGTTTGCAATTTATTTTAGTAAACATGGCCAGAACTAGCATTTAAGCCATATTTATATTCATAGTCAGGGATCCTTTTAAAGTGCCTTAATATTCAATTTGTGTTGAATGCAAATTAACGCTAAATCCATTGATGCAACCCAGAAATAACATTAAACTTCATTTGAATAAAAGCAGATT
This sequence comes from Mugilogobius chulae, assembly GCA_038363315.1. Lineage (NCBI taxonomy): Eukaryota > Metazoa > Chordata > Actinopteri > Gobiiformes > Gobiidae > Mugilogobius > Mugilogobius chulae. Next base: position 22,777,587 of record CM076408.1, read on the forward strand.
AATGCTAAATCATCAGTATTATTCACTAATAATTGTTTCCTCTTCTTGTTGTTTATTTCCCAGGCATGAGACGGCAGAAGTTGCCTCTCAGCTGTGCAGGCTCTTAAAGTGCTAAATCACTGCTTTGTATTCGTTTCCAGATGGGTTTTAGAGAAGCTAATCCTTATAAACTCTGGGAGACAGACTCTGCCAACAGGACAAACAGTCTGCAGCCTGTGTCTGTCTGCAGCTGGTGAAGTTTGTGTTGATTTAGCCGGTCTTAACCTCAACACAACTGCCAGAATATGGAGAAAAAGCTGCTGAATTGAGGCTTTTATTTCCTCGATAAGACCTGTTTGTTTGTTGTCATATATTTTCACATGTTCAACTGTCATTATCAGAAGAGTCATTCACCATGCAAGCTTACATTTGTTGAAATAGAAACACGATTTGATTTGAGCAGACTTGACAAGTTTATACGGAACAACATATTTTTCTCTGTATTCATATGACATACAATTTGTAGTTCTCACTTTATTAAAACAATAATATTTTCTGTTGTATTTACAAAAGTCTTGTTCTAATGGTAGATATATTTTCCTGAAAAATTATTTTTACACTAATCAGGTTATTATGTTGTAGAAACACTAAAATAGAAAAGATTACAGTGATCCCAGAATGCAAGAATCTGGACTCTTTTATTCAGTGGTGTTTTTTTGTCTTCTGTCCCATACCTTAAGATTCATTCAGTCACACCTTGTACCCAGCAACATACACCAGTGTTTCCCAACCTGCGGCAACTTGGAATGATTTCAGGTAAACCATCATCCAACCGACCATCTTTAACCAACCAACTTTAAAGTAACCGGTCCACAAACCATCTGCTACCGAGCCCCTAAGAAAATGTTATACAAATTCTACAATGAATTTTACCCTTGTTTTACAGAAGATAATCACATATGTGTGTAAGCGCTTAATCTAACCTATAGCAAAGACAAGTAACATGACAATATACAATAAGGGCTTTTAAGGATAGTTGTATATCAACTTTCAACTGGTCCCTGAGGAAAAAGTGACTGCACTGGTCCTTGCAAGTAAAAAGGTTAAACATCACTGACCTAAACAATAAAATCTAATTACAATCGTCAATAATGTTAAAGTACAACAGGAAAACTCTAGTACAGGCACACAAGAATGACAGGAATGTTGCAAAAAACAATAAGAAAAACAAAATCCTGCACACTGACATTTCAGCACTAGGTCTTCATCAGACAAATGACAGAAGAACTCCAAGACGTTATCTTAGTACCGAAACGTCGTTTGTTATCCGAATAAATCACAGTTTTGCAAGATAAGTCAGTGTGCGAGATTTTGTTCTTAATAATGTTAAAGTAAACAAACCTATTTGCTTGGATTTTGTGTTAGGGCTATAGCTAAAACCTCAGTGGGTCCTCAAGACAAGCCTTAGTGGTTTAAGCCAGCAACTTGTAGTTTTCCACAGCGGAACATGCTTGAAAACAAAAGCTCCTCCTCACAAAACTGTTTAAAATTATCTATATTCTCTTTGAATTTGCAGACAGTCGTTGACGCAAACACACTTTGTATTGCCCTCCATACATTCCAGATCTTTCTCATGTTATTTCTGAATCCATGACAATGTGATATAACCGCATGCTCCTCACTCAGAAACCGATGCATATTTATGAAGCTCTAATCCCATTAAGTGTGGCAGAATTTCTGCTTTGCCAAACATTGTAACAGTAAAGCCGCTTTCACCCTCACACTCGGGCCTGGTGTTGAGAGCTGGATTTCAGGTCGAGGTAAGCAGGGCGCGCTTCACAGTAATGGACAGATATTATCTAATGAAGAGAGTGGCAGTGGGAAAGGCTTTTTGTTTATGTCACAGCAACCCATTAAACTCAACATTCAGAGCAATCCTACTCATTTGTCCACTGGTTTGAATATCTAAAAGCTGTCAATATAGTGAACTGTCAGAAACGTAAACAAATTAAATATTACTGATAACTCTGAATTGTACAGAAATGGAAAGATGCACAAAGCAAAATCAATCTTAAAGAGGACCTTTTAAGTAAAATACATTTTTCTCAGTTATTTTTAGTCATGTTATGATAAACAAAATAAGTTAAGAAGTTAAAAAGCCTAAAAAAGAACTCAGTACAGATTCAAGATTATGAATCAGGACGAGTCAGCAGTTCCTGGTCAGTTTGAAGGGAAAAGCAGCCCTAAGGAAAAAAATTGTATAGGCCTATTCATGTTTGTTTGTTTTTATTTAACGCATTGAAAAAATAAATAAATAAAAAATATATATATTATAATGTGATATGCAGACTGTACATGCAGGGACAGTTGGTCAAGTTGGTTACAAATCGATAACAATCAATCTGTCTTATTATACTCAATTAAAACAAAAATAAAAATAAAACAACCTAACAAGTTAACTTCTCCCTTGCACAGATATCTAGTTAAAGTCTCTATTCAGGTGAAAATCAGTCCCCAATGTCCTGACTCCACCTAATAATGTCCCGTTTGTTTTCCAAACTCCACATTTGCTGTGAAAACTACATAAAACACATCATGGTGAACAATTCAGAGGCTCAGAATGCATTAGGCAAGTGAGCAAAACATGTGAACCAATGTAGGGGGTTTAAAATTAATTATTTGTGTTTGTTTACATTTTAAATTAAGCAAAAATCGCGGAGACTGCGGATGCAAATCTGAGTGAAGTGACAATCAGAAAATCTAATCACAAGAAGTCTATTTTTCTGAAAAATGCTGCAGTCTGGAGCAGTTTTTAGGTTATTAGACACGAACCCATTTGAACCTGCTGGTCGAATACGCAGCTGAACACCAGGAAATTAACAATTTTTCCAAGTATATATCTGGGTTTGGCCTCCTCTTGTGCCTCCTGATAATGTGTAAGTAACTCTTCTGACTTTGTGAATTTTGCTGCAAAAAATTTCAATTCATTTATTGGGACTAAGAAAAGTCACTGAATTATTGAAAAGATCTTCATTTCTGTCTCCCATGGGATAAATGTGTCAGTAGACAGAAGATTTGATTTTGAGTGGGCAAAGTGGTTATCTCCCCCAGTGCCTCTTCACTCTTTGTAGGACAAATAGTTAAACTAAAAGCCTGCCAGCGACGCTTTGTGACGCAGAGGCGCAGTGGGGGGCCAAGCTTCCCAGACTGGAATGGTAGGGTGGGTTTTAATTTTGACACAAGCTATTTTCAGATCCTCAACCAGACATTGTGCGTATGTGCGAAGATTAAAATAAAACAGATGATGCAAAAATGTGGGCAAAGATGGCGGTGTTCTTGGCCATGGCACACATATCCGTTTGGCTGCTACTGGAACGCGTCTTGATTCTGGGAAATGCTTCAAAATCGCTTTTTAATGGCCCTTTACAAATCTGAATTCTTCTCTATAATCTTCTGTCAAGTTTGTGCATTTGGGAAAAAAAAAAAACACTTGAAAAACGCAGTTAATGGTAGTGCTGGATCATTATGCACGGTATTCAGAAATACATCATGACACATCTTATTCTTAAACTTGTTTTTGCTTGTTGTGTTTAGGCAATAACTGGCAGCACCAATAAGTTAACCTGCTCTATGTTGCTGGGCTTCCGGTGAAGATTTCTTCAAGTTTTTGGAAGTCACAAAACAACTTTTAAGTCCATGCGTCTGAGTCATGTTTGCTGGAGGTGACCAGCTGTGATTACCTACACAAAGAGCTCACAGTATTGGCTGTGAGCTGCTGTGTCATAGCTGCCGAAACCAGTTTAAAGTTGTGCGTAAATGGTAAAACGCAGTTATAGGCAGCAAAAGAGTAAGCTGGTTTCAAAAGTCTCTGAGAATAGACAATGCTGCACAACCGGTGAGCAACACAGGCCAATAGCAAAACTTTAGTCAGCCCTACGTTGAATCAACCAGTGACTTGCAGTTTAAAGTAAAAACAAGTGACATTTTCAACTTCTTAAGCATCTTTCTAAGTCCCCAAGATGCTTAAATATGTATTTTGGGGAGTTTTGAAGCATGTTCTATCTGCTGTGTCCCAGCAGAAAATCCACTTTGTAACTTGAACGACCTGAAGGAAGATCTCCTGGGAAACCATGGCTTTTTTAGTTTTACTTTTGGCCATGTGAAAAATATTTGAATGATTTACAGCCTTATTTCACAAAAAAGATAATAAAATAGAGCATTGCTGCATTATCGGTTAAGTTAAGCCTTCTGCACACTACAGGAGTTTTAACTCGATTTTAAGCTCGATGTGCTCCTCTTCAAGTTCAGGGAGGTGTGATTTTCAAGAAATTTCTTGTCATTTCTCTCCCTATGTCTGTGCGTCACTGCGACTATTTTTTAGGTAGCATCATCGTGAGGTTCACATGCTGCATGAACAACAGACAACATCTGGTGCATCAATCTGCCTTATAATGTAAAATTAGGAAGAAACATTGCCTCATCATCTGTAAATAAAAGTAATGCTTTGTGCATAGTCAAAGTGCAGGATTCTTTTTTACGAGCATTACGCACGTCATCTGCAACAGACCTGCTCCTTAATTGATGTGAGAAGCAACATTACCAGACTGTAGAGGATGGCCAACACTGTTTGTTTAAACTTTTTCTATTCACACCCACAATGGATTAGTGTAACAGCTTCTTACCTCTAATGACCCTCTGCTCTCCTGTGATGTTTCTAAACCTGCTTTAACCTACTAGCGCTCCAAGTTTGTTCTGTGAGACAATGTTGTATATGTCCTGTCTGTGGCCTGTTCTTTTCTTGGTGCGTCTAAAAATTGTAAAAAAAAAAAGTAAACTCCTCTAGTGTGCAGCCAGCTTTACTGTAGATCAAAGAAGTTGGACAACCCACTGTTGTAAACAATGGTTTACAACAGTGGTTGTAAAGAGTATGATCAGGGGCACTTGGGTATCCCTGGTCTGCGCCATGTGTTGGGTTCCCAAAATAAATGATAACAGAGGTCATTATTGAGCAGAACAACTATTAAACATTTATTCAGTGTCTATGATAAAATGACATTTGACAAAATAATGTTTGATCTAAATGGAGATTTTTTTTTCCTTTTTATTGTAATTCCATTGTGGAAAACAATAGGGTACCTTAGGAAAATGTTCACATCGCCAGCAAGTTTGAGAATCTATGGCTTACAGCAACATGTATTTTCATCAACATGAGCGGTCCTGACCAAATAAGTAGGCTAAATAAGCATACAATTATAATTTTCTCTCCAAGATCCCTCCAAAAAGAAAGCTTTGCATAGATTTTTTCGCCACAAGGCATTTTGAGTGTTCAAATTCCTTTTATTATGTACTGCAACTGAGAACAGCAGAGGGTATTTTGGCTACTTGCCAAAATGCCTATATTACAGTATGTCTTGTAGGAAAACCCTTTCATTAAGACGTGGAAGATTTTGCAAATGTCACAGAGAAACACCCAGCTTTACTAGATTCACCGACATTACATAAACCAGCTCATAAAATGTGGCCCAGGTGCAGTCTGACATTTAGCTCTAATTCTCTAACACAAACAAATGCCACGCAGAATACACCGGCACAGTCTAGTAAACACTGACTTGCAAAAACAAAACAAAAGCTGACAAACGCCTTGACGTCACGGTTCAAGCACTTCCTGTCACCTCCGGTCCAAAAACTAGTGAGTACAAACCACACGTAGCCTTCTGATTGGCTGTTCAACCTCTTGCTTTGAACTTGTATTGTCTGAGGCTGTTTTGGCTTTGCTGCTGCTCCCTCACTCTCACTCTTTCTCTCTCCTCCGCAGTGCACCCACATGGAGAGCTCCCTGTGTCTGACTCACTGTTTTGGCCTGGTGAGTTTGCATATGTGGAGTGGCTGTTTGCAGAGACCACATGGCTGACCACTCCAAGTCCCACTCACTATTTGAACTCAGCAGAAGAGTCTTTGATGCAATAAAACTACGCAGCACATGATAAAAGGTGGAGAAACCTTTTGTGCACAGATGACGACATGCCTCACTGACCTAATATTATTATAGTTCAAACTGAAAAGGTTTTCTTATAATTGCTTGTCGTTTGTTGCAGTGTTTAAAGCCATAAAATGTGTACTGCCTGTAGATATGAACATTTATAATCATAGCCTGACTCTATGCCAGGGGTCTGCAATCTGCGGCTATGGACTTCAGTGTGGCTCTTCACAGTCCGATTTAAGAATAAGAATTTACACTATAAAAAGTTAGGGGGAAAGTGAGATACTTGTGTGTCTGTGTGCACAAGAGCTGCAAGTCCTTATTCAAGTGTGCTCCTCTATTAGAGCTCACAAACAACTAAACCATGTTTCAAGAAATGCAAATGTGTTCAATGCTCCATTTATATAGGCTGCTGTATTAATATACAGTATCTAATCTAAAATGTAGTTTATGCAAGAAGTGAGAGATTTTTCCAAATAGGTCTAAATTTATTTTGAAAAAGTAAATACAGTTGTGGCTCCTTCTGACTTTAATTTGCTTCGAACTAGGCTAAATCAGCTGTTTTGTTGTTAAAGATTGCAGACCTCTGCTCTATGCTTTGCATTATTGCATTTGCTGGCAGATCCAGTCGAAATGGCAGCTTATAGAGTTGAGTATCATGACATGAAACATCAGTAGAATTTTTAACTGACCTAATATTAAACCAATGATGATCTTAAAACAGAAAAATAGGATAAGCTTTATTTGTCCAACGTGGGGACTTGGTCAGGTTTTCTGCATGGTAATCATCACTCTAATGTCTGTGGTTTGTGTATTCTCTTCAGTGAGATTCATTGACTGCTCAATGAATTTCACCTTATGGAAACAATAACTAGAAATTTAATGTTTCTACAATGACTTGTCTCACAGAAGGGCTAAGCACTATCAATCCTATAAGAGCAAAGTCATTCTAGATTCTCCATCTCCAGACTCTAGGCTCTTCATTTATCTGATGTTAGTAAATTGCAGACTCAAGTTTCTGTATTTACGGATTTGTATTTTAAATTATCCACTTGTGTGATTTAAACGTCTAATCTGCTCATGAATTCAGTTTCATCTCTTTACATTTATACCAGTGGAGCCTGGCACTGTCTCTGATTTGCTGTTAAGTTCGCCATAACATGTTGGAACCTTATGATAAAGTCACAGACATAACAATTAAACAAGCCCCACCTGCCTGAAGTCTTGGAGAGTCAAATCAGGTTTAAAATCTGAAATTGTTTAACGTGCAGAAGGTTTTACAATAGTTGAATTAAAAATTGTAGTCAGGACTTTGTGTAATTTGCAAGAAAAAAATACATTTATAAAACACCTCATTAAGAGCTACGTCTGGCCTATCTCCACGTTAAACTAATTCTTTCAGTTCTGCTTTTGAGACCAGTGACCCACACAAGAACAAACTGTATGAGCCTTTGAACTATATCTTAAATGAAGCCTCCTCATGGGAATTGATAGGAAGCACAGATCAGTGAAAGTGTTAGTCAGCGTGCACTTATTACCGAACATAATGAATATAAATGACAGTGGAATACATTAGGGCCGCCTGTCCACCCCACACACTGCATTAACCACAATTACAATGGACACAGATGTAGTGGTCAGGACGAGTAGGACGTAGGAGTATCCAGATCATGGGCTTTTATCCATCAGAGAGGACAGTGCGGTTTCAAACTTATTTCACTAATGCACCCACGTCCTGCTTCCAAATGCTTTGAGCCCAGAAATCTGCATATGTCTTTACTTTATTGGATAATTTTATGTGTCAGACCGGAGAAAACACTTATAATTTAGCGCATATTTGCAGATGAAAAATTCAATTGCAAAGGCAGATATTTCATGTTGGAAAAATGCTTCCATTTGTTCATATTCTCTACAGATATTGTCACTGAAATGTTGATGGGTTTATGAAGAATGGTTGAAATATTTTGTTGGGTGCACGCCACGGTAGCAGAGTGGTTAGAGCTCTGGCTTCGACTCCCGGGTCAGACCATATTGACATCTCATGAGCTCTCTGGGTGGAGTTTGCATGTTCTCCCTGTGTCACCATGGGTTTTCTCCGGCTACTCGAGTTTCCTCCCACCTCCAAAAACATTGCTTGTTTAGGTTAACTGGGCATCACTGTAAATTTTCCCTGTGAGTGAATGAGAGAGTGAATGATTGTCTGTCTAACCCTGCGGCAAGTTGGCCACTGTCCAGGGTGTTCCTCCGCCTAAGGCCCAAAGTCACAGGGATAGGCTCCAGTCACCCATGACCCCTAACGGGATTAAGCGGTAGAAAAATTAATATTTTGCTGACTAGATGATTAATTTGGGTTTTGAAAACATTGCTGTGTAGAGAGCAAAGTTGTCAATTACTTTCTAAAAAAGCTTTTAGAATAGAAAATATTACAGTTTTTGTGTGTGTATCACTTCGTAATTGAAATTTGTGTTGGTTTAAGATGGTGCACATATGTGCTTATTACTTCAGTTTTAGTTTACAGACACTTTCTCTTTCACACTAACCATTCTGTCAAAAAGTTTTCAAAATCTAGTAAGATTTTGCACATTGGTGCCCAAAGTAGGGCCCAGGGCCCAAACTCAGCCTGCCAGGGGATCCAGCTAGGAGTGCTCAAGTTTGTTAGAACTATCTTTTTGTTTCAATTTTGACACCAAAATCAGGTATAACCTCCTAAAATGTGTTTTTCAAAGACAATTTAATCTTCATATCTTCTGAAAAAAAAAAAAAAAAAAAAAGTAATATATTTTGACCCGCATAGGAAAAGAGTTTGGGCATCCCTGCTTTAGCATATTTGTTTTTAATACTGCAAACTATATGTATTTAGTCAGGTTGTATTGCATTACTGGTAGGAGCATTGCCAGGTGACAAGTAAAACCGCCTTGTTCTCAAAGTCTTAAAATAGAGCTTTATGTGGAGGACCACATAAAGCCACTTATTATATTTTGTCCCAAACATGAAATCTCTGTTGTAATGTAGAAACAACATTATCTGGAAAACCTTCAGACATACATATCTATCTCAAGGTAGGGACAAAAGTCAAGTGCAAAACCACTATTAAATAGAGAACATAATAGCTGGTGACAGATGTATAGATATTTATTGTCATTGTTCAGAATACAGAGCAGCATCTATGTTAAAATGAATAAATATTAATAAAAAACCCTAAATCACACATTCACAATAGACAAAAATACAACAGGTAAGTGAATAACTGCATTGTCAAAGTATAACAAAGATCATAAATTTTGGTGTGCATGTCCACTTAAGCTTTTAGAAACTACAGACAAGACAAGCAAGACATGTGGACAGATGTTTGACAGAGAAAAATAAATAAAATCTCAGTTTGTGGCAGGAAGTGCTTGGACGGAATGTTCGAAGGTGCCCAGGAAGTGAGAGAACAGAATTTTCTGGGACACATCACATGTGCCCGTGAAGTGGGACAGAGGCAGGAGCTCACGCCAGTGCAGCCTGAGTCATGTGGGAACCCAGAGTTTAATCCTGAGGCAGCAGGTGAGAGGAAAACTACCCAAGTCAGAAAAAATATGTCAAAGTATTTGTGACAATAGCTCTGCTGTCAGTTTTTACAGTTCAGGTCATGTAACAGCTTATAATCAGAAAAAAAAAAAAATTCCATAACAACAAACAATACTTAAACGTCTATTCATTTTAATATGCAAAGGTCATCCCAAATTACCCAAAATCAGACTTGCTAAAGGTTGCTACAGTGACCTAATTTTTGGAGATCTTCTAACCCATTGAAATGAAAATATTATTTCTTGAGAGCTTTGTGAACACTGAAGGATTCTAGCTTCAGGAAATGACTTCATACGGAAAAGAAGAAATAGAAAGAAAATGTTTTGTCCTAGTTTCCTGCTTCATGGGAACTAGAGAGTGGTTATAACACATATAGGTCACGCCATTATCATCTGTGGGTTGTTTTGCTTGTTTGAGAAGGCGGTGGGTGCCATATAAGTTAAAGTTTGGGACTTGAATGCTATACAGATTTTTTTTTTCTTTTCAGTCTTAAAAGGTCTTACAAATGTCCACACGTTTTGTTCACTTAGCTAATGCATTTTGAAACTCACAATTATTCACCGTGTGTTTTGAAGCTTTTGCCGAGACAATTTTTTCTGGGGTTCTAGAGGAGGGGAGGTACTATGACATGTTTTACTGCTAGGGGAAACAGGAGAACTCAGAGGAAACCTACGCAGACACAGGAAAAACATGCAAACTCAGCTTAGAAGAGAGGCCAGTGTTCTTTGCAAGTGTGTATAAACCAAAATGCATTATATTCTACAGTCCATTGCGGCATTTTCTCCAATAGGATTATGTTGCTTTCACAAAGTACTACGAACCTCCCTAATTACTTCTCAGAAATCTCGGCAGATGCAAACGTTGGACTGAACAGACTTTTCTTTGAGGTTAATTGAGGGGCTAAAGCTTTCTAAAGATGATAAAAAGAAAATGGTTTATGGTCATGGTTGAATTCTGTTAAAAAGAGGTAAACGGGTGTGTACAGTATGCATATTTTTGTGGAGGAGAGTCTGCGACCCTATGGAAATGCTTTGCCTGCATTACTCAGCCCTGCCTTTCACCTTTTTCCCATCCTTTTCCAACAGAAGGTTTACTTTGAAATGTGTTTGTAGGAAGAATTTAGGGGGTTAGCTTCATTTTAAACAAATGCAAGAAAGTTAAAGGTTGTATGGAGGTTATTCCAATGAAAGATAAAATCCAGCAATTGTTTTCTGGGCCAATGATTTACTTAGGAACATGGTGGGTTTGAATGACAGGTTAACAGGCCAAAAGATATTCTCGGGCTGGCAGTGATGATATCATTAGGTGTGTTTAAGATAAGAAAATCTCTGCCTTGATTGTAGACAAGTCCAGGCGGCTGAGGCAAAGAGGAGGAGATTCAACTTGGACACTTGTTGAGCCTGAGAGCAGCGTGGCAGCCTCATGTCCCGCAGGCTCACGGAGAAAACACAGCTCTCACATTTGTTTGAAGTGTTGCATTGAATAAAACTACCTACAACTTTGGAAACAGATTTCTGCTTCCCTCATACATCACAAACTCACTCACACATCACCAGGGCAAAGAATAAAGAGCTCATCATAAAAGAACACAACTATTGTGTTCAACAGCGTGGCCGGGATTATCAGACTTTATCGAAGTTCTACAGAATATGGCACATGGGACTTACAGATTATCAAAGCCATTTCTGCATATGACAGACGCCATTTTAACAAAAATGTGTATTTCTGCTGCTAGTAATGATTCAAAACTTACATTATTTAAGCTGCAGATGTATTGACTTGTATTTTATTCTGGTTAATAACTTAACTATTGTCTTAAAACAATTAAAAATCTTTGCTCCGATAGTGTTTTGGCGATTTTATTAGTTTATTAAATAAGCAGAGAGGATAGTGTGAGGAGAAAACAATAGCAAATGCCTTTCAAATCAGTCTTTAAATGACTTATAGTTTAATAAATGCACAAGCTAAAGTTAAACAGAGTTAACCAATGTTAAACCAAAATGATTTTCAGATGTTTATCACAATGACATGAAACAATTAGCTTATGTCATGTACAAAAACTTCACATTAGTCGGAGCACAACATGTTTTCACTTTTGTCTCAGGATCAGATTTCAATCGTCAGTACGATGGTGCGTTCCAATGGTACTCGGAGCTCAGATCGTCCAAGTTCCAACTTGTAAATTCCCACTGGAACAACCCTCCAACTTGGAGTTCCCACTCGGATACTCGGAGAGAATTTCATCGTCCGAGGTAGAAAATCAAACGCCCTGTGTTTTGAGAAAGATAAACCTCCGACAGCTTCACTACTGATTGTATCTGTGTTATTTAGTCTTTAGTTTGTCTCTACAGTTCACTCACCTCTGTGACTTAGCTCCTTCGCTGCTCATGAGCATCTGCCGTTATAAATTTGCTGTTATGTTCTGCAAAGCTAATGTTGCTAACGGCTACACACTGTGAACTAAAGCAGAAATTCATTGTCTTACGATGTTTTACAAACTGTAAATGTAACAGCAATACCCAGAGTTGATAAATTGACATAAAGAGATCGGTATTTTGGCTGCTCTGGGCAGTTTCCAAGCTATTTATTACTTGATTGGCTCATTAAAAGTAATCCGACTTGACCAGTGGAACACACAACACTCAGAGAAAGCATCAGTCCGATGTCCGAGTTCCGACCTCCGAGAACTACTGGAACACACTACGAGTAAACATTATTAATTTGTACAGGGCTTAGGAGTAAATTATATTTAACATTATCTGGGAAACGTTTTAATAAGGTAAGATAGTTGAAAGTGAATCAGATAGAACAGAAATGGCAGATCCAGAGTTAAATTTATGCTATCTAAACTTGGTCGCTAATGTTTATTGGACTTGTTTTTTTTTTTTAAACCTACTGTTATTTACGGTCTAATTTAATGCCAAGAATAAACCACAGAAGCTAAATTTTAGGCTTCAATTTTAGGCTTCAATTTTAGGCGGCGGCCACTACTGTCACAATGCGAATTTAGTCTCGTGGGTGCAGGAGACTGACAACTTTAAAAAAAAATGTTTTAAATTGTTCTATGTAACTTTTAAATCATCTCTTTCCACGTTCATCGACACCATACGACCTTTGGTGTTATGTCTGCTTCTTACTGTACCATGAGTTTGCATGTTTACCACTTTATCTTCCCCATACCCAGAGACGCTCCACTTCTTGATGCCATCTGCTGTTGCAACATTTCACTAAAACCTTGGCAATCTGAGGCGGCTTTTCCCTAAGATTCAAAAGATTATGCAGGAGTTTCGAAGTCAAAACGTGTTATCTAACAGAAAGTGTGCCTGGTGCGGACAGTCTGAATGAGAAATGATTAAAAGGGAAATGGCATGTTAAAGGTTAGGTTGAAGAGGGTACTTGAAAAAGCAGTGTGGTGTTGAAAGTGGCGCCCTGGAGTGTTTCTGAGGGGCGAGAGGTGGAGGGTCTGCTGGCGGCTCGGTGAATGTTTGGAAGGCAGGATCGAGATGTGACTGTGAAAGAAGCAGGACGGGCCCAGACGCCGCATGACATTTGAGACATGTGTGGCATTTGAAAAGTTGTTAAGTCGTAGGCCGATTTTACAGTTACAGTGTATGAAACATTGTTCACACATTTGTAGTGGTTCAACTTCAAACAACTGAACAGCATTTATGTATGTGTGTGTGTTTAAAATGCAAATAACTGTATTCGAATAAAAGGAGACCTATTTTGTAAAATCTACTTTTCTGAGTAATTCTTTTAATTTTTCTTTAGTTTGGATTTATTCATGCATGCTGAAGTAATCTTGTATTGTCTTGTAGCCGTGGCTTGAGTGCTCAGAAAATTCTCGCTTTCACCTGTCACCTATCCCCACCCACCTATATCAATTTCTTTGTATTAATTCCTAAAACATGTGAGGTTCAAAATGGTCAAAATGGTCATGTACAATAAAAGGCACAGCCCTATGAGTTTATTATAGGGCTGTGCAATAATCAAAATTCACTCTATGCACTCTATGTTTGTCTTTCTTTGAGTTCAAAAGTCCCAAATGGTATAGTGTTACATTGAATATATTTTCAGCAGACCATTTTTTTTAGATGTCACCAACTTTGATTTTAGTAATTCGTTCTCCTTTATCAAAGCTGCACTGATGCTCTGCCTTCTCTCTAAGCAAATAATCGTTTGGATGATTGTGATTTCATCTGTGTTCCAAATAATTATGATTATTATTTTACCCATTATCGTGTAGCTATAGTTTATCACTTCTGCAGTTTTCAACTCACAGCCAAAGGAGCTGTTTATATTTCTAAGCAATTTCAGATAAATGCAAACAATAAATGTAAATTGCTGATCTCCATTTTCTATTTTTGGGAAAACACAACATGTGTCCTTTAATAGAAAAATAAAAATGTAATACATTACTTCTAAATAAGTAAAAAACAAAAACAAAAAAAGTGTAGTATCCGACTGAAAAAGTACCGGTACACTAAAAAGAACAATTTCTCCAAAATTACTAAAATATTATTTGTTGCATGACATAATTCTTTTTTATTTGACTTTATACCACATGACACAGTATTTAAAAGTGCAATTCAGGCACTTATTGTATGTGTATACATAAATACAGTACATAGTTTGGTAAGTTTAAAATTAAGCACTTTTCTAAATCTAAGCACTTTCCCAACCTTGATAAAAAATATGGCCCAAGTTTCAGCTGTACCTGTACCGTGTCTTTTGAGTGAAAAAGTCATAATAATAACTGTAAAACCACTGTGACATATGTTGAGAAGTCAAACTGACACATTTCTAAAATTATTTCTAAAATTTACATTGTAGGACGTGGTTGAATAATGCCCTGAGGAACTGTAATAATTTGACATTTGACAACATAACAGTGAGATATTTCAGTATTGCACAGCGCACACTGGAATCTCTTCATAATGACAAAGTATCACATTACACTCCTAATGTTTAGGGCTGTACTCAATGTATCGGTATCGGGATATATCGTGAAAAGCTCATTGGCAATACACGTATCGTTACAGGAAGGTGTATCGGGATACGTATCGGCATACTAAAATGTATATAATTTACACTTATAAACCTGGACAGCAGGGTTAAGGCTGAAACTATTTAGCCAAACAATAGCTTATTTGTAAGACACTTGTATGTAACATAAAGAGTAGTTTCAAAATAAAATTCCTTTGCATTTGACACTTGATATGTGACATATTAAGGAAATTATATCAGCATTTACATGTATCGGGATATGTATCGTATCGTGACCACTGTATCGGGATACGTATCGTATCGGAAGGCTCTTGGCAATACCCAGCCCTACTAATGTTCTTACCTAATTTTTTTTACATAACAAAAAGGTTGCATAAATGAGTAGGCATCTATGGAGGAAGGCATTACTCACCACGTTTTTGTACAAAGGCCAAACACACGGTCTTGCTCTTTCTCCCGGGACTCACATGTCTTTTAGAGCGAGAAGAGAGTTTGTCGTCTGATTCTGTTGTCTGTCTGTTTGTGTGAATTTAATTAGGACATAATTGAGTGAGGCTGTTGTCCACCTACGGCTGCATTTGTCCGCACCACTAGTCATTTAATTTTGTCATTACGTTGTGTTATTAAAGCAGAGACCGTGAGTCGCTGGAGGAGGAGAGACTGTTTGATCCAAGCTTAAGGCTCCATTTGCACTGCACCACTAAATGTTCAGATCCAGACTGGAGAAAGAGCAAAGCAAACAGTCATTCTGTAGAGACAATGCAGAACTGAATTACTATGTGTATGCATACACAACAGATGACAAAGTTTTATACATAAAAACTAGGTGACCTATTATGTTTTTCTGCTACAGCAATAAACAATCAACAATTTACATATTTTTTCACTGTAAAACTTCATTTAAAGTTGAGGTAGCTAACTTTTTTTTATTGTATATTAGTAAACTTTGTGTTTTCTAATAAAAAGTCTATGATAAATGCAGCACTATGTGAAAAACAAGACCACTGTGTACTGTCTGAATTGAATAATAAATTTTTTTTGTTTTAATTAAGTGACAAATGCAGTGTTCTGATTCTGTTTCACTTTATTGTTTGTAAAAATATGTTTTTGGACCATTTTTGCAACCAAAATCAATACATGTCAATAACCATGTGTTTATGAGAAGATTTAAAACCTAAATTGTGTTTGCAGTGTGCAAATCAGCTACTCCACCTTTCCAGGGACCACACCCTAAAAAATGATGGGTTAAAATAGTAACCCAACTGTTGGGTAAAAGCCTGTTGGGTTACAAGTTGGGTCATTATAACCCAGAGTTGGGTTAGAATAACTTGCCCAACGTGTTGGGCTCTGGTTGGGCTAGAGTTGGGTTAGAGTTTGGGGGCGTGGCCATGTCATTTTTGAAAGTTTTTCTGGCAGCCATTACACAGCTCCTCGCCTCCTCCACATGCTGCAGGAAAGTCCTCTGATAAAGGTATTTAATATTTTTTATCTTTTACTTCTATCACCAGGAAAAGCTAAAGTTGGACCTTTTTGTCAGTTTTATAGAAACTGTTTAATTTTGGCATTGGAAAAAAAATAGTTAGGTTTTGGTAAGTAGTTTCTATGTGGTTGGACAGCTAAAAAGTGCTTTTATTTATAGATATTTAGGCAGAAATTCGTTTAACACACGGTTTTTTACTTGATTCTATATTTGAATAATGTACTGTAGAGCCAAAATGATCAGAAAACGAGTGTGGTAAAGATTTGAAAAAAGGCGGACTTTAGCTGTTAGCTTGGCGATTTGAACAAACATTTTGTATATGTATTTTTTATTATTAAATAATGAAGAGTCCTAAATAGTACATGAGCGGGGCCAGTCACACAGTCGTGCTCCGTTTCAGAACACGACGTCTTTAACCAGCGGAGCCGAGCGCGAGGTCAGCGGGACGTCAGAGAGCAGCTCCCCGGGCAGAGGGCTTCAGGAGGCGGGGCGCTGTCTGAGGAAGCTCCGATGTGCTAGCGAAGGTGAAACTTTACCGCGCCACTTTCTAGTTTTGGGCTGAATGCGAGACACTAACAGACTCTAATGCTTTTCTGCTTGTCACAGGGAGGGCAGAAATTGCTCCTACGAGCCCACAAAGATGACAAAACCACAACTTCATTGTGTTAAGGTAAGCTGATGTTTTTACTGCCAACGCTTTATTCTCTGCCTATAAACGCTATGACTGGACTAGTGAGAGCGTGTCTTTATCATTATGCTCCTCATTGAACCGGAGAGTGTTCGTGCGACCGTGTTGTTTCGTGCTTCGTCGCGTCCCGGAGATCCAAAGCGAGTCTCCGTGCCTCGCGCTGCCCTCACGGGGAAGAGGCATCGCAGCACGGGTCTGGGGAGCCGCTCTTTACCGGTCTCTGCCTTTTCCACGGAGGCATCGCAGCGCGGGTCTGGGGAGCTGCTCTTGACCGGTCTCTGCCTTTTCCACGGAGGCATCGCAGCACGGGTCTGGGGAGCCGCTCTTTACCGGGCTCTGCCTCTTCCACGGAGGCATCGCAGCGCGGGTCTGGGGAGCCGCTCTTTACCGGGCTCTGCCTCTTCCACGGAGGCAGCGCGGGTCGCTGGACAGGCTCTTTACCGCGCTCTGCCTCTCCCACGGAGGTAGTAAGCATTGCTGCGCAGATCACGGAAACCTCTCCGTACCGGGCGCTGCCCTGTGCCACGGTAGTGAGCGTACGTGCGTAGATGTGACCAGTAGTCACGGGAGCCTCTCCTTGTCGATCCCCGCAGTGCCTAAAAGCGGCAGCAGAAAACGACCCGCAGTTTTCTTCAAAACTGACGCTATCAATGTGTGTGATTTCACTGGCATATGTGAAAATTAGAAACCATTAACCACACGGATTCTTTTTACTTCTCACAATGTACTGAGCAAGTCATTGGCCTAGCACAGAGCAGACTTTAACTGTCCTGATCTTGAACAAATTACAGATTACACAGAATTAGATTGCTTAATTTGAAAGGAATAACACAATTAAAAGTAAACGTTAATCAATCTCCAGCTTTGTCCACCTAAAAAATCATTCTATTCAAATTGGTTAAATGTAGAAGATGTACAAAATAAAAAGATAAACTAAAAGTACAATTCTAGAAACCTGTGGAATCACAGGTAGATACAATATTTTTTACAAGAAGATGTGATCAGGACACAAAGCCTATTTTGTATTCTAAATGTTAATATTGCTCTCTCATTTTCCACAGTGGGTTCCTCGAAGCACTGCCTTTTGTCTTTAGGATGAAACAGCCTGACACATTTGGCTTCTGTCATTTACCAACAGGTACATTCAACTTCACTATCAGTTATAGTTTTTCAGAGAGAAAATGTGGCATAATTTTTTTTTTTTTTTTCATGTTTTTGACAATAGAATCTGGAGCAGACTGAAGTGTCCACCAGCCCGAGCTCAGGACATGATCCAACTCAACACTCAAGCTTCTGTCATTTAACAAACAGGTACAGGAAACGTCCCTATTCAGTTAGGGTTAGAGTTAGAGTTAGAGTTTTTCATTAAAGCTCAGGTGCTGAAAATGTGCCAGCAGTTTATTTTACATGTTAATGTGACTCTTTTTTTTTTTTGACAATAGAATCTGCAGCAGACTGAAGTGTCCACTAGCTCGAGCTCATACAGAGATGAACTGACTCAACACTGAAGCTTCTGTCATTTAACAAACAGGTGCCTATAATTATTCAGTTACAGTTGTTTGGGAAAGCTCTGGGACTGAAAATGTGCCAACAGTTTATTCTACCTGTTAATTCATCTCTTTTTGTGACAATAGAATCTGCAGCAGAAGTGCCCACCAGCCTGAGCTCAGGACATGAACCAACTCAACACTCAAGCCTCTGTCACAGTTACAGGACGTAAGTGCAACATGTACATTTATTATCTGTTTTATGCTTTAGACCAATGTCTGTATGTCTCTTTAAGGAAACGTGACAGCAGACACATTATATGAATTTGCTATTTTTTCCTACAGTGGATTCTCTAGAAGTTTCTTCAACCCAGACCAAACAGCTTGTCAAAATAATCTCCTCTGGCACCACACTCTCAGGTACAGTCGTTACAGTGAATGTACTAAAATGATGTTCTGGTTTTATAATCTGATAATCATTTGATCTCTATTTTGACAGTGGCGTCTCAGCACAGCAGCTTTAAGCTCAACCTTCTGTCATTTCACTGGGTCACAGCAACTTAAACTACAAGTAAGTACGACATGTATATTTACTCGCTCCAGACTGAAGACAATAGAGAATATAGAAAGTAAATCATTTGGCTGTACATGTAAGTGTAAGTCTGTCTTTTTCCTACAGTGACATGTCCACAGGCCTGATTCTGAGACGTCTCTCCAGCAGCAAAGACAAAGGCAGGGAAGGTTCAGCTGCTCTTAAAACAAGGAAATGTGTCGGTCAATGTAGGTCATAAAGTTTTTTTGTTTTTTTTTTTATCACCAGATCTACAGTAAGCTGCAATGTTCAAATTAACTGATTGCTTTTAAATAATTTTACATAAATAAAAAGTAGACTTTTTTACAATTATGTAGTTGTTTCATTATTATGAATAGTACTATGTGTATATTACTTTATTATTTAAGTTGGAAATTTAGCATTTAAGTCATAAAACAAATGAGTTGAATATTTAAAATAGAATACCTGACTTATACCAGCAATAACTTGTTTTAACCATCTTCTAAATATTTCTATATTTAGAAGATGGTTAGAACAAGTAATTGCTGGTATAAGTCAGGTATTCTATTTTAAACATTCAAACCAATAGATGGGTTATTTTGACCCAATGATTGGTTTAATTTTAACCCAACGTTGGGTAGGAAAACTAACCCAACGTGTTGGGTTAAATCTGTTGCCCAACGCATTGGGCTAAAATAGCCCAACGTTGGATCGGTCCATATTGAGACCATCGTTGGGCTAGAGTTGGGTTATTTTAGCCCATCATTTTTAAGGGTGCAGGTGGAAATTAGCAACTTTGTTATAACCTGGCACAAGCACCTCTCCTCCTATAATGTTTTTGTGCACTGGCCCAGATAAATAAATAAACAAATAAACTAAACTAAACTGAAGCATCAGCTGCAGGACAACATAGATTGCATGAATAAATCGAAATAAAACTTTTTGAAAACAAAATCTGAAAGAACGCTGTTATAGCACAGCTAAAACTCAGAAGAATATTTTACTAAATAGGTCAGTTTTAAATGAGCTTGTGCTGACTCATTTCAATCAAGACTAGAAGTCGGGAACCGTCAAAACTAGATTAGATTCTGTTAGATTATCATTCATGTGATATTTACAGTATGATCTTTCTTGTTAAACATGTTTGACTATACAGGTTTGTTATTAGTTTGTTGTAACTTTAATATTATTAATAACATTATTTTTTGAAAAAATGCAAATTATGTTGCTTCATCTGCATCTATTTTAACGTAAAAATGCAGCATGTTTAGCCTGTAATATTTCCTCAGACTATACAATTACTTCCACCTTGTGATGTCATTAAGTGAAAATACAGGAAGTGCTCCAATGTGTTTTAAACTACACACACCTTCTCTAAAGTCAACTGTCATACTGTCTCAGATTTGCCAAACTTTAAAGACTGTGTTTAACAGAAGATATAGTAATGATTTTTTTTCCCCAATAATGTGTTTTTGCTGGTCCATTTAAGGCTTTGAAGCACTCTCTGTCGTTCACTGCGCTGTGTTTTGAATGGGAGCAAATCAATTCTTGACCCCGAATTGGATTTTGCGCATCTCCAGGTCATGAGTGAAACCCAGCAATAGCAGGTAACAATAACTTCATGACATCACAAGGTGGAAAAAATCATTTTCAGTTTTAACAATCCAGGATAACGTTAATGAAACTAGACACAACTTTGGAGATGTTTTTGGGGAAGTTACAACATTCAAAAATGGATCTCACAGAAGTCCTTTTTATGTAATCTGGGACCTTTAACGTCACATGTATAAAATCTTTCCACATATTTTTATTACACTAAAGACCAATATAAAGTGGTGCCATAACTTACTCTATTTTGAGAGGTAAAATAGCACACACTGTTCTGTATTTACTCATTCACCTCCAGAACAGGATTTCAGCACAGACTATAGAAACATGCCTCAGCCTGTCAGTGGAATGACAACATTATGTCTCCACAGAAAAACCCTGTTGACAGTGTGTTGACGGTGTCCCCGGCGTCAGCCCCATGTGTCACTTCCTGTTGTGGACACAGAGCTCATGGCACTTCTCCAGCCCAAGGTGAACTAACTTTTCATTTTCAGCTGCAGAATGCGTTCTTTCCTTTCCTTTATTTTTTATTGCATTGCGGCTCAGGGACGGGACTGACGCCATGACGACGCAGGTGCTTTGCGTTACCATGACGACAAAAAGGTGGGATTTTCTCGCAACGTTTTTTTTTTTTTTCTTTCTTGTGGAGAAGAACACAAGCCTATGAACACTGTCAGATCTGCAGGTGATTCCCAGAGAAAGCACTTTGCACACGCCTCATCAGTGACGGTTGCCATTTGTCAGAGGTTAAAACATGACTTTGTTCTTCTGCAGACTGAGTAAAAAACATGAATTTATCCTGGAGTCTTCATAGCTGCCGTGGCTCCCCTGTATTCTTTCATACACTGAGATGAGATGCATAGGAAAGCTTGTCACCTGCAACAACAGCAGTATGAATCATTGCCTGAGCAAGAGAACAAAAGAAAAAAAACTCTGCTTATAAGTCACTTTTAACCTTTAAACACACACAATATCTGGCTTTCTGCAGGTGGAAAGTCACTTGATTCAATAGAAATAAAAAGTAAAGGAACTCTATTTGCCATAAAAGGAATCTTATAGCTACAGAAAGTACATTTCTGATGGAAAGAAACAAAAAGAGCCCTCACAGTAAACTTTGTGGAGGTGTCAGCCCACTCACAGAACAGACCGGCCTTCGTAAATATTTTTAGTGGAATGAACATATCCAACATTAAAATATCTTCCAGCTAGTCCTGACCAGACCATAGGTCCTTGCATGGCCACAGGTTTCCAAAGAAGGATGGGTCAAATGTAAACAACAACTTTCCCTTCGGGGACAATAAAATGCACCTTAACCTTAATAAGGTTTGGTTCACGTATCAACAATGCCAGCTAAAAGCAGTATTTTGTTTAAATGCAGTTTATTTTTTCAGTACTAAAGATCCATGAGGTCTAATCAATCACAACATTTGAAATTTGTGATTTTTGTCTTATTGATAGTAAGTCTGTCCTTCTCCAAATTGAGTCTGTGTCAAATTTTGTTTGACACTGACTTTGAATCTACAAGAACAAACAATATAGAATATGTTATATTTATCAATTATTTTAAGTTAAATTGAGTTCAACGGTAACTGCCCACTTCATGGGTCAACAAGCGTGGGCTCTCATGTTAAATCTCCGTAGGGGTGTTGAAACATTTTTTTAAAGTTTGAAAATGTCCTCGGGGCTTATCAGCTTTGTAGTGAGTCATGACTATAAAACCTGTAAATCATATGCTTTTTTAAAATCAATTCACTTTAACATTTCCTCTAGCTTATTCTGATTAAACTAAATAGGTACATGATAATAAGCTTACTCAAACTACAGTACAATGTCAAACTAGGTGACTGTACTCTATGATTCATGCCCAGGTATTTCAAATTGTCTTCTGTGTTTGACGTCTCCTTCAGTCCTGCCGGGAAAAGCTGTCAGGAACAGGAGGACTCGTTACTGGATTGTGTGAGGTTGGGTTATTATACCGACATTAACCTTTTTTGCATGCTTTAGGCAAGAATATACAGGCACAAAAGAGATTCTACTTGTTTCCTGGAAAGTAGCTGTTGGGGCCTTACATAAACATTTGTCTGATTGCATTTTGTAAACAGTTTTTCTTCTTTTGTTGTCATTGTTCAGATGCTGACACTGCTAAGCTTCCTACAAATACACAAGAAAATACAACTTTCAGATGCACATAATTGGACTGTAGCAGCAAGTTAATCGATCAATCACAACTAATTGATTATTGAAATAACGTCAACGAATTTAGTAATCAAAAAATCATTAAATAGTCTTTATACAAGTTTTAAAACAAGCCTCCGATTGAACAGTGATGACAATGAGCAAAGAAAATTGTGTAAATGTTGTGTTTTTGTGATGTAGTTTTACAGAAAGTTCTCAAAAAATCCACTGAAAAAAGTGTCATTTGACTTTTTTGCATTCAGATTTGCCAAAAGAAAAAGCTTGTATTATTCTGGTTTCAAGTGAAGTGACATTTTCTATCTTCAAGTGAGAAAATGTGTATTATATATAAAGTTTCCAAAGCAGAACACTCAAACTATGTTACAAAACACAGAAATCCGAAGTCCTTTTCAGCACTCCTCTTTTTGCACTCATTAAATGTTCATCCACATCCGCAGGTTATGTAGCCAGTGACTTACTTTCTTTCCTGCCTATTTTGTGAGAACATAACAAGATTTTATTTACGCAATCAGACAGACATCTTCATTAAAACATTCTTTATTCAAATCCATCTGCCCCGGACGTTTGACATTTGGCCTTGTTTAAAAGTCCTGGAAATGTGCTCAAAAATCTGCTGCATTGTGACTTGTTAATAAGACAACATTTTCAGCCGTATGTAACATTACATAAATGCCTGCTCCTCTGTCTGGTTTGTTGGAACCTGAAACTATACCATGAATAATCTAAAGGAGGTTTTTGCTTTTGTTTCTTACAGTGAGAAATTATCCTGGAAAAACATTACTAGTCTGGATTGATACTATTGATACTATATTCAAAAATTTACTTAAGTAAGTAAGTAAGTAAGCAAGCAAGTAAGTAAGTAAGTAAGTAAGTAAGTAAATAGCAAAAATTTTAAAAGTAAAAAATCACCCAAGTGCTTTACAAAGAGAGGGTGGCCAAACCATAAGTAAAGTAAACCATAAGTAAAATCACTATATACAACACAATAATAAAACAAATATAAAAAAAAAAAAAAAAAAAACAGAACAAGCATGACTCTAAATTTCCCTCGTGAGTGAATGAGAGAGTGAATGGTTGTTTGTCTAACCCTGCAACGAGTTGGCCACAGGGTGTTCCCCACCTAAGACCCAAAGTTACTGGGATAGGCTCCAGTCACCCCCGACCTCTAACGGGATTAAGCGGTAGAAAATGAACAAATGAAAAAAGATAAATAAGACATTCTTTATTTGTCCCACAATGGAGAAATTTCAATGTTGTAACACACAGTTCAAGAACAGGAGGGCTGATTCTGACCCTGATTCTTAAGTATCAGAACATAAAAAAACATTGAATTTGTTTCCTAATCAAACCAATCCTGCCGATAAGCTGCGGTAAAATGCTCAAAACAAGTCTGGACGATTTTTGGACTTCAGAAGATCTCAAAGAACTACAATAAGCTGTTTTCTCCTGCTCAGATGAGGAAAGAATAGAATCTCACAGACAGAACTCCAGCTGTGTTTTTGATGAGGAAGCAATGTTAGAAAATGATCAAAAAGTCAATTTTGTACAATATGTGTTCTTGAAAGTGTACATCTTCTCATGTTTATGTGGCATTGTGCCTTTGGTAAAGATGTATCATAGCTTTACTGCAGCAAAGTTTGTGAAGAAAATATGACAATAAAAGTTGAAAATAACAGAGCCGAGTTCTGCAACACAATATTTTGTTATCAGAAAGCATCAATAGAAAAATGCAGACACAATTAAAGCCAAGCTGACACATTTTGCTGACTGCTCAAACTGTCATTTTACAAAATAATGGTGTTGGCAGGTGTTTTTATTTGTCAAGCCATAACTATTGTGTAATTTACTTTAATTTGGTTGCTCAGATTGTGTGAGTTCCGACTAGTAAACAGATACACTTCCGACAGCTTCACTTGTGATCAATGATCATATCTGTATGTGTCTTTTTTTTGTCTTTTGTTTGTCTCTGGTTCACTGACCTCTGTGAAGTGGATACTTTGCAGCTTTTATCGTTATACTTTTTTGTCCTTATGCACAGTCAAATGTAATAGGGCAGTTTAAAGATGCACTGTGTAACTTTCTGGAGGAAAAAAGTAAGACACACAATTCTGAAGTAATAGAAAGTTAAAACTGGGACATTCTGTATGGAGATAAATGCATTTCATGCCATAGTATGAACGCATATTTCTAAGGGAACATCTTTTCCTTGAAAGACACAAAAAGAGGCCCTCCTCCAGGCCAAATAGTGATCTGTTTTCTGACCATACAAGGCTGCTCAAAGAAAATACAAATTATAATTTTGTCAAAAAGATATACGATGCACCTTTAAGCTACAAATGCAAGTACATTTTCTGCTTTTAAAGTGCTTATGACAGGTTGAACTACTCATTTCACTAAAGCAAAGTTAGGATCATGATGTCATCAGCTTTTCTCCACTTCCTGTTTTTTCCCCCCAATTTATTTTCAAACTTTTATTCACAAACTTGTTCTTGATTCATGTAAAACTATCATTTATATTTACAAATAGTGTAAAACCACAAAATTAAATAAAATGTGAATTTTGTTGAAACCTGTCATATGCACTTTAAGTTTTATGTCAACTTGGAACATGTCAACGTGTATGTGTATGTGAATTGTCTGTCATTCCTGCTCTCTCTTTCCTCTCCCTCTTCTTCCCCACTCTCTCTCCTCTTTTTTCTCCTCTCTCTTGCTCTCTCTCCTGCCTCCTCTCTCTCTCCGTCTTCTCTCTGACTCTCCTCTCTTGCTCACACACACACTCTCTCTCACTCTCTCTCTTTCTCTCTTGCATGTCACTTAAAATGTCAAGCTAAATTGCCAAGTTAAATCAACACATATTTATTTGTCAATTTAACTTATTGGCCTCATGACTTTTTACAGTGATATGCTAATGTTGCTAATGACACACAGCTAATGCCAACAAAAGCATAAACAAACTCTAGCAATGTTTTACAAAGAGTACATGTAACAACAATGTCCGAGTTCATCTGCATTAATTTCTTTTTTTTTTTTAATTTACCTTTTGCTGTAAAAATATTTCCAACTATAAAGACACAACTCTGAGAAAACAGGGTCCAGGTTTTGACCTTGGAGAATAACTGGACTGAATGCAGCAGTATTTACTCCTCATGTAAAACCAGGAAGTACAATTATAAACCTCTTCACTATGTTTTACTGAAAAGTGCTTTCCCTGGAAGTACTTGAAACTATTTCAGATTTTAAACGAAGGCTAAAGTAAATAGCATTTGAATTCAAAAGCATGTATTTGTAGTAATCTTTTGTTTTTTTGGAATGTTTAGTGGATTTAATACCTCAATGGATTAGAGGCTGCTCAGACTGTGGGACAAAGCTAACATTTTTCATTAACTAAAACCATCCAGGCTAACTGAATGTCCAAACTAAATTTTCTTTGCACAAAAATATTCAAAAGAATTGCTTTAAAAGTATTTGACCTAATATCACTACATAATCAGACACATTACCCAACAGTGGTCTTACATAAACAAAGTTGTTGGTAAGAAGTTATTGTGCAGAGTCAGTCCCAGTTCTCCGGCCCGAGGCATCACAACAGTTTGACAGCGAGATGAGCAGCAGTACAGAGCGTGTGTCTTTTGTTTCTTCAGGGTCATTATTTCAGATGTGTTTGTAGTCGCTCTGTGCCGGTGGGAGGTGAGTCTGCATCGCTCAGAGTCTGTGAGTCGAAAGCCAAAGATCAACAACAAACCTCCCGTATACCAGAGACACAGGCGGTCGGACAATGTTACCGATGGTGATGTAAATTCAGCCAGTATTGGTGCTTCTTATGTGATGTTTGTGCTGTTGTCTCATCTCAGAAAGGAGACAAGTGTTTCATGGATTGATTATGGTATTAGATAATGTAGCCTATGGGGACATTGTTTTACTCTAGGGCTCATTCTAAGCACACTTTAAAAGGGACATATTATGTAAAATACACTTTTTTGAGTTTTTAGCAATGTGATAACTTTGTTTACTGAAAGTTGTATTTGGATTGAATTGTGGATGTTTGAATAATCTTGTCAAGTGCTCAGAACATCTCTGTTTCCACCTACCACCTATCCCCGCCCACTTGACCTCGTTATTTTTGAATAATCAAAAGCTCAGATTCTGACTAAAGCATAGGGATCACAATTTTCATGTAGACACTTTCCAGTAATAAAAAACAGTAATATAAAATGTTCTTCTTGTTACAATTCATTCATTCAAAAAGTAAATTACTGATCTACACATCTCATAATGTATATGTCATAGAGAAGACAATAGGTCTTCTTTAAAATGAGACTAAGCCAGTCCTAAAATGAAGCTATAATGCAAATAAGTTAGTACTTATTAATCATTTACCCCCAAATTACAAAGACAAATGTAGAGGTGTCACTAAATTAAGCAAATAGTCAGTCTTAATATATATAAATTATGTTAAAATAGTGATGCACCAATCCGATACTGGGACTGAATACCTGCTCCGATCCATGAAATGTTGCTGGATTGAGTATCGTCTCATGAAATCGTTCAGCAGATTATCTGGTTGTGTGCTTATTTTCTGACTGATGTTGATCAAGAACATCACATTATGTTTGAAATGTAATTCATAAAAAGCTGTTGAGTTCACTTTCTTAATAAATAACAGTGATATAACACTATATGACCAATTTTCTTCTTCGTTTTGAGAATAAATAAAAAAAGCAATTTCACTAGTGTCGGTAGATACCTAATGCCAAAGTATCAAAATTAGTATCGGAATTGAAAAGGCTGGATTGATGCATCCATTTGGCAGTCAACAATGAAAGATAATAAGTGTATAGTGCCTCAACTTTGTGCAACGTTATACAACCAACATTGTGCAACATTATACAACCTCTGTACAGATACTGACTGAGTTCTGGTGTCCTGACGCAGACCTGAATCGAGGTGAAGTTCAAGTCATGGTGTGAGAACTTCTGTCTGGGACTCAACATAAATAAAATCAATGCCATAGCTGTGACTTTTTCAAACAAGCGGGTCATTCAGTGTGAGCATGTAAAGACCAAGACCTTGGAAGTCATAAGGCAGTATCTCCGAGAGAAACTAAGGTCATATGAGGTCAGTGCAAACTTTGTGACCTTAAAAGCTTTCTGTCATTCTCAATTTTTTTTTTTTTTTTGGTTTTGGTCTGTCAGTGTTCAAAATTCTGTTCTGTGTGATGAATAGGCTATGAGAGTCACTCTCAGGAGTCTCATGTACCTTACAGGCACTGCACTGCTCTATGACAAAAGGTGGAAGACAAGATTTGTTCCTTTAGTTGAACATCTCCTCTGACTATCTTGATTGAGTGATTAACTGATTGATTGATTGATTGATTGATTGATTGAATCAGAAGCTGCTGTAAGGCTAAATAAGTTTCATGTGCATTATGGGATCACATTATAATTCATGTATTTATTATTTGGAACCAGAGACAAGCACACCCTCATACATAAACCAGTTTTTGAGATGCCATTGTAATCCCAGAGCTTTCAAAATGTTTTTTTTTTATTTTTTGGTAAATTTTTTTGGTTTCTTTTCTTTTTCATACATGCATAGATTTATCCTTTTACCAGTCACCTCAGTATTCAATCTGAGTGGAGACCAAAATGCTCTAACCTAAAGATGAGAGTGTAGACTGTGGTTCAGTTTGTACAGTGCTCATCTTTTGAACTGAAGATTGCCCACTCAAACAGAGCTGTCGACATAAACACTGTTGATGGAGCAGTGACCCACATAACGACAGCTCCATCCAACAGGTGAAAACTGCCTCAGTGTTTGTTTGCACTGTATAGAAGTGTGATGTGAGTTTTCTACAAAATAAATAAACTACTAGACAATAAATTGAAGAAGAAATAAACAATAAAGTTAGGTTTATTGGCACACCACACATGTATCACTAACTTTTCTGGTTGAGGTAAATTTCCAGCCTATTTGCTTTACTAAAATTGTAAAAAAAAAAAAAAAAAAATCCTCCAAAAAAATCAAAAAATCAAACTGAAACCTTTTCAGAAGCATGTAGAGCACGTACTCTTTGTGAAGTTAAGGCTTTGTATAGAGACTGTCTGAAAAAATATAACTGAGAGCAAGCCCTGCACAGAAGAAAAACTTGATTTGATACTGTCTAATTTTTGTTTGGTAAATATGCAGAGCTGTAAAACTGGTGTTTGCAGTTAGGACCTGAATGACACTGGCTTGAGTAGATTTTGAGAATCCTCCTCAAAAGGTGAAGGCAGTTTAACTAAAATGTAACTTTATAGACCTGTAAGTAAAAAATTTAGGCGAAGCCGATAAAAAAAGTCCTATTATAATTATCTAGTTATTTGATTTTTGGGGGTATTTTGTTAATTGTAAGCTTATAAAAGAAACTAAGTCTGAATTAATCTAAAGTGATTGATTCACTCTAAAAAAAAAATTGGGGTTGAAATTCTATCTCCGCCCACCGTGTTTACGTAGTTACTTGTATTTATTAATGAAATATAAAATAAATAATGAAGGTAATGAAAAAATTTAGAGAAACAGATGTACGGTAGTGATCCACCCTGGGCAATCCAACCCACCCGGCCTAAAATTCAGGACCAGACTCGAACCCAAACTCGCACACATTAAGAACTTTGGTTAGGGGTAAGAGCATTTGAACATGGGCTTAGACCAGACCCACCTGAACCCGCCAAACTTCTTCTCATAGTGATATGTCACCCGCTCAAAGCCGCAGTCAACCCGAAAGTTAAAGGTTAAGGTTAAGGTTAAGGTACACTTTATTGTCCCCGTAGGGAAATTTGTCCTCTGCATTTGACCCATCCTTCAATGCCTCTGGGGCATCTCCTCAGGAGCAGTGATCGCCGCAGTGCAGCGCTCGGGGACCCATCTCCAGGTGTTGTTGCTAGGCTTGGTCAGGACTACCGTAGCTGGAGGATATTACCCTAACATGCATGTTATTGGTTGGTGGGGGAAACCGGAGTGCCCGGAGGAAACCCACCCAGACACGGGGAGAAACATGCAAACTCCACACAGAAAGGCTCGAGCCCGTGCGGGAATCGAACCCGCGACCTTCTTGCTGTGAGGCAAGAGCGCTATCCGCTCAGCCACCGTGCCGCCGATTACGGTCGATTAAAGGTCGATTCGCGCATCTCTAATGTACAGCTGAAAAAGGCCATAGTTTCTTTTCACCAATAAAAACTAATTCAAATATGCTGCTTGATACAGTAAATTTTACAGTGAAGAGCAGTTCTACAGCTTTGAACAGGAAGTCAATGCACGCGTTTCTATTTCTAGCCTGGTGCAAGGTTAACGTTGAAAAAAAAAGAGGCCTGCAGCGGTCCGCAGATGTCACAGCCTCCAACAGTGGTCATTACTGGAGGAACAAACAGGAGCTTTGGATCACAAAAACACACAGAGACTTGATCCACTTTTGCCCCACTGGAAAAACAAAATAGTTAAGTCAGGGATTAGCATAATAGGTTTGGTGGCAGCTATAGTTAGACATCTAAAAGTGGCCTGGATGGTTTATGAAAAGCTATTGGGCGGAAGTGGAAAATTGAGACGCTTTTGAAAACAATTACTGCAGATGCCTCCTATTGTAGCTCAGACATGATCCAAGTGTCTCGCTCAGGAAAATATTGATCGTCTATTTTGACCATGAGGTTTTTATCATTACTTTAAGTGCATATGACTGGTCTTCATAGTTATCAAATTACTGCTTTGTGCGAGAAAATAGACTTATGACATTTTTTAAGCAAAGTTTTGAAGTAGCAAAGTGGCAGCCTGTGAAGAAAGTTAAAAGAAAAATGTATATAACAGGAAGTTGCAGATTTAATCAAAGAAATTCCCTGCTTAAACAAAAAGCTGCCTTTACTAGATATTACAACATTCTCTTGGTAGATTATGTTTATTACATATGTTGATTAAAAACAATTTTTTGTTGTAATACAGAATGTTAATGGGTCTCGTCAAAACCCTCTTGCATGCCATCTGCTCTAACAGATGTTTGTAATGAATTCAAGTTATAAATGTTATTAAAAAAGGGTTTCATCTGAATTATTTTGTTGATTGTTGTGTTATTCGACTGACATTCATTACAACATGTTTTTAATGTAAATAATTTATTAAATATAATATTTGTAAAATTACATCTTGAAACCATGCACCAACCCCCAGAATTTGTTCTCGACCCCTGTTTGGGAACCACTGTTCTAGAACATGAACATAACCTGTCAGCTGATCAATTAATGTCACCATTATAAATGGAGGGAATGTTTACATGCTAGTAAATAAGAAAAATGTCATATTGTTGTCAGATAATAGAGAAAACTCTTTTTTAAAGCATGGTTTTAGTGCAGAGTCTACTATGTTGCAAAAATATGACAAGGTTTAGTAATTGCTGTTGTTTGCCGTTAATTACTATAATATGAACTGTTTATATTATCTGTATCATACTGTATTTCTCTGTAAAGTCACGTAACAAAGCTGCAAGTAGCTGTGTGTCACATGAGATTTTAACTTCTTTCTGCTCCTTTTCATTCAGAAACTTTATGTTAACAAAATCTAAATATTGTTTTTTATGTTTACTATAATTAATAAAATAAAATAAAAAACTGAAATTAAACTAAAATGGTAAATTTTCTCCTCTAAAATAGGCAAACAGATACAGATGTTAAATGTAACAGCATAGTCTAACCCAGTGTTCCCCAACCAGGGGTACGGGGACACCTGGAATGATTGCAGCCAATCAGGGTCATCATGTGAGTCATGTTAACATAGAAAACTTGGATTCTATATCAAATTAGGGAATTTACCATAATAATTTTAACAATTACCAGTAAATTATACAATTTATCTAAAAAAAAAAAAGTCTAAAGAAAGATTTTGATGGTTGTTGCCACAGAAAAGCAACAAGAAATATTGAACCATTACAAATAAGTGCTCGGGTTTTGCGTCGGTCGACTTTCCAGTAACGGACGTCAAGTGAGTTATTGCCTCCAATCAAGGCTGTGAATCACGCACCTTCAGCCTTCAGAGAAAACATCAAACAAGCAAACTCCAAAGCCTCTACTATGAACAGAAATGTTCATGTTTTTATCCTTCAGAAACTTGCATTGAATGCATTGAAGCTCCATCTGAACCACCTTCAGGTACAATTGTCATTTTTTCATACATTCAAAACAAAGTCAACAGGGAATAGTAGATGCACACATGAGATCAACAATCACCACAAAACTGGACGTGAGTGGTTATTTACACATAAACACTGAGTTAACACTTGTTACGGGTTAATTCCAACAAAATTATGCTACAAGTTGAAGACAATAATTAAAGTATGACTGGGCAATTGATCACAAACTCAAGTGATTAAGATTCTGTCATGTCTAATCGTCAATTATTTGTTTAGTGGTTTTGAATCAAAAGACTGATAACCAAGTGTATGTGAGTAAAAACATGGTTTGGAGCAAAAGTCAAACTTTGAGGCAGAATATTATATAATATATATTTTTTTTCTGTGAAATGGAACATAATATAGAGAGATTTTTTGTATATCAACACGGGCAATGCACGCACCTCGCCTCAGAAAGAGCTGCTGCTCATAGACACAAACAGTGGAAACAAGTCGAAAAAGCTCCGTTATTAGCTACAAGAGTTTCTCACTGTGTAAAAACAAAAGTCATGCTGCTAAATCAACATTTGTGAATAAAAATCGACCCTATGACCCCCAGAATCAGTCTGAAACACTGGGGTGATCGGGCTTTCTCTGTCGCTGGTCCCAGACTTTTGAACAAACTCCCCCCGATATTTGCACCATCACGAACTTTGGCCTTTTTAATTCAAGGATCAAAACACATTTGATTAGAATGGCTTTTAACATTCAGTAATGTAGTAACACGTCTATTTTGTATCTTTTCTTTTACTGTTACTGTGCACTGATTTGATGTATTTTGTATTTTATTATGTTTTAATGGGAAGCACTTTGGTCACTTTTGTGTTGTAAAGGGCTATATAAATACAGGTAGATTGGTTGATTGGTTGATTGATTGATTGATTGATTAAAAGTTACATTCAGGTGAGTGAAAAAACTGCAAGAAAAACATTGTCTCAAACTTCAGAAGACAGACGTCCGTCATATTGGTTCATACCTGATCCTCTAGTCCAGTTTTGTTGTTTTATTCAAAGAAGTTTCCCCATATAAGCAGATGGAGAGTGTCTCTTTCTGCATAAAGCATGCGTAGTAGGATGCCAAGAACTTGAATCCTGTTAAAATGAGGTTTCCTTTCATCTAAGCCCCAATATTTACTGTCACATTTTTTATTTTTTTTGCAAGTAGTCACCTCAAGCACTTTCAGTAGGACTTTGGGACATTCATTCTACACGTTTATCTTGATATTCCACAATGTACTACATTTATTTATACTTTTCTTTCTTAAAGTGTTTCTAGTGTTTCCAACTCAGTCTAAAGAACATGCATGTCCTATAATTCAAATGCGGCATCATTGGCTCGTGGTCCCTTATTGTTGATCATTTGGGTTATTGAAGCGTTAACTCCCAAAATGAACAACAATACCTCTCACCTTGCCACATAAAAACACCCATGACTAAACACAAAATCAGCCTAGTGTCCAAACTATTGCACATTCTCTGCAGCATTTAAGGATAGGCAGACTCAGAATAAAAATTACTTAGTTCACTTTAAAAAGTGCAATTTAACTCTAAGTCACATCTGACGTTACCTGCGCTCCACCAACTTCCTGAGATTTCATTTATAGACTCCAAAAAAACATATAATTGAGTGAATTGCCGATAACAGAGCTAAAAGCTGTGCCAGTGCTGAGTTGTTATTCTCTGACGGTACAGGAACAGGAACGCGCCAAGTTTTTTGTGAAAGGCCTGAATACACAGTGTCCGTGGGTGGAACAGTTATGCTGCCGTCTGTGCTGGAGTCTCCTCATGATGTCACCGAAATTTGGGTTTTTCTCAACGGGACAGGGCCTTCCTCCTGAGTCATTCACAAAAACAACCTCCCCTGTGCCCTTTTCACTACTGACATTACCTCCACATCTCACCGGAAATGGAATAAGCGGTGGGAACTATTTTAACTCTGTCCTGGATTTCTGAGAATTTATGTAAGGCCGATTTCAGAAATATGAATGAATAATGTCTGTCCGGTTTAGCTGTGGGCGGGACATGTCCAGGAGGATTCCCAAAATAGGCGCCAATCATGAGAAAAATTTAAGAGGGGATGTTCTGTGAGTCACTTCCGAACGTGTTTGATCAATAAATCCTTTAATTTAAGAGATTCAGGGAGGATTTTGATGAATTATATTAGTGCAAAATGTCTTCACATGAGAAAGCACGCTTGAGGCTTTTGTTATAAATATTTAAGAGTTACTGTGAATCACTGAAGAATCTGCTTTGTCAATCAACCACCTTTTATATTACTGCCACACTTTTTTTAATGAAAGAAACTTAAAATCAACTTTTCCTTGGCGCAGATAGCTTATATTGTTAATGTATCTCCAGGTGAGAATTGTAACAAGCTCTTCAAAACACACTGTGATGAATAGGAGACACAGGTTGAATTAGGTAAGTCAGCTACACCTTTACTTAAATGAGCTGTTTCTCTTGTTTCTCTGGCTTCTCTTAACTCCAGTATATTTTTCAATATATTTTTTACTGATCATGCAAAAGAAAATGTTTTACTGTTTTACTGTAAGAAAAAAAAACTTTCTCTAATGAATGAAGTACAATGACTCACTACACACACAGATCCAACTAATCAAGAGAAATAATAAGATTTGTTTTGCCATATTGCAACAATTGCAGCATTTCAAGGTTGCAACAGCAATTTTATACAAAATACATTATGATTCTGTGATTCTAGGTTCAATCTATAAACTTTCAGTGAAGACATTTTAAGAAGAAACTTAAAAGAAATCAGGAATGAGTTCTAGAAGTTTCAGAGATTTCTTAATATTGTTCCAAGCCCAGGGACCTCCGTACAAGAATTGTACAGTGTACAGTGACTGTGCACCTTTAATTGTAGATGAAGAAAAAAACCAAAGAAACTTGAAGACCAACCATATTACCTTAAATTTTGCTCAGTATGTAGATACAATTAGTTTACATTGTTCAGTCTAGCCTTTTGTTCCCAAAAATCCAGAAAGAACTTGTTATTGTTTTTAGCATGGCTAGCTGGTGTTAGCTTTACTGACATGGTTCAATTTGCCAGTGCAGTTCTAAACTCATTGTGGTGAAGATTTATGTGACAAGAAAAAAAAAAGCTGTAAAATGGTTAAAATTAAACAATTCTGTTGTTTATGTTTTTAAGATATTAAAACTCAGCACTTTTAATTTGCAGCAAATATTGGAATTGAAAAGTTTTCCCATTTAAAAGTTAAATTACTTCTCATTATGTCTTCAAGTTTTCAAATTAATTTTATTTCTTTTCCAAGGTTTTCATTATCATATTTTTTTGTAGAAGGACAAGGTACACATTATCCTTTACTTTTATTTATTTGTTGGTCAAATGGGGTACTTTATTAAACCTATTTACCAGGCATTAGTTGTGCAAATGAGGACTTGAGTGGTATAAATAAAATGTGCCTGTGTTTCATTCAGATGGTATTTTTCTATTAGAAGAAGAAGAGCTGGTTTGGCGTCCTCATTGACCAGATCGAACTGAAGCTCTTGAGATCTAATCTGGTTCACAGCGATGATTAGACAGGGCTTTTTATAAACAGCTCACTAGGCAACATGAGAAAAAGCATAGGAATAAGCCCATTGAAAATAACAACCAGGATGCTTTTCATAATCCTGCTGCTGTTACGCACATAGAGACGAAATGACGGAAAAAAATATCAGGTGAATCAGCGAGACGGTTACTGGGAATAAGTTAACTTTTTTTCAAACTTGTGGCTATGAATAGAGCATGACACAATGACTCGGACTGGACATTATGCGCACATCAATTCAGAATATGTCTAAACTCGATATGGGTTAGTCAGATTCAGAATCCCAATATCGTAAGCGTGCATAATGGACCGTCCGTCATATTAGCTCAATGAGAAAAGTAGGACATATATTTATTTTAAGCTGCTGATAAAATGAGTTTGTAGACATGACGTGATTCCCAGTTGTTGAGTAAGTCGATTCTAAATAGGGTTTCCTACGAGGGGTGGGACAATCTATAATATAGTGTTGAAACTTTAGTGGTGTTTCTGATGTTGAGTTTGGTTCTCATGTGTCCCTCCATAGCTCTGTAATTTTTTGTGTGGTTAGGAAAGCATTGATTGCACTGACATTTCTCAATCAGAAGAAGTTAACAGCAGGTTTAGTGTTGTTATTTTCATAATGGAGCAGTGGCGTGCGCCTGGGATAATTTTTCAGCCTTTGAAATTTAGGTCTTGTTAATTACGTTTCTTAACACATAGATGAGTGGTTAAGAATTGCGTTTTAAAAATACTTCATTTTCTGCAACCATGTTTCAGTCCCACTGATGCTTTTTTTTTTTTTTAACCCTATTGTCTACTCCACCTCTCATACATTCCCTTCTCCAATTGTAAGCTACTGAGTTTTATTCACAACATGGTTAATAGTCCAAACTCTGCTCAGAGCTCTCCTTACCTCATCTCTGCTCCACAGCAGTGCGCGCTCATGCACACAAATGAAGCACAAGCTCACGCACAAACAGAAAGCACGTTCTGGCTCACAAAAGAGACAAACTTGTGTCTGAATCTTTTGTCAAGTTTTGTGTGAAAATGCGCTACGCTCCGGCGCAGTGATTCACGCATTTAAATCTACAGAAGTGTTCGTTCTTCAGTCGTTT
Source organism: Mugilogobius chulae (assembly GCA_038363315.1). Lineage (NCBI taxonomy): Eukaryota > Metazoa > Chordata > Actinopteri > Gobiiformes > Gobiidae > Mugilogobius > Mugilogobius chulae. Next base: position 22,813,984 of record CM076408.1, read on the forward strand.
TTGCTCGTAACTCAGAGCTTGGCTGAGAGCTTATGGGATGTGGAACGTATTTTTGGGCTTCAAAATGTGTGAAGAGTCTTTGATTATGCACTATGTGCTGTGAATCACATCACAGACCTGAGGCAGCAGCTGGTTCCACTCCTTCCATCACTGTGCACTCGTTTGCCTGTTGTATTCTCTCTCTTTCTCTCACACCACGGAGCCCACCAGCTCCAGCACGCCATTGTATTGGAGGAGTTTTGTCATTCTGTCACCTTTTGTTTTTTGAAAATTGACCCAGGAATGGTCAAAATATATACATTTTTTACACATTATCTAAATAAACATATGACTTAGTTCCCTAAAAACTACATTAATTCAGTGATGTTATTAGTTGAACAGTTATCTTTTATTTGAATTGAACTGACCTATCCCTATTTTCCTCCAAAAAGAAAAATGTCTTCTATAAAGTAACTATGTTTGACAATATTCTATTCAAATACTGACCTTTGACCTTCTTTTGAAACTTGAAGTCTCTCCAAGTGTCTGGTAAATGCTGGTAGCGTTCGTAGTACCTCTGGTTGGTAAACAGTGCTTCACTGGCAACATCCAATTTGTGTTGTCTTCTTGTTTTCCCAGTTGTCAATCAGGCTAAGCAGGAAAAAAAAATCCCATTAGTAATGTAATGGCAATTTGCATCTGAATAAGAAATCAAGGAGAGAATATAACAGAAGAGACATTTAAATCCTTCTATGTGACCTTTATCACAAGGTTTTATCAACACACTGCTGTATATTCACCACTAACCTTCATGAGTGACATAAATATGTAATTTACATTATGTCACTACCATGTACGCTTTGAATAAAACATCAAAACCTTTATGTTCCTGGTCAGAAAAAGTAAAACATACATGGCGAGGCAAAACAAACAAACAAACAAACAAACAAACAAAAAAACAGATGTGAAAGACTGTTGGATCACAAAAAACCAAAATAGGTGCTTGGCTTGATTAAAATGATTGAACTTTTTACAATTGTTTGAGTCTGCCTTCTACTTGACCACACTGGTCAGCTTCCTTACGATTTCTAACACTGTATAATACTAACACATGAAATAGAATTAATAAAATGTTATAAAAAGCGTTTATTCAGATTTAGTACCCACTTAAAGGTGCCATACCGGAATTTTGCCACCCTAATAACAAACAGAACAATGTAATTATTTTGCTCACTCACATTCCCACAATAGTGATATTTACGTCCAGTATACTAATTGTGACTCCATTCAAGATTTATCTAGATTTTGGTTTAGAGTTCGCATTTCAATTGTATTTAAGATACAATTGACAGAATTGACAAAACAAAATTAAATATGATAATGAACTGACAAATGAATACAATAATTGCATGCAAACTATTTTAATCTACTGGATTAGCAGCTTTTATGCTGAAAGGCACACACTGTATTTTGTTGTTTGGGAAGAAATATATGGGACTTCAAAAAGTGCATCTGTTGAAATTCCTCCTTTGTTCAATTGGGATGAAGTGTTCAGCCTTTGTCAGCATGCTAACAATATAAACAAGGGCACTTCCTGAATTAAAGGAAAAGGGGTTTGGGTTATAATATATATATATATATATATATATATATATATATATATATATATATATATATATATATATATATATATATATATATATATATACGTAGACACTCCAAGATAATTCTCAATCAAATAAATATTTTGACAATATATTCTGTGCTGAGGAAAACTAATAAAGTTGGGTATAGCACTTTTAATAATAGCTTTAATTAGCATTATGACCTAAAATCAAATACACTGAATTGGTGTTAAATACTCACAAGGTGTAGTTAATGTTGCCAAAAATCCTACGACTTTGCTGTGATCTGTTAGCATGTTCAGCCATTACTCACTCAAGTCTAAATTCATCTTTTTATATAAAATTATATCTTCTTAGGTTAAAAACAAGGCTATTTCCTGTTGATTTCTGCTCTGGCCTACGCTGCATAGTAAATATCCCACGAACACGAAGGGCACCCACTCGAGGCCGGGGAGATACTGTAGGAATGTGATGACAAATCGCTATGAACTCAACTCCAAATGCATGAGGAGGAGTGCAAGGCTCAAACAGTTGTATTAGCCGGATATTTCTTTGTATGGTTGAGTCTCCTACACACAGTCTGCTGCCGGAGCTGTGTGCGGGAGGGATTCCTATCTAACGCCTAATATTAGATGAAAATTCACATTCATCACGTTTTATTCAAATGCATTATATAAAAGATCTTTTGTAAACCTATATAAAGCACAAACTTAATGTTACTAGAGGATGGAAGTCTATTGAACGATATTGTATATATCTAAAAGAGGATGTAACTGAAGATCATTTTATGCCTGAATGTCTCATAATAGTCATAGTTTAACTATAAAAATGTAGGCAAAAAGAACAACCAGATAAATTCCTGAGCCACTTAATACAATCATCACTATAGTCAGAATGCCCATTCAATCATTTTTTCTTTCATTTTCTACTGTTGGTTCCATTAGGAGTGGCAGGTGACTAAGGTCTATCCCAGTGACTTTGGGCCTTAGGAGGGTGAACAACCTGGACAGTGGCCAGCATGTCGAAGGGTTAAAGAGAAAGACAAACATTCATACTCATTCATTCACAGGGGAAGTGGACAGTGATGCCCAATTAACCTAAAAGTTAAAATTAATTATTTATCATGATGCCGTATTAGTCGACATTTTGCCCGAGGAACAGTTTCACAAGAAAGTGTACATTTACCACAACACAAAAACAGCATATTATGACCACAATTTCAGGCCTTTTTTTGGGTACTTATGTTATGCCATGTATTTAGCACAAGATGAAAAAGCGTAAAAATGACACAAGATTTGGTTGAAGCCACATGGGGACATTTTTGTTAGGTGAAACATTTTTTTAGGCTTCAAGTTACTAAAATGGGTAAGTTTAGGTCTGAGGCTTGGGGTAGGTTAAGATTAGGATCAGGATATCAGTAATACTAGGCAATACTTCTCAACAACCATCGTAGAAATTAACTGGGACTGCGACACGTACCATAGTTACGCAAAACAACCGTGAACTCGTACTTTTTTTGTTTGTTTTTTTATCCCAGAAGATATACAACTAAAAGTTAAAAACGTATGAGGAGCACGTTTTCACACCTTTTGTTATGGCCAACCAAAACATAAAATAATCAAAAATTTTGGTTTGAGGTTAAGATGTACCTGATAAATTCATAGAAAATGTCGCCACGTGGCTTTGTAGTGACAATCTCATCTTTGAAGGACTTTGACTTATTGGCTCATATCACTGGCTCATTCATATTCTAATGAGATTAAGTCAGATGAAGTGTAAGAAATATCCAAAACTATCTTTCATAAAAGTTAACCATATAATTTACTTTTTAAAGAAAAAAATTCATGTAATGGTTTTTAACTTTTCTGATTATTATGCATATTTTTTTGTGATGAGAGATTTTCAACTTTGTGCCAGTTTTTTCTTAATGTATGTTTAATGTTGTTTGTTTAATAATTACTGAGATACTAACCATAAATTATAATCAACCTGAAATGAGAACACTCGGCTGATGTCAGATCAAAACAAAGTTGAGATTTGCTCCGTGAAAATAACCCTTCCCTTGTTCCTATATTTATTTTTGGAAATGAAACACAGAGTAATGGGAAAGTCATTTAACAGTTCAATTTGTTATTGCTGTTGTAGTGGTTAAATTTAGGACACCGGAAAGACTTTTGTGCCAATTAAGTTGTTAGAGCGAATTATTTTTGTAATCTTTCCCTGTTTTTCCCTCCTTGAGAATGCAAAACAACAAAACATGCTTATTGCTGATTGCACTTTTTATGATATTGAGCAACAAATTGTTTTTACCATTTCAATTTTAATCTGAAAAAGTAAAAAGTTCCTTGTGGTTTTTGAAGTGAGAAACTTAAACAATCATCTTAACTGTGTAACTGTTAGGGCTGCAACAAGTTAATCGATTAATCACAACTAATTGATTACTGAATTAATCGTCAACTAATTTAGTCATCGAATCATCGCTAACTGGTTGGTATAGGTTCCCAAACTTGCATGAGAGAAAAAAAAAAAAAGAAATTAAGTTTTATAAGTTCAATTTGGCAGCAATGACATAGCAAATTTGTTAAGTTGCTGCTTTTACTAAACTCAATCTTTAAAAAGTCAGTGTTACTGCTAAACACAAATTTGATCTTGATTTGAGCAAACGTGACTAAAGATGAGTGATTTTGAAAATTCTACAAATGAAATTTGCCAAAAGATCCAGATGTGATTATTTCAAGTACAGGAGGATTTTTGGCTATTTTCAAATGAGAAAATGCTTGCACTTCTCTGATATTAGCAAAACGATACATCTTTATGATTATTTAATTGGACATTAACATTTTATTTTAAGGCAGTAAAAATCCTAATGCAGTCAGTCACAAACTCCTGCACTAATTAAAGTGCATAATTAATTTTCAGAATGGAGTCAACGGAAATGTGAAAAGATCTTACAACCTTCAGATTAAACTAATTATTAATGAATCAATAAATTGTTAATTAGTTAAAATATTTGGTATTAGAATCAACTCTTTCTCACTTTGGTGAGTGGTGGCCAACAAAAAATTTATATTTTGATTCTATTATATAAAGGGACATACAGTATTTGGTGCCCGCATATGAGGCTTAAAATCACAACATTAGATAATTACCTTTAGGTTTCTTAAAGATATACATAATTCTTTGTGGTTAGACAGCATAGTTTATAATGAATAATTTCTCAGAAACAATTTAATAACAAGCAAAGACTATTTGCTAAAGACACTTTTAGCGTATTTACTTATTCACACGGTGGTTGAATGCTCATTTGTCTACAGAGGTTTCTAATTAAAACATGACACACTCTGCATCATAATGTCACAGTCTGCGCTGCAGCCATACTTTAAGACAGTGAATATTATTAGCATTTAGCTTTAGCGCCATGTTCTGCGAGCTCTCCCACTCAGACACTGGTTTAATGGAAAACTTCACAAAATCACAAAAGACCTTCAGTGACATCATAATGAGCAACAGACGTATCATTTTCACTTTCTGGTCATTTTGACACTGATTAGAAATTAATCTAGTCGTGTCTTCTCAAATGATTATCTACTTAGTCTAAAAGCTTTTTTAATTTCAGTGATAACAGGAAGCTTGTATTCAAACCCTTCTAACTCATCAGCCCGAGGTTTATACTTTGTCATAGCATGAAAAATAATAGTTATTTGGAGAAGACTTTACCTTTTATTAGTGAACAAAGTCAGTATTTTACAGTTACATTTACATACATTACAGTAACTACTGTAATTTGCATGTTATTGAATAATACTTGAATTATAAACTTGTTGGGCTAGAGGCTGCAGACTCCTGCCATTGGTTAATCCTAAAGCAAGAAAATGATAAAATCATCTCTTGTGACCATGTAACTGTTAACATAATAATCCTTTGTCAAGGAGTGTTCATTTTCAAGTTAATCTAATAAAATTTAAATGAAAAAAAGAAAAAAAAAGTATTATTACAATAGTGATTGCATGGAGCGAACTATGGATGGTTGAAGAAGAAGAAGAAGAAGAAGAAGAAGAAGAAGAAGAAGAAGAAGAAGAAGAAAGAAGAAGAAGAAGAAGAAGAAGAAGAAGAAGAAGAAGAAGAAGAAGAAGAAGAAAAGAAGAAGAAGAAGAAGAAGAAGAAGAAGAAGAAGAAGAAGAAGAAGAAGAAGAAGGAAGAAGAAGAAGAAGAAGAAAAAAGAAGAAGAAGAAGAAGAAGAAGAAAGGGAAAGAGGAGGAGGATGATGAAGAGGAGGAGGAGAAAGAAGAGGAGACTATGCAAAAGAAGTCGAGGTAGAGAAAGATGGGAAAGAGGAGGAGAATTACAATGACGAAGAGAAGGAGGACTTGTTGGAGGAGAAGACGTAAAAGAAAAAGTAGAGAGTGAAGGAGGAGAAGTAAAAGATGTAGAGAAAGAAGGAGGAAGATAAGAAGGAGGAGGATGAGGATGAAGAGGAGGAGAAAGAAGAGAAGATGCAGAAGAAGAATATGGGAAAGAGAAGGAGAAGATGCAAAAGAAGGAGGAGGAGAAAGAAGACGAGAAGCAAAAGAAGTAGAGACAGAAGGAGGAAGATGAGGAGAAGAAGGAGGAGGATGAAGAGGAGGAGAAAGAAGAGGAGAAGATGCAGAAGAAGAAGAAGCAGAAGAAGAAGACTCCATTGACAACTATGACAATGTATTACCTTCTCTATGACATTATTACACGCACAATGAGGTCATTTTGTGTGAGCTGAATAAACCGTCCCCAAACATTGTATCCCGTTTGTATTTACTCTCAGGTGTGATAGAGCAACGAGAGCGTCAAAGTCAAACTCTGAGTGGCTCTACGTATTGGGCAGAGAGAGGATCAGGGTGACTCAGGGCCGACATTATCATTTTTAGCCAGTGCTGCATTCGCTTTGGTCATTAGCGCTGGTCAGGACAGCCTTGTTTTGTCCCGCTCAATGACAAGCTCAGACGTCATACCCCGAGGTTTTGGCAGACGTTCGGAGGCACTGAACATCGGGTTGGAGCGGATGGGTGCACAGCAGTGGAGACACAAGGCCGCAGAACCCCATGTGTGCTTCCTCGGCAGCGAACTCGTCATAGGTGAAAGCATATCAATGTGCAATAATAGATTTACAGCTATTTTTATCACAGAAGTTTTACAATGTGGGTCAAAAATTTGTTGTGAGTGAATCTACTAAAGTGGCTACTAAATTTAAATAGCACATTCTGAGTCAATATGTATTTATTTATACAATTTTATGGTAAACTGAGAAAATTAGCCAGCTTCCAGTCTAAATAGTTACAAACTGACTGCGTCTTTACTGCAAATGCCAGTGTCATTTATAGTGACAACAAACTACTGACTGTTGATATTAGCCAATCAGGGAAACACAAACTCAAAAATGCAAAGATTTAGCATTTTTGCAAAATCATTGATCAAAGCCCAAAACACTTTTAATGTGACTTAAGAAAAGTTTGATTTGTTCTAAATCAGCGATGTCAAACTCAAATGGAGCTGTGGCTAAAAAAAAATCAAAGTCAGAGTAGGTTGATGGCTGCATTTTAAAAAAACAGGCCTCACTATTTTATATTCTTTATAAGTAATGCTGTTAGGCCATATAAAAGCTAATCTTGCATATATTCTAATATTTCCACATCCTATAGTTTGCATTTACATTGCACAGACACAAGTGACAGTTAATAAAAGTGGGTAACCAGGATCCAAATGTTCTCAGGAAAATTTTGGACAAACTGTATGTAATTTGCTGTATTCTGGTGCATTCTAGAGGTTTTATAATCACATCTCCACAACGTATTTCATTTGTGGGCCACTATCAAAAATATAATCAGAAATCCTCCTGGCCACCAGTTTGAGACCTCTGTTCTACCTGAAAAACAACAATGAGGCCTTCATGTGAATGTGACACAAGAGGCAACGGACTGTATCGTGACAAGATCCAGTCTTGTGTGTGTAGGTTCTGTATAAGTCACAGGCAAATACAGGTATGCAGTGTCTCCAATGAAATGTTATGATACTGCCTGGTTTGTTCCACAGAGTTTGGTATTTGTTCACAATAGTGTTTATGTCTCATCTAAAAACTCAACTGGACTATTATGGACTAAAATAGGTTTAAACAAAGTTTAAAAATCAGGACAAATATGAACGAACCCTTAGTGTCCTGATCTTGATTTTGAACCTTATAGTTCAATTTACAGTATTTGAGCTACACTTTTTATAAACTGTGCCAGAGGAATATTGCTGACAATCCCCTGATGAAGACGTTACCAGGACAAACAAAACAACACAAACATCTTTTTATCCTTGTTTGGTCCTGACTTTAGATGTATAATTTGTTTTGGACTTGTTTTAGTTCTGCCTGACCCAGTTTGGGTGTTCAATTGCTAGAACTCTTTTGTTCTTGTCAGATCTAAATATCTTTTGTACTAAACTGTATTCTGAGAGAAAACAAGCTAGATGCAAGGATGAGCACATTACTAGAGGCCATTTTGGAAGCCTTCCAAGAAAGATTGCTTCGTGATTCTGGTTCGGATATAAACACCTCGATTACACAAAAAGTGAGGGGGCCATCATGAAAAGACAGAAGTCACGATTCCTGATTTGGAATAGGTACTTTTTAAACTCATCAATGGTGTCAATTTCTGAACAGCGACCTGTAATTGCACAAGACAAAAGCGGAAACATTAAGTGTAATTTTGTAATTTGCACCTATAAAAGTCCCAATTATGTTATTTAATATGTTTAAATCAATTACACCAGGAGGGTTAGTGCAAAAACACGTTTCTGTGCCACAGGTATCTTCTGCACTGTCTTAAAGTCCTTAAGTAATTATATTTGTGCAGCATCAGCTTAGGGGAAGATCAGTTTGAACCTGTATAATTTCCTTTGTAGCCAGTAAATAGAGCTACAGTCTAACTAAATTCCCGATGTGGGAAGCACCTGACAGTTGCGTGTGCTTTATATTAGACTCTTGTCATGTTTGCAAACATTGTGTTGAATTCTGGTGGGCGAAGCTTAGCCGGGGACAGAAGAAGACGTGTCCATTTAAACCAGCATGAGGTAGCACATTTTTGGAGGGATTTTAAAACACAAATGCAGAAAAAAAAATGTCACATTGTGTTCAGAACTGTTGTGACTTACTCTGTTGGACCTAAGACAAACTTTGGTGAATTACTTGGCGGATGGAAACATTTTGTCCGAGCTTGTGTGACTCGAAGAAGTGATTTTTACATTTGTTTCAGGTGCGTTTGACGTTACTAGACCCCAAAAATATGGTCTTTTAATTGTTCATTCATGTCTTGAAGCTGTTATTAATGCTAAATGTGCAATTAAATGTATACTCTTCTCATTAGTGCTTAAGGGGCGACACAACAGTCACTTGTGTAAGTATTTTAAAAAGTTAACCTTGTTGCACTGTGGTCACTTTTGTTTTGTTTTTTTGGCTTGGTTGCTTGTAGCTCTGAAAATCTGTTAGCTCTTATCAAAGACCCCTAAATAAAACAACAATTTTAACCTCAAACGGCACTTGCACAGCTCTGTTTTGAGTTTTTGTCAGAAAAGGGTCAATATTTTTTGTTCTATTACTTACAATGGCTAAGAAGTACTCAAGAGCATGTTTAAAAGACAAGAGCAATCCAATAATACATAATATTTCACATCTAATACCTAAACAGAAGCAGTTTTCTTAACCAAAAATTGTACATTATGATTGTGCCTACACTTTGTTTACACTGTATTAGTGTTCGGTGAGACAAGCTAAACTAGAGGGACAGTACAACAAAAACATAAGACCAAACAAGGACAGCCTGTTGTGAAGAAGCTCGCAGCATTAAAGTGATTAGGCGGCTAAGCTAGGCCCAACTGCTGCTGCCTCCTGCTGCAAACACAAATGAATCAAATCTAAGTCTCTCCCAGGGAAGCCTTCGGATCACAGCACACTGTTGGTTTGACTTTGGTTGTTGTGGTAAGTTACACAAGGAGAGTGTGAGAACTGTGTCGCAGAGCTGCTTAGACGCCGGACCCAGTGACTTTGCAAATGAAAGCCAACAAAAACTAATCAGTAATTCATTCAGTCCCAGCTGTGAGGCGTAATTTCATTGGCGGACAGGTTTTTGCCTGTTTGTCTCTTAAAAGCTTTAAACAAAAGCATTCTAAATTTCTGAATGGAAGAATCTGGAGACAAAAGTAATTCTATTTAAGTGGAGAAACTTCAGAGTGTTGCAAAGAATTAAAAGAAAATCCATTTTAATTCTGATAAATTAAAAGCATCCAGACACATATGATTGACAGCAGCTTACAAACTGGGTTTTGCATTTTTGTCATTTACAGTAATATGTGATTACAGGTATGATCAACCTTAACATTTTTGATGGAAGAACAAACTTGATTTGCAGGTTTCACTAAGAAAATACTTGCAAAAATGTCATGCTCACTAAAGTTCTGAATTCTAGCAATACCTTCATTATAGATTTTAGCACAAATTATACTTTTTGCGAGGCTCAAACAAATTTTTTGGGAATGGAAAATCGTATTCTGTCAATCTTGAAGAGAAACAAGCAAGAATAATTTCATTTCTAAACTGGAAATTCAAAACTGTGGCTTGTTTTTGTTGCATAGACCAGTGATTCTTAACCATAGGGCCGGGGCCCAAAGTTGGGCCGCGAGCACCTCCTTGAGGGCCACAAAATCAGTAAAACACAATATATTTAATATGAGATTGGGCCCCAGGTTACTTTCTATATGAATCTTCGGGCCCCGGTGTCAAAAAGGTTAAGAACCCCTGGCATAGACCTAAAGTTTGTATGATTTAGATGTGTTGTAATTGGGGCTGGGCAATCTGGTAAAAACATAATCACAATATTTTTTCCTCATATTGATGTCGATTTTCGATTCGATTTTTAACCTTTTCAATAACAAAGGAAACATGGCATTTATGAATATGAGCAAAAACAAAAACTTTAGAGGATTTTTTTTGTTTATCAACACGGGTGATGCGCGCGCACCCCACCTCCAGAAAGAGCTGCCGCTCATAGACACAAAGAGTGGAAACAAGTCGAAAAAGCTCCGTTGTCAGTTAACTACAAGAGTTTATCACTGTGTGAAAATAAAAGTTAAGTAGCTAAATCAACATTTGTGAAAGAAATTCGACCCTACGACACTTAAAAGTTACATTCAGGTGAGTGAAAAAACAGCGAGAAAACCACTGTCTCAAACTTCAGGAGAGAGACGTCTGTCAGACTGGTTCAAAACAGCTAGCTCTCATCCCGTTTCGTTGTTTTATTCAAAGAAGCTTCCCCAGCTCAGCAGATGGAGAACGGGTCTTTCTGCATAACGCAGGCGCAGTATGGCGGAAAGTGACGTTGACCGAAAATTCCTCTATATGTCCCACTTATTGGATTTTTTTTACATTATAGGTCAATATTCTGCCTCAAAGTTCGACTTTTGCTCCAAACCACACATTTTACTGACAAAAGATTGGTTTTCGATCTTTCAATTCAAAACCTACAACTAAATAATTGATGATTTGATTTGGTCTTGCATTCTTTTTATTAATTGCCCAGCCCAAGTTGTTATGCAGGTTTACTTCATTTAGCCTCCAGTCACCTCAGTAGTGGATTTATGAACAACCTCATGACAGAGAGCTTTTTATGGAGCCTATAAGTATGTCTTTGCTTAACCTGGAATCTTATACAGCAATAGAATTTATCTTGTGTTCATCCAATTTCTTGTTTTAATGCTCAATTAAAACTACATTTTAACTGTGAGTGGGCTTATTTCTCTGCATATTTGACCTGATTTCATTGTCTACTACTTGCCTACAGAGAATGCAAAATTTGTGTACTGTGGAACTATCTAAGAAACCATAAAAACGTCCACATTTATGCATTTTCTCCATATGTTAAAATATGACTCATTCTTAATTTCTAAGACTCGAAGAAGTAATTTACGCAAACACATGACATCAGCTGCAGTCCTGGAGGCAGAGATTAAGGTTATGCTTTTCTGAAACGTATACAGATTTAATTTGTCATGCGTTCATTTATAGCATGCATTGTCTCAAATAGTGAAGTCCTAATTTATAGGAAGAAACATCTCTTCTGTCTACACTGCAATGATATGTAAAAAATAACTGATGTACTATAAAAATTTGGAATATTTTCATTTTATGGTGAGGATGCTGTGACCTATGCTCGATGCAAATGAATACAAATTGAAAGCAGTGACATAATGCTTTGACATAAATGAAATTATTACCTAACGCATTTGTGCCCAAAGCAGAACAGTGCGTCTTTTCCTTTGACAGTCATCACTAGTCTTTTTATGTCACATGCAAAACCTCCGCCACAAACACAGTTAGTGCAGGGAAAATATCGGAGTGACGTCTGTCCATGTTAATGTTGCCAGTGTGTGGGAGGCAGACCATTGGCATTGTAACAAAAATCGAGCAAATGAATCATTCACCATGGTTCTCAACATGGCCCTTTTGTTTCCAAATCATTTAACGGATTAGGGGCAGTAGAGTGATAAATAATAGGGTTAAGTGTGACTTTGTCTAGTAACCTTTGTTGTTGTATCTCCCTCAAGTGTTGATCACATTTTAAAAGATTCACTGGTAGTTTTACAAACAGAGCTTTTGAATTTGAGATGTTTTGACCATTGGTTTATTATACTGAGATAAATCATTTCCATGAAACAAACATCCACCTCCATGTTGTTTTGGACAATTGTTGTACATAAAGTTCTTGTAACTTTGTAAATTTTTGCTTAACAATGTGTGAGTTTTAAGCCTGTTTAGAAGTTTTTTTTGCATGGATCTTTAAGTTTTTATTGCACGTGTCTACTCTTGCTTTTTTAATACTCTTACAATATTGGATTCTTTACATTCTGGTATGAATAAAGGCTATTGTATCATGTCTTAAAAAAACAGATCAAGATGGAACACTAAATAAAAATACTTTTAGAGAAAAGCATGTAATAAAGAGAGCAGTCACTAAGAAGCTGCAAAGACACTTTTTGAGATCCTGATTTTTGACCATTTTTTATTAAAAAAGCATACATTACATTTGTTTATGTGTGTTTGTTTGTTTTAAAACAAGATTTGTTCTGCAAATACAATGTGCATGCTGAATCTTAATCTCATCTTTCCTTTGGTTAATTCAACAATAAAAGCTATTTTGTTGTAGTGACCAAACAACTTGACACAGACTGAATCATAATTATGTAACTTTTGTTTTTGCTGGTCCCCAAAACAGTCAACTGTGTCATAGTTGTAATAGTTTTTGTCACTGAAAATTGAATTAGTGGGAGTGATGTGTGGTAGGTGGATTCTCTGTGACGTCTTCTCCAAAATTGTCCATATTTGAGACCCCTGGCTTTGTATCAGGAGTGTGATTAATTCATTGGGCTTTGAGCGTCTCCACAAACGTAGTAGACAGTTGTACAGTGGGAGGACTACTGCAGTCAAGTAGTAAGTAACAGCTAGAAAATGTGGGCTGTAGAGGCATTCATGCATGTATACATACGCATATGCACAGTATGTGTGCGTACGTATGTAAAAATCTGGACCACCATGCAATATTAAATAAGTAATTTATGGACCAGAGAGCTGCAGTTCATCTGAAAACACTAAAAGCACATTGTTTGTAATGTTGCAGAAAGAATAATAATGGCATAATTCAAGTCCAGTTGCAGTTAGTTTTAATCGTTTTTGGATAATGGCATAATTGATTATTTCTGTGTAAATGTAACCTGTATGCAAGAGCCATGTGCCCCTTCACTTTGTCTGGTAATATCAACTCATATTAGTAAATATAATGTTTATTTTACCATATAGCTCCTTTCACACAATACAAAGTTCTTCCTTTGTTAAAACACACACACAAACACACACAAAAATACAAAGACAAGACAACACAACAACACAATTAACAATCTTATCAGTCCCAAAAAATGACACAATTGAGATGACAAAAGAGAAAAGAACGCAGGGGGAGCAGGAGATCATTCCAAAGTTTAGGAGCAACAGCTTGGATTTATCAGAACTATCAACAGAAGTCTGGCCATGCAGAGCTTTAAAACTCTTAAACTGAATGAAGAGTTTGGAGGATAGGTGAAAAAAAAGGATGGGCCATAATTACTAAGTCAAGATCCTCACTGCAGAGTTTTGAAACAGCTGCAGACTTTTGTCTCTATGATGTCTACATTTGTCTAAACGCACTGACAAAAACGCATGAATTATGAGTTGAAGATCAATTTGTGACAAAATGTTGTTTGGACATATTCCTAAACTGAAAAAGCTAATTCTTGTCGACAGTCATTATGTGCATTTGCATCTAAGGACAATGTGGACTGCATCTGTGACTGTGAGACAGACGATTGTGAATATGTGCCAAAGCTATATTTGTTCTTAATGCACTAAATCGCTGAGTTTGTGCTGTATACAAGATTAAAATCAGCTGAACCTATTATACTGTATTGTAATGTCATGTATTTGTAATGTCTCTCATGCTTTAGTCCGGCTTTAGTGCTAGACCTAGCCCTGTTTCACTTGTTTTGTGGCTTAGGCCTGATGAAATCCTAATTCAGACCTACTCTAACTGGATAAAAAGATGTTTCTTAATAGAGCTTAGACCTAGGCTTGATGAAACAAGCTGACAAGTTTGAATTGCAGTCAATATAAGCTCATATTTTTAGAAGAGATATAGAAAAATATAAAAAAAGGTTTCAAAGATAGTTGCCTGGACAATTTTGAGAAAGTTATCCAGTTTGCCAATCGTATTACAATCCTTTTTGCTCTAAACGACCATGTGTGTCTACGTATACTGACGTCACAACTTCCCTATATCAAAGACTCTTGACATTGTACCCAAACTCCCAGATGGTTCAGTCCTCATGGCTCTCATCATGGCAGACCAAGTTGGTGCTTTGAGCGTCCTCTCTCTGTTTTGTGTGTGGTTGTTTTTCTTCCGGGCATTTTGCCGAGCTACAGTCACAAACACGTTATGAAAAAGGCCCGGCCGGGTGCTACGTGACGCGGCGCACATGCAGCCCTTAACTGTGGCTAATGCTAGCACTGGGGGACCTGGACAGAGTGGGCCGAGGTGTAAACAAATTCATCATTAGCTCCCTGCTGAGGCGTTCCAACAGCACACATGGTCTAGCGAAGGGCAGCCTCGTTCGTCATTGAAAAACACCTCCCAGTATGGACATGGAGTTATTTACAGAGCCCGAGATCTCCATTCACAAACTGCATGAGCAAAACAAATATGGTAAAGAAAAAGGAGGCAGACTGTGTGATGCAAGTAGAACAAAATGGAGACGCTAATGAAGGTGTCCAATGAAATCTAAGGACACAATGAGTGTGACAGAGGTGAGGGAAGACCCCAGCACTGTACAAACTGTTAGCGGAAAAACTTGCTTTTATAATTGGTTTTACTACAGTAAGAGAAATTATGCAATTAGAAATCCTGCTCAAGTTTCATTTATACTGTACGTTGATTTGTTTATTGTCTAAGACCAGTCAAACTCAATCAATGACAAAGAACAAATTTGAATATAAAGATGAATATGAATTTGAGGATGTTAGAAAATGTTGTTTTTATGCATTGGTGGTAGTAACCTTTGGATAGTAACTTATAAGCCACGATCCTAATCTTATTATTATTAGACATGCACCAATCCATCTTTTTCTATTCCAATATTGGTAATTCTGCTGAGATTATATCAGCTGAAACATTTGGTACGGATTCCTCAAATCACAGTTAACTTATATTAAAATATATTAATAAAAATAAAGCACAGGGCTATTCAAGGAAATTTTCCTGAGGGCCAGATTTTTCCGAAGGTCTTGGGTCACAGTTTTTGCAAATGATCCACTATACAAAATCTGTTTCCGTATGTTAATAATTGCTGCTATAGCTTCTGTTTTTATTGGTCTACATTTTGCAAATCAACACTGAACCAGAATAGATCAGAAGCAATTTTAGCAGGTTTAAACCAGGACCAAATCAGATCCAAATCAGAATTACACCAAAAGTAAAGCAGGCATAGTTAGGTAGTAATATTAGTAATATTTGGAAGATCAGATCGTTGGAGAGCAGGTCTGATTTAGGTGAATAGGCCTGATAAGAGCCCCATCGCACAAGAAAGCGTAAATTTACCATGACATTACAGGACAAGTAAATTGCATACGATCAGCACGAGTTCACGGCTGTTTTGCGTAAGTATGTTAAGATCTGTTCTTATTTATCAATATTAACGAAATCCTGATTCTAATCTTAACCTACCCCAAGCTCCAGCCCTAAACTTACTCAATTTAGTAACTTGAAGCCTAAAATTTACTCATTAAACCTAAAGAAAATGTCCCCGCGTGGCTTTAACCAAAACTTGCGTTTTTTTACGTTGTGAAATCTCGTGCCATTTTTATGCTTTTTCATATCGTGCTAAATGTACGACGTAACATACGCGTAACAGTACGCAAAACGTGTGAAATCATAATATGCTATTTTTGTGTTGTGGTAAATGTGCGCTTTCTTGTGAGACTATGTTGGATATAGTGCTATGTATGTTATATAACTTACTGAAGTGACTTTACCTGCTATTTTTTCACTGGTTATTTATTATGTTAATATACTGCTCTGTTCATATAAGTAATTATGACTCATGTACAGGATGATGTTCATTATAATACGCACTGATGTCATATGCATATTATTATACATAATATTACTGTTTACTGCGCTGAGCGTTAAGTCATTATAGCAACTAATTGTGGAACTTTTGTACCTTATATTTTCATAAGTTGTGTCTATTATTGAAGTTTTTATCTTCCCCATGGTGAAATAAATAAACTTTAATTTAAATGCTACTTTTGAAAGCAAACAAAAGTGTAAAAGTAATATGAAAGTATCTACTGAACGACTTGCATAAAACACGCAAATAATAACAATGAACTGGTTTGAATTGCTTCTGCTGTCAATCAAAACTATTTTCACACACGCTGACTGCCAACAAGAGCAATTCAAATCCACTTCAAGCTCATGTTTAGAACAAGTTCTTCAATAACTGTAGGAAGATTATTTTTTTCATTGTAAGCTACAAAGTTGACCTTAAAGAGCTTTGTGATGAATGAGTACACTTAAGGTAATGTGGCTTAAAGCTCATAAACTGTTAAAAAATATTACAATCTCTGTAAATGCGTTCACAGTGAATAATTACAAGAAGAAAAATCTAATTGGATGAAGATTCTCAAAGCGGAGTCTTGTACGTCACGACATTTCCTAATAAGGATACTTAGTTATTTTCAGGGCAACAGGAGATTCCCATTTACAAACTGCAGCAAACAAATATGGTAAAGACAGTAGGAGGGCCATCTGATGCAAAACGCACGAAATGTACACGTGAACGGAGGCCCTCCAACGAAACCCAGGGAGCCTCCATGAGTGGGACAGAGCGCTAATGACCCTGAAGATACCAGATCTGCATCAGCGCTATCGTCAGTGTGTGATAGTGGGAATGAGAAAATAATACTGTATCAGCTTTGTGGACATGTATAATTACAACAATCATATATATGGTCATTTCCTTTACAGTGGCAAACCATTGATGAAGTGATGATGAGTAGAGGAAGGAAAGGAAATTATTTTACAACTGGGGAACCCCACTGAATTGGCAAATGTATCACTTTCACAATTTGCATACTTTTGTAATAGAGCAGATAAGATCAAAGCTGACAGGCCATTTGGGAAGTAGTACAATACAAAAATGGACTGCACAGGAATACATAAACTGTACTTCACTCAACAAATATTTACAATGGTCTTTACTTGTACATTACATCACTATATTTAAAGGTGCATCGGCTCAAGGTTAAAGATTCATTGAGTTTATTATTCTCACAAACTAACAAAATGTGACAACAGAATTCAGCAAATGTGTTTCCATTGTAACTTGCTTTTTATGTTCGGGTACTCAGTTCAAGAAAGACGAGTTAGAGAAAGGAAAGAATGCTATAGACCAGGCCTATTCAACTCAAGGCCCAAGGGCAAGATACGCCCTGGACTTCATCTTAGCCAGTCCGTTGTCAATGCCAATGTCATATTTTCACTTGCTAACTAAAGTTCTGGTTTAATTCTGAGTTTGCACTAGTGTAGAAGTCAAGACCTCACTGATTGAGACCAAGACCTTTTTGAGGCCACAGTGACCCAAACCACAGAGGGTCAAGACTGAGATAAGACCAAAACTTCTACAGGTCTAAGCCGAAATGAGTCCAAATCAAGATAGTATTTGTAATTTTCCACATTCATCAGTGTTTACATTATCTCTTTGTGCAGTGTTTATAGCAAATTATGCCTGGAGCAGGTCAATGCACTGAGGTGAAATCCTGGTGCGAGTTTAGCAGACATGGTGGTAATGAAATGTAGTTTCAATGTCAAAACAAGAAAGTTCAAGTGATCTCAAGATCAAGACAAGATCGAGTAAAATTGTTCTAGAGATCAACCCTGCTGTAGACCCTGACAGCAGCAGCACCGGAGGACTGCACCAAAACATGAGCAGAGCTGGACTTATTGGACTCACTATTTGACTCTTTAAGATGAGAGCCCATTGGTTGTCCAGAGGGTTGTAAACCTACTTTAGTTAGTTAGTAGCTGTTAGTGACAGAAAGTCCATGTATGTGGTGTGTTAAACTAGTGCCAAAGGAATTTTGACAGCTAGAGAGGGTTAAATACTTAAGTTAAAGCGTTTTCTTCTATATCAGACAAGTATCGGTAAGAGATGGTTTATTACCTGACTAGTTTCGACGGTTCACTTCCGTCTTCGTCAGAGGCGTCGCACGTCGCCTAGGTGACGTGTCTTATCAGCTGCTGTTCCCAGGCGTGGCCAGCCCAGCGGACCCGTAAGGTCTACCGGGCTGACCACGCCCCCCGCCGCTCGGTGGTCGCTGGAGAAGGCTGCTCCACGTACAGGAGAGTTGGAAAGCTCCCTCGTCTCGATTCAAAGTGCGTGGGCCTCGCTTTCTGATTTCTATTGCTTCTTTGATCCATCGTTTGTATCTGTTGGTTTCTTGATTGATAATCCGCGCATTGTCCCAGTCCATAATGTGGTTATCCCGTTTGCAGTGGTCTGATATTGCCGACTTCAAATTGTCCTGTTGCGCCCTCTGTCGTTCGGCTCTTGTTAAGCGCCCTGTGGTTTCTTTCTCGCATTCCTTTTTGTGCTCATTTTTCCTGATGTTAAAAGCTCTCCCTGTTTCCCCGATGTATGATTTTTCACATGATTTGCATGGTATTTCGTATATTACGTTACATTTGTTTTCTGGTTTTATCTTGTCCTTGGGGTGTACTAACAGCTGTCTGAGGTTTCTGAACGGTTTTACGGTTGTGCCAATGTTGTGTTTTCTCATTGCCCTTTGAATACGTTCTGTTATTCCTCGTATATATGGTAGCGTGACGGTGTCTCTGCTCTGATCTGTAATGTTCTTTTTCGTGTTTTTGGGGGTTTATGGTTTTTGCTAGTGTTGCTGGCTTGCTTTTTTCCTTTTTCTATGGCCCATTTTGGATAGTGACATTGTTGTAGTGCTTGCTGAATGTGTTTTTCTTCTGCCTGTCTGTCTGTGTCGTCTGTGATCATGTTTAACCGATGATATAATGTCCTGACTACTGATAACTTGTGAGCTGTGGGGTGTTCTGAAGTCCAAAGTAAGTACTGGTCCGTGTGAGTGGGTTTGCGGTAGACTGTGATTTTGATGCTGCCGTCGTTGTTGTGATGAATTTTCATGTCCAAGAAGGCTATTGCTCCGTTTGCTTCCTCCTCGTGTGTGAACTTTATATTGCCGGTGGTGTCTATGGTGTTGAGATGATCCGTGAGCTCCTGTGTGTGTCCGTGTTTTATTGTTTCCAGAATGTCGTCAACGTATCTTTTCCATAGGGATGGTCTGCAGTGTGGTGGGGCTGTGGTGATGGCTTTTGTCTCCAGGTCCTCCATAAAAAACTGCTCATGATGGCTGATAGTGGGTCTCCCATTGCAAATCCTTCTTTCTGTCTGTAAATGGTGTTATTGTATTGAAAGTATGTGGACTTGGCGACGAATTTGAGTAGTTCCGTGATGTCGTTTACTGTCAAGTTTGTGCGTGATTTGAGTGTCCTGTCCTTTCTGAGTCGTTGCTGCACTATGTGTAAAGTGGCGTCTACGGGTGTTTTTGTGAAGAGAGAAATGACGTCGTGAGAGATGAATATTTCGTCTTTGTTTATCGTGGTGTTTTTGAGTTCCTGTGCTAACTGTGTTGAGTTTTTGCAGTGATGTTTTGTTTGTCCAAGTACCGGTTTGATTATTTCCACTAACGCTTTTGATAAGTTGTATGTGACGGATCCTATGCTATCTACGATGGGGCGTAGTGGGGTGTCTTGTTTGTGTATTTTGGGTGTACCATATATACGAGGAGTAATGCTGGCTGTTGGAATGAAATGGTTGTATGCTTCCGGTGTTATTTTGTGCTGTTCGACTAGTGGTTTGAGTAATGTCTTTAGGGCTCTTTTCTTTTCGTCTGTGGGGTTTTTGTTGATGATTTCATATGTGTTTCGGTCTGATAAGATTGCGTCCATTTTTTGTTGGTATGTTGCTTTGTCCATAATTACGGTTGTGCGTCCTTTGTCTGCTGGGAGTATTACGATAGAATTGTCCTTGGTGAGTGATTTTATTGCGTTTCTTTCCTCTTTATTGACGTTTGCGGGTGGTAGTTTGGCTGTCTTCAGAATTCCGGTTATTGTATTTCGTAGTTCCGCCTTCTTCCCCTGATCTTGGATTTTATTGCATGCTAATTCCGTGGCTAATATGTATTCGTCGTGTGGTATTTTTCCCGGTGTGATGGCGTAATTGAGTCCTTTGGCTAAGATGTCTGTTTCGGCTTTTGTGAGTGTGCGTGATGATAAATTGTGTACCCATTTTTCATTGGTCTCTTGTCCCCCTTTTTTCGTATTTGTTAGTCCAATTAACCGGTTTATTTTTTTGATGTGTCTCTTTTTGGTTAGTTCAAATTCTTGCTCGTATGAATCTTTTAGTGCTCTGTCTATTTGTTCTAAAATGTTCTTGTCTATGTTGAAGTTTATTGTAAATGCGTTTCTGGCTTCTATGATACTGTCTTCTATGTTTTTCAAATTGTTGTTAGTGGTCCGTATTCTCTCCTTGATTAATTCCTTTCTGGCTTTTTTGATGATTTTGTCGGCATTGCTTGTTTTTATTGGGTTCTTGATCATGAGGCTCTTTGGTGTTATATTTTCTTCTTTGCATCGCAGGTTGAATCGTAGGTGGTTCTTTTGGCGCGCAAATGCCCTCTCCAATTTTTCCAAACGGCGGAATGCTTTTAGACATCCGTTTCCGTAGCTTCCTTTTAATAGGTTAGGGATGTTCATCATGTCTTCTTAAAGTACTTAAGTTAAAGCGTTTTCTTCTATATCAGACAAGTATCGGTAAGAGATGGTTTATTACCTGACTAGTTTCGACGGTTCACTTCCGTCTTCGAAGACGGAAGTGAACCGTCGAAACTAGTCAGGTAATAAACCATCTCTTACCGATACTTGTCTGATATAGAAGAAAACGCTTTAACTTAAGTACTTTAAGAAGACATGATGAACATCCCTAACCTAGGGTTAAATACTGATTCATCTTTTTATTATTATTTTTTTTATTAAACCCCCGACTTTAAAGCACTGACCTTCGACCCTTGGTTTGCAAGCCGAAAAGAGGCAAATAAGGTTTATGCAGTCTCAGTTCCCACTAACAAACACCTCCCTATTTTCACTCTATGATAGGAGGAGAGTCCCATTCACTAACAGCAGAAAACAAATATGGCAAAGACTGTAGGTGGAAGGTGTGATGCAAAATGGACGAAACATAGACGCTAGAGGAGCTCCCTGACGAAATCCAAAGGGCAAATCTGTGTGGGACGGAGCGTTGGTGACACTGAAGAAGCCCAATCTGCAACTGTAATTTCTCTTCCTCTGATTTTATTGGCCATGAATAAATCACCCTCCACATTTACACATTTCTTTTACTGTGGGCAGTCGGCGAAGCTCTGCTGACGTTGATTAAGAAGCAAAGGGTCAACAATTCATCTGTTACAGGGAAATCCATTTGGTGTTCACATTTGCTGAAACAACAACATGCAGTTTTCAAGTGATTAACAAAAACTGCAACATTCTAGGTAAAAAAAAAATTGGTTTACTTGACAAAACTGGCAAAGCTTGGTCTGCTGCAATTATTTTGAAGTATTTGACTCTTCACGTTTGTGGTATAACAGTATTTATTCTTTTAACTCTTTGATTGGAGATTTAGAAATCTTGTTGTTCATGTTGCGTTCCCCTTTTAATCAAATTGCTCTAATTGTGCTGCCAAATGCAAACCATTTTCTCGTTAACTCCAAAGAACAACAATACAACAAAGTCTTGACACAATGATCTCCTGATGTGGAAAAATTATATGTTCAGGAAACTACGGTTTGAGAAAATGTCACAATTTTATGATTATTGGATATACAATATGTCCTAACCTGCAGATAAAGGAGTGCAAGTATACACTAACATTAAGGGCCTGATTTATCAAACCAGGTGCAAACTCAGAAAAAAAAAAAAAAAATGTGAACATTTTGTGCAAACTTTAATATTTGAAGATGTACATATAACATATTACACAAAAGAGATTAGCACCACCTCAAATTCTGCATCTTTAGTGTCTGTGTGAAAGAAAAATGTCAGCTACGCCAAATTTTTGGACTGAAAGTGGTAGAGATGCCGGGGAACTGAGGACGACAGACTGAACCACATGGAGACCAGACCAGACCAGATCAGAAGGACTAAGGACTTTGGAACATTCAACTACGCATAATTGTAATACTTGTAAATAAACCATACATTTGAGCTTAAATAACTTCTCTAAGGATCTTGATTTGTCACATGAATACAAAATAATCTTCCATTAGTAAATTGAGTCACATAACATGCTTTTTTTTAGTTTGCACTTTGGGTTGACAAACAAGGCCCTTAGTTATTATATGATATTGTTTAGTCAGTTGGACTCACAACTATAACAATTACACAATCAAATAAATCAAACTAACAAACCTATTCCATTATCACTTGTGGACAAAACCAAAAGTGCCAAATAATCCCCTAAAACCTGCAGAAAATCCTTAGCTCTGACCTGTGGAGCTGGATTCCCTGGTGCTGCACAAATCGATCAGCCAATCAATATCACGTTTATGCCTGAGGTGCAATTCAAACACTTTAAGCAGTTAGGTAATCAAGTTTTATAATGAGAAGACAAGAGTTATGCATTACAATGCATAATTCACTGTTTGGTAAATGATCGTTAGAATAATGAATATTAATGGGGTAGGTTCAAATTAAAGAGAACATGACCACTTTTTTTTGTTTTGTTTGTAGATATGTTAAACAGTGTCACAGTTGTATTCAAACTGATTCCTGCATTCACTGGCTGTTGTGGCTACTCAAAATTCTGGTTACAAGTAACTCATGCAGGATTCAGAATTGTCACATAGGGACTTTCCAACATCAAAAACAACTAATTTAAATGTAACGATGAAGAAAGGGATCAAATCTGAAGTTATGTGGACTTGTTTTATTATTGCTACTATTTTAGGTCAATTTTGTGTTCGCAATGAAAGAAATGCAAATTATTGATCTACAATTGTCATATTTTTTTTTACTAAATACATAGAAAAACAATAGGTTCCTAATATGTAATGATGTAAGAGTCTGTATTTCCTAAAATATTTTCACACATTTTTAGCCTGGTGATTTCTAGGCTCATTAAAGTTGGAGTAATTAACTTTTTTAGTTATAAATTTGTAACCTTTGCACGGTCTATTAAAAAGTGTAGCATTTTACTTCAAAAGCTGAATGTTTTGCTCTGATTGGCTGAGCTTGGGTGGTCCTCTCCAGTTTCACTTTGCTGTTTGTAAGTGTAAGTGTTTTTGAAGCCATAAATGCAAACAAAAATATCATGCTTGGAGTGTGAATATTAGCTACCTCACCTTAATTTTTTGTTGCACATTTTAGTTGCCCTCTGTCTGAGTTGAATACAATATAATCTATATATAAAGTTTAAAGACCGTGATGAACTAACAGGACTTTCATGTTTAGTACAATATGGCTTCTTGAAATGTCATCCATGACGCAGCGTAAAATCTTGATAATTTCTGTAGAAATCATAGAAATTAATAAATATAAAATGCATGTTCACTTATCATAGAAAGTTACTCAAAAAGAAACTGTATTAACTTTTACATAAATATGTTTTCAAAAATAATAGTGTAATCTAAATAATTAGTCCTTGTTATAAATACCGTATCCCCAACTGTTCCAATAAGTTTCATTTTTATCACTAAAGACAAATTACCCTCTCCACTGCCTCCACACCAGATTTGATGAGTTTCGCCCTGAGATTAATTTGTAATAAATTGGCTGAGAACATATTAACAGCGCTGTTGTAAGTACCTGAAATTATGTCTACTTTAAGAAACCCGTCTATTAGGTTTAATTGGATTTTGGCCACAGGGAGCGACAAATAAGATGTGGGCAGCTACATTTTGAGACACCAATTTATTTTTCTTTTCACAGTAACTGAAGCAGCAAAAAGGAATACTGAGGTTTAGAGCTAAAACAGTCACATTCATTGATTGCTACCTAAATTATTATTCAAATATTAATCAAGAAATTTAAAATCAAATAATTGCTAATTGCTTTTTTTAACTTTGTGTTGCAGATTATTTGAGTCACATTTGTGTTGCAGATTATTTGAGTCACATCTAATCTCAGTGTTATTTGGTGTAAGTTTACAAAAGAAAATCCAAGCATTATCTTGGTCAATCAGTCCTTCTGACCCTCTTCTTTCTAAATGAAAGCTCTTGGAGCTATCTGAGGGCAATATTTTTCACAATGCTTGTAAATGGTAAATGGTCTCTATTTATATAGCGCCTTTACACCTTAAAGGTCACTCAAAGCACTTTACAATCAGGGATCCACTCACCCAGTGTATGCAGACACTGAGGCAATGTGGGTTAAGTGTCTTGCCCAAGGACACAACCACAGCCCCTTCTAGTCGTCCCACTGAGGCACCTGGTGTTCCAAGTACTAACCAGGACCTTTCCAAGACCTTTCTTGCTTAGCTTCTGAGATCTGACGAGATCAGGCTTTGACAAGCAGGTATGATGTATAATATAGTTTATAGACTAAACAACAGACTTAGTCATCGCTTTTCCTAAGGTAAGATGAGTATAACTGTATT
The DNA here is from genome assembly GCA_038363315.1 of Mugilogobius chulae. Lineage (NCBI taxonomy): Eukaryota > Metazoa > Chordata > Actinopteri > Gobiiformes > Gobiidae > Mugilogobius > Mugilogobius chulae. Next base: position 22,838,913 of record CM076408.1, read on the forward strand.
ATGGATTTAAAGATAGCTAGCTTAGGTAGACGTAGAACTGCATAAAATGTTTGTTTGTTTTTTTATGGAAGGCCCCCATTTATAAGCTACAAATAGCTTCAGGCTTGGCTGATTGATGGTCACTTGAAATCGTGTTTGTGTTGAGAAAAGAGAGTCATACAGAATAATAATTGACTGTGAGACACACAATGCATTTGATAAGTGTGACTGGTGCAAAAAGTTTAAAAATAAATAGTTGTGTTTACTTTTTAAGATAGCATTATTTCAGCATTACAACATTATTGAAGAGGCTATGGAGATGACATCCCAACAAACTAAATGTTGACAATGAGTGGCAAAAATGCATGAGAATCAATAGAGATTTTTCTCCTGTAAGAGTTGGGCTAAAATAGGGAAAAGACTCTAAGAACAAATGCAACTCACAACAACTCTGCTGAATACTGAGTTTGTAACTGACATGTAAAAAGAGAAAATTGTGTAAACAGTGGTTTTAGATCCAGTCCACCCCTGTTTTAGATCTGGTTTAGATACTCTGGTACTATCGGTACTCTGGTGGTACTCCTCATGTTTTCTTAGGTGGTTCTTTGTGTGAAAAGTTTGAGAACTACAGACCCATTATTTTGACTTGTTTTGGAGTTTTTGTTTTAATACATTTATTCTAGCTTGCTCTAAAATATTTGTTCTTATTTCAAGACAAAATATTCGCAAATAGAACGGACATGTTTATGTTTTGAAGCAACAGAAATATGTAACAAGCAATATTATAATCAGATTTTTCAAATTATAAATCTCAAACTGAATAGCAATTGCATTTTTTTGTTCTTGTCCGTTTCTTGACATAATTTACTGAGTCATGCTTTGCCGTGTGCACCACAGGATAAGCCTTACAAAGCAAAAGCATTGGCAGCACAAAAAAGCAGTCCACATAGGAGCTATCATATGGGGATTTGTCTCATTTTAACAAACAAAAGGTCTTTTCAAGGGGATTTCTGACCATGACTGTAAACTTCAAAGCCAATCATAATTACCTGTTTGTCAAACTCAGCATGTTAGCTTCACCATTTGAAATCTCTTGGCTTCTACATCTGTCTCTCCAATGGCAGATGTCAGCTTTAACGTTTTGCTACTCATCCTCAAAATGATCATATAATGTGTTTGGAACCGTTCCTTACTCATGTCACTCTGTACTCCGGGCCACAAAAGGCTGATGCCAAAAATACCTGCCCCCGACTGCGCTGGGACGAGCTCCTCCTTATAGAGCAGTGATGAAGGCAAGCCGGTTGGACTGATTGTCAATTGATTGGGCTAAAAAGGAGACAGGAAACAGCTGCTGCCCAAAACCAAGTCTGAGCAGGAACACATGTGACTTGAGTGACATTTTAAAGACATTTCATTATGAATCATCTAACTGTCTGTATTTTATTTTGAGACAAGCGCATCTATAAATAATGCTTTCTGGTGTGAAAATTGTTGTGGACAAGCTGATTGTCTCTGTACTTAAAACTGTAAAGCATTAAATTGTCCAGCAATTGTCTTGCACTTTTACAAACTGCATTGAAAAGTTTCTATAGAAGTTATGCAGGTGTCTTTAGGACAATACAAGTTTTAGCGTCAGTGGTGGTGAGTTAAGTTTCCTTAAGTGTGTATGATATTTTTGGCCATATTTTTTCCAGTAAAATAGAGTAAACATGATTACATTTAAGATTTCAAGGTTCAATGTTCAAGGTTTCTTTATTTGTCTCCCTTGAGAGATATTTTTCTTGGACCAAATGGGCCGCTGCACACACCAAAGACACATCACCACAGAAAACACAAAAAACAAGATGCAATACATCCCTCTTTACTTTCTAACATCATTTTTGATTCAACAGTTTTACTGAAACTGGTACAAAAGATTGCTTGTATCTGATATTTCGACACAGGGGTGCCTGTACGTCCTCCCTGAGCTCAATAGTTCATATTCAGGGTACAGTACATGTGTGGGGTCTAGAAGGATGCTTCTGGTCTGTCTCCTCATGGCCTGTTCGTAAAATTCCTGAGAACTCAGAGGGACAGCACTACCCATAATTTTCCCCGCTGTTCGAACCAGATTCAAAATTTGACTTTTTGATTTGACAAGTAAGTTTCCAAACCAGCTGGTGATTCCATATCTGAGAACTGACTCAATGGAGGCTCTATAGAAAATGTGCATGATGTTTCGACATACACCAAATAGTCGGCACTCTGACCACAATTTTTGTTTATTTTTACCCAGTTTGGTTGTCTTGATGAGGTTTTCAATTGTCTATTGCCCAGTAAACACAGATACAGTCAGCAAAATTTGCTGCTGGGCAAAGTCTCAAGGGAAACTCTGTGTTAAGGCATAGGAAGACACACTTTTTACCTCTTTTAAGATGTTTTCTGGTTAATTAAGTGTATTGTTAGCACAACTAATTCAAGTCAAGTCATAACCACATTTAAATGGAGGTTGGCGCAGAGAATAATCAGGTTTTTAAGAGCAGGCTGAAGACCTTAGCTTAGCCTTTCATTATTTATCAGTTTTATCTATCTATTTATTTATTTATTTTGGTTTTGGCTGGCTATTGATCATGATAGAGATAATCTGTTTAAGAGCTTGAAGTTGCTTGTATAAATTGCAAAAATAAGTAAATAAATAAATAAATAACGAAAAAATGTTTGTCTTTGATTGTGCTAGACATTTTGCCAATATAAACTAAAGTAAAACATAGTAGAAAACCAGATTCAACTGGATGATTGCGGCCAAGATCGCATCAATTAAACACTGAGATCATTTCATCATTTGATTATCTATAAACCTGCCTCACGTCATATGTATCACTTTGAATTGAGTTCTACACATTATCAGCCAAAGTGTCACTTCTGCCATGTTAGTTTTGATCCACTTCCACTCAGAGTGGTCATCTTTATCCAGATGTATTCTCAACATTTTGCGAAAGTTACAAATATCATGAGAGTTTGTAGAGCCAGGTTGCCTTTCCATTGCATTGATCTGACATTGTAGAAGCTAGTCAGCAACAAACACACTTGTTTTTTAGAATCAACGCAACAATGGGAAAAAAAACTTAGTATGGCAAAATTTAAAGAGTAAAATTAAGTAAAAGAATAGTGTCAAATTGGCCCTGTGCAGTTGGCTTGTTTTCATTCAAAATAATATATCCTGTACATACAACCATTTCCTGTTCAATTCATTTCTATGAGGTTTTTCACTACATCATCAGACAGATGTGGTGCATGTTACAGAAAACATGTTAAAGACTTTACATATTAGATGAATATTTCACCAGAGAACACTTGTTTGTTTAAAAAGAGACATGACTGTGTCTAAATGCTAACGCTAACAGGAAATGGTCGTATGTACAGAAGTTAGCAATTTTGAACGCACACAAGTCAGCTGAAGTTCCATGCACAGAGCCAATTATCTGAATTCACTTTTGTTGTAATGTGGAGTGTCGTTTTTCAGATGAAATGTCAGTGCAACTTGATTTTACATCACATTTTATTAGATAACATGGCTAAATATAACCCTAACAGACAGGCGACATTCAAGCCAGAAAATTATGTGTGAAAAAAAACCCTGGAATAATCACATAACATAATAATTATGTCTAATTTTGGTGGGATTATCACACAAGACATCTGATCATCAAAAATATCTATTGTGTGAGTTAAAGACCAATGTTTTCAGAGAAACTATTGTATTTGGAAGACAAAGTACAATCAATATTATACAGTTCTAATATTCTTCCTGCCTTGGTAAACAATTAGAAAGAAATCAGATTACTCATCAAATGTTAATGGGAAATTTAAATAATCAGATTCCTGTAGAAATCTGGTAATGATTTTTGGTATGCATATACAGTAATATACAGGTTGATACAACAATTCTTTGTACAAGCTTGGACTGTTTCAACTGTTTTTTTTTTCTTTTGCTGGGTTAAAATACTCTCAAAAGCAACACACGAAGTATATATTTTTCTTGTTGCAAAGGTTCGAAAGGTTCACTGCATCGATCAAAAGTCAATCAATCTTGTGGCCTTTTGCCGTTGCGAGTCCTGGAGTAGTTTTTTGTTGATCAGATGTTTGTAGCTTTTCAGAGTCTCAGCGAGAAGCAAATGTTCAGAGTCATACAAATGTTTGAGAGTGACACAAAATGTCTCACTCTGAAGGTTAACTCAGGATATAGTATAAAGGTCAAATATGGCTTTAATCTCAACATTGTTGAGCGGGAAACATGATATATGTATGCATTTAAAGGACCCCTATGTAAGATTTTGATTTCAAATTTCATGAAAATGTTTTATATTCTCTGTGGCACGGTGCAAGTTTGACTCCTGCACAAAAGAAGGAAAGAGGAAAGTGAGAAGTATCAGAAAGAGCCTCTCATGACTCTCATTTGTGTTGCCAGTTCAGATTCTTAGAACCTGAAGCTGGTTTTGACATGAGTCGGGAAAATGTTTGTTTAAAGGGTCTTTCGCACCAAGTCTAGGGATACTGGTCTGAACTGGTTTGGCAACTTTTGCTGACAAGTGGCTTGTGTGTGTTTGGTGTGAATGAGGCTGTCGGGAGTCAGAGGAGCGCAGAGAAGGTCGTGGAAGCGGGGTGTTGAGGACTTGCTGTTTGATTGGCCCGTGGCTACTAGCGAACCAGCGAATCAGTGAGCTGGAATTTTACGTGGAAAATTGAAAAACACTTATGTAAAAACAATATTTATTCAAGCATGGAATGTTGTCATTTACTACGGTTTAAACAGGGCGTAAGTGCGAAGGAGAATGGCTACTATTTGGACAGGGGAACCGAAGACACTGGAGTTACAGTGACCGCAGTACAAAGGCTAGACTGTAGCAAGAAATAGAAGTTGAGCTTAATCCGTGAGTTAAGATTAGAAATATCTGTTCTCTGTCAGAGTTTGACAACTACTCGCGTGCAACTTATGTTTCGTCATTTTCATCAAGTATTATGTCACGCACGCCCACTATAGACACTTGTACGACGACTTCTTGGATCATGTTTGTGTGAATGTTCTTTCACATCGGTGCACCCCAAAGAGACGTTAACAGATGCTCCCTCCCTATTGACAGCAACTGGGGTTGTGCTGGTGTGAAATACCCTTAAACTGATATTGCAGCATGACACAGACACAACAGTTAATTGAGCCTCAGAGTCAATGAATGAATGAGAGAGTGAATGGTTGTCTGTCTCTAAGGGGCAGTTTATACGACAACGAGTTTTCACGAATCCGTGACGTTTCCATGTCAAATTGGCTTATCTTTTACACGACAACGAGCTCCGTGTTCATTGAATCGGCGTTCCACTGGATACGATTCAAGAGGTAGTTTCACCGAGGACGTTCGGTGGATACACCGCGGTGTAAACAGGAAAATACGGTTTCAATGAAGACGGTCACGTCACTGACGTGCAGTAACCACTACTTTAACACAGTAGAAGAAGACTGCCCAGTCACCAAAAATGTCTCTTAAACCAAAGCACCTTTCATTGTCATAAAGTAAAGCCAATGCGTCCAGCTTTCTTACCTGCTATTGCAGAGGAGACACAGAACTAATCCAAGGCCTCTCCGGGTGTTGATTCAATGAGTCCATTCAAATTCGTGTGTTCAAAATAAATAAATAAATAAAGTTTGCGAGCCGTTTTCCCCGTGTTTGTGTCCAGCTCTCTGCGATCTGTTTCTTACTCACGCACTGGTCCTCGAACCTCCGTGTTTGTTTCAAGCAAGCAATCTCCCTTTTTGCTCGCGTGCTGGTCCTTGTTGCTTCGTTTGTCATTTTATTTTCTTGTAAACCTGTCAATGCTCGTGTTATCGTAGGCTGCGTGGGTTCACGGTAAGGTCATCTGGAGTCCTAGGACAATACCGCCACCTTCTGACCCGGCATAAGAACTACATCATTTTCGGTCTATTTGTGTTTCCATGTAAAGGAAGATTAGCTGGCCACGACACCATATAAACTGTGAGCACAAAACGTTACGACTGTGACGGTTTTCTTGGGAACGTTGTCTTGTAAACTAGGCCTAATTCTTCGACGAGTTGGTCACTGTCCTTTGTGTTCCCCTGCCTAAGGTTCAACAATCAATGGGACAGGCTACAGTCATCCGCGACCCCGAACAAGAACAAGCAGTAGAAAATTAATGAATAAAAATTACTATTTGTAAAAGAAATGTTCTTGCAAAAGCAGGTCTTTTAGTTTTGACTGTCAAAAAGCATTTACAATTTATTATTGTGAATTAACAGAATATTTGGATTCCAGTAAAGTTTAAAAGGCTTATGAAAATATTGTTACACAAAAAGCTGCAAGCCTTCTTCAAATGCATATAAAGCATATAGCTGTAACAAAAAGTGATCTCTTTGCAAATTATTGGTATGCATAAGCAAAATAGTGTTTTCACAATGCTACTGCTCTCTGATTTTATACAATACCTACATAGACTAAACTAATAACTTGAATAACCTAACAAAACAAAAAAATTGCATTGACATACATCACATCAGAGAAAACATGCTTATGTCAGTGGAGTATTTTCCTTCTGCCTGCTTTAGCCAAGTTCGAGGTCTAAGTGGTCTATTCAGAAGCTCTCATGCCTCCGTCAAGGGCACGGTCAATTACAGGCTCAGAAAATCTACCCTGATGACTGTGATGGCTTTCTGACGCACATCTCCAAGATTCGCTGATCTTTTAAACGCAGAAAAAGACAGTTTTAGAGACCTGAAGAGGAGCCCGTAGACCCCTCGCATGCCGAAGAGGGTCTAGTGTAACAGCGCAGGGATCAAAGGGCTTAAATGTTATAGCAACCTCCATTAGTCATGAGTGTGGTGTTCGCAGAGGAGCAGCAGTGACATCATTCTGCTGTTTTACTCGGTGTCAAGATCAAATGTCAAAAATATAACGTAACTGACATTTGTGGCAAAACTTCAAGGAAAATCAAGTCAAAAAACGTTGACAAAAGAGCCATGTAACAACCCGGTTAACAGCTGTGTTTTGACTGGTGGATAAATGCATTTGGCACACTATATTCACACAACACTTCTGTTAAAAGAACAATACCCTAATTAAGAAAAACAAACAAAAAAGGTTTATTTATTTCCTCCTAGCACAGACATCTTGATAATATAGGGCTGAGTGATAAGGGAAAAAATTATATCTTGTATTTTTTTTTATTTTTATAAAAATTATATCTTGTATTTTTTTCATATTGATATACAATATATATCTCATTCATTCATTCATTTTTTTTTTTCATTTTCTACAGCTTAATCCCATTAGGGGTCACGGGTGACTGGAGCCCATCCCAGTAACTGTGGGCCTTAGGCAGGGAAAATCTTAGTTACCTAATGTAACTGTAGTTCTATGAGTATGTGCGTAGCCCTCTACGGGCTTCGCTATTGGCTAACACTCGAGGCAGCGCCTCGCACCTGAAGATCAAACAATGTACCGCTCCAATCATGGGAGAGTGGTTCCCGCCACTGGCCGTATATAAGGCCCTGTCCACTATCGCTCGTCCTTCTTGAACTCTAGCACAGTGGAAGACATGCCTGCTGGGCCTGCAGGTAGAGGGCTACGCACATACTCATAGAACTACAGTTACATTAGGTAACTAAGATTTCTATGTCGTATGTGCTACGCCCTCTACGGGCTTCGCTATTGGCATACCCTACGCGAAGGCCGTAGGATCAATGTACTCCCAGCAGGCATGCATGATTGGAGCGCACCCGCAAACCTACTTCGTACCAAGTACAGAGAGGCAGCGGGCGAGGTTGAGACCGGATGGAGAGAAGGCACATAGTCCTGCCCGGACCTGCCACAACCACCCGCATGAAAAAGAAACAAAGGTGATGAAAGGCCGCCTCTCCCAAGAGCGCCAAGCCACCACAAGGGAAGCACCCAAAAGAGTGCTAAGCATGGATGAACTGGCCACCTCTCCCAAGAGTGCCAGGCACAAGAGCAGAGTCTCCAGAAGGAGTATGACGAAGGTGAACAGGTAGCCTCTCCCAAGAGCACCAAGAACACCCAGGCAAAGCCCCCAAAAAAGGAGGATGCTAAGAACTGGGGGCAATGCGCAGGCTGCCTCTCCCAGAGCGCCTGAGGCACATCACCGACAAAGAAGTCCCTAAGCCGTCACCTTATGTCGACTCATGCGGCCCGCGAGAAAGGACCGAATGAGCCACTGACTGAGCTGTCACATCCAACAGATATGATTGGACAAATGTCGATGAGGAGGACCAGGAGGCGGCTAAACAGATCTCCTCGAGGGACACCCCTCTAAGCATAGCAGTAGAGGTGGCCACACCCCGAGTGGAATGGGCTCTGATGAGTGCAGGAGGAGGGCGCCCCCGTGCCTCGTAAGCCATGTGAATCGCCTGGCACACCCAGTGGGCTAAGCGCTGAGAAGAAAGAGCTGCACCCCGATCCTTCGCACCAAAACCCACAAAAAGCTGGTCAGAACGTCTGAAACCGGCCGTGCAGTGCAGGTAGCGGCGTAACGCCCTGACCGGACATGACAGGTGGCTCCGTTCCTCCTCTGCTGATGCATGTGGGGGAGGGCAAAGCGGTCTCAAGCGGATGACCCTGGACCTGAAGGAGGAAATTATGACCTTAGGCTGAAAGGCCTGGTTCGGCCATAACTCCACCAAGCCTCCATCACTGCTAAAGGACAAGCAAGAGGGGTGGATGGAGAGGGCGCATAATTCCCCCGCCCTCTTGGCAGAGGCGAGCGCCAAAAGCAATACTGTCTTAAACGATAAGCAGCTGAGCTCAGCGCGATCCAGGGGCTCGAATGGCGGGCCCGAGAGACCCTCCAAAACCACCTGGAGATCCCAAGCTGCGGCGGAGCGCCTGAGGGGTGGATTCAGTCTGAGCGCACCCCTTAAGAAGCGCTTGACAAGAGGATGGTTACGGGCCGAGAAACCACCAAAACCCGTGTGGCCCGAAGCGATGGCCGAGGCAAAGACGCCCAGGGTCGAAGCCGAGCGGCCTTTGGCCAGGAGACTCTGAAGAAAGCCCAAGACCTCCTGAATGGGGCACGAGAGGGGATCCACTGACCTCTCCGCGCACCATGTGGCAAACAACTGCCATCGTAGTCTGTACGCCCTAACCGTTGAAGGCGCACGTGCTCCCTGAATGGTCGAGACTACAGCGGAAGGGAGGCCTAAGTCTAACAACCTTCCCCTCTCAGCTTCCAAACCAAGAGTCTGTGGCCTAGGATTGGGCGCGAGTAAAGGGCTCCCTGGGCCTGAGTCAGCGTCTGGGGCGAGTCCGGGAGGGGCCAAGGTGTCCCCTGCGCCATGGACACCAAGTCTGGGTACCACCTGGCACTCGGACTGTCCGGGGCCACAACCAGGATTTGTAGTCTGTCTCTCCTGACTCTGTGAAGCAGCGGAGGCAGAAGCCGGAGGGGGGGAAGGCATAAAGGAGTCCCCCCGGCCAACGTCGGTGCGCCAACGCGTCGACGCCCAGAGGAGGCTCGTCCCCTGGTCTGAGTGAGAACCACAGGGGGCACAGAGCGTTTTCTGCACTGGCGAACAGGTCGGCCACCGGGTGGCCGAACTGCTGCCAAACCTGCGCCGCCACCCAGGGGGCTAGGCTCCATTCGTCGCGGGCTGCTCCGCCCCTGGACATTCTGTCCGCGCCTACGTTGAGAACGCCGGGGATGTGCCGGGCCCTCAAGGAAAGGAGGTGAGTGTTGGCCCACAGGAGGATCTCCGCTGCCCTCCTGTGGAGCGGGGGAGATCTGGTTCCCCCCTGTCTGTTCAGGTAAGCCACCACAGTCGTGTTGTCTGACCGGACTAAAACGTGGTGTCCCTCCAGTTCCGCTCTGAAGTGCAGGAGAACATTCTTCACTGCCTCCATCTCCAGGACATTGATGTGCCTGGGCGTCGGAGACCAGGTGCCGCCCGTCGAGCACTGGCCCAGGACCCCCCCCCAACCAGTCAGGGAGGCATCTGTGAACACCTCCGTGTAATGGGGGACACATCCCAGCCGCACGCCCTGGCTCAGAAGGATTGGGTCGGTCCAGAACTGAATATCCTTCCGTGCGGGCATTGGGAGCCTCAGCCATTTCCTCCTGTCGCGCACTGGGTGCAATCTGAGACGGGAGTACCACCGCTGGAGGCGTCTCATATGCAGAAGGCCCAGCTGAACAACTGGGTGGGCCGCTGCCATCAATCCCAGAAGTGATTGAATCTGATAGGACTGGACTGTCGTCCTTTTCAGAACAGCTTGACCCTTCTGGAGGAGCACTGACCGTCTCCCGGCAGAGAGAGACGCGCGCGCATTCAGTGAATCCAGTTGGAGGCCCAGATAACACATGACCTGTGCTGGGCGCAGAGAGCTCTTTGCTCTGTTGACCACAAAGCCCAGTTTGGAGATGTGATCCAACACCACCTTGGTGTGAGCCTGAGCCTCCTGTCTGGAGGAGGCCAGGATGAGCCAATCGTCGATGTAAGTCAGAATCCTGATTCCCATACGACGCAGCGGGTCCAGCGCCGCCTCCACGCACTTGGAGAAGGTGCGGGGAGCCAGCGAATAACCAAACGGGAGTCGGCAGTATTCGTAGCATTTTCCGGCTACAGAGAATCTGAGGAATTTCCTGTGCTCCGGTACAATGGAAACATGGAAATAAGCATCCGTGAGGTCCACAGACGTCATCCAATCGCCCTGACTGACGCACTCCAACAGGTGTCGTGTCGTCAGCATGCGAAAGGGTCTCTTGGCTATGCATCCGTTGAGGATGCGCAAGTCCAAAATGGGTCGGACGCCTCCGCTCTTTTTGGGGACCAAGAAGTACGGGGAGTAGAAACCGTTCCCCGCTCTCTCTGCCTGTACTTCCACTACTGCACCGCGCAGTAGGAGGGAGGAGACCTCTTCCAGCAGTGCCCTGGTCTCGGCCGCATCGCGCATTCTGGTCACTAACACCCCTGCGAACGGAGGTGGGTGTGTAGCGAACTGTAGTGCATATCCCCTCCTCAGCGTTTTGCGTAACCACGGAGAAAGGGGAATCCCGAGGTCCACCCAGGCTTGGTAGGAGTCCGTGAGAGGTCGGACTGCGGAGCTGGGAGCTCGATGAACGGGCCCGTCCACTGTGTCCGTGAGTGGGGGGCCCCGCTCGAAAGGGACGTGCGGGGTATGAACGTGAGCCGGTCATAGCGTCGCACCCGCCTAGTCTGCGTTTCTTGGCGCGGTATGGCTCCTCTGAGGAGTGCAGAGATAAACGAGCGTCTCGTTGAGACGCCGTCAAGCTCGCTCCTGTGGAACTAGTCCGGACAGAGGCCGGGCGCTTACAGGAATTGCCCACACTCCTAACACTAGAAGGAGGGAGAGGAGCGCGCGTCCGTCCCCGCACCGCCGCAGTAATCCGAGGAGGAGAAGGGTTAATGACCGTAGACACTCCTCCGGCGAGTGCATAGCTCTGCGCGGGGATGTGCGTCGAAGCACGATCCTCACGAGCCTGTACAAGCCCCCTGCGCGCCCCCGGAGCAGCGTGGGGAAGCTTTGGGAAAGTTGAAGAGGAGATGTGAGTTGAAGCTCCGCTGCGCGTGCATGTGTGACTCTGCGAGTGAGAGCGTACAAGAGCGCGACCCACTCTGTTCTGTGCGAGATGAATCCGCTTCCTCGGGCAGAGCGAGGAGCCGGGAAAGCATCTACATTGGTGTGAACAAGTGGAGACGAGTGTACAGAAGCGTGTCTGGGGCGGAGCGCACGTTCGCCCCCTTCCGTAGGGACAGAGCGGGAGAGAAAGCGGCGCCTTGTTACCAGAGCGGCAGCGGTGGGACAACTGTTCTTACTCAATATAGTTGTCTGGGCCGCTGGAAGCCCCGCCCCCACAGCAGCGGCAGTTGTGGAACTGTCTCCAACCACGTCCGCTTCATGGGAGAGGGTGGGGGGTGAGGGGGGAGTTGCCGACAACGTTAACCCTTTCTGTGACTTACTCAGCTGCGCCGCGGCATGAGAAGAGTGTGTCGTGGAGTCAGCCTCGAAGCGAGGACCAGTATGAAGATAGAAGTCAGAAGTCGCTACCAGTGCGTTTCTGCTTGTCTGGGCCGCTGGAAGCCCCGCCCCCACAGCAGCGGCAGTTGTGGAACTGTCCTCAACCACGTCCGCTTCATGGGAGAGGGCGGGGAGTGAGGGGGAAGTTGTCGTTAACTTTGACCCTTTCTGTGACTTACTCAATTGCGCCGTGGCATGTGATGAGTGTGTCAGAGCAGTTGTGGAGCTAGCCTCCAAGCGAGCGCCAGCATAATTAGACAAGTCAGAAGACGCTACCAGTGCGTTTCTGCTTGCATGTAAAGAAGTTGGCTCTTCAGTGATGTAACGGGCCGTAGCACGGCCTTTATTAGCATGAAAAGCCCCGCCCCGCCCTCTGCGAGCTCCGGAAGAAGCACGCCGGTCTGGTCTAGCGCTCTTGTCTCTTCCTCGTCTGGGCTCAGGAGCCGCCGGGATCCGGGGAGCAGCAGGGCTCCCGCGGAGTCTTAAAAAGTCTTAAAAAGTCTTAAATTTGAAAAGGGAAATTTAAGGTCTTAAAAAGTCTTAAATTTGTCAAAATTAGCTGTTTAGGTCTTAAATTTGAAGTGGCTTTTTTAAGACCTTGTATTTGGAGCAGATTTATCAAAGTTAAATGAAGAATGTGCGTGTTTGTGTCAGAGAAGTTGTATTTGCTGTGATGCCCGTCATGTAAACGAGGGTCAGATGGAGCGACAGCGCACTACAGAGGTGCGTGGAGCAGAGCGCCTGAGCTCACGGTTAGCTTAGCACCAATCGCCTCACAACTCTGGGATTAAACAAGAACTGTTCAACTTGGCCAAAGGAAAAGCACGTTTCACGTAGAGAGCAAGTGAGTTTTAAGGTAAGCTCACAGCGCTTTAATTCGGGCTGAAAATTTCTTGACTTTACCATTGCTAGTGCTGCAGATGCTGCGCGTAACGTGCCGTATGATTCACTGCGTGCATTCCGTAAATTATCTTTATTTATATAAGTTGTGCGATAGTTCGTGTACATGTGGTGAAAATATCAGTTTTTAAATCGCCGCGTGTACAAAAAACGTTTCACTTATTTCCGCGTTAGCTTCAAGTTGTTAGCTGCTGTGTTCCATCCACATTTACGCACAGAATCTGCGAGGTGTCGGGGCTTGATAAGTTTCGGGACACGTGGGACAGGATTCGGGATTCGGGACACATGCGTGAATTTCGGGACGTCTGGTCACATAAAACTGGCCACTGCAGGTGAGCGCAGTGAAAGAGACAGGTGCAGCACCTGTCTGTGATCTTGTGTGACAGGTGAACTGCATCAAATAGGAACAACTATCTACAAATATTATTTGTATATAGTTGTTGAAATGTATGTAATTTTGTGAGCCAATAAATAGTGTGTATATGACAAAACAAAAATAATATAGTTGTATTATTTTTTTATTTATTAGATATTTATTTTTTGTCACAAAAAGAATGTTTTTAAACGTGCGCGTGGTCTTAAATTTTGCTATGCAAGGTCTTAAAAAGGTTTTAAAAAGTCTTAAATTTTGTTAGAGAAGGTGTGCAGGAACCCTGAGCAGAGCGCGCCGCAGCCGCGCGTCTCGGGGGAGAGCGGCTTCTTCTCCTTTTGTCCTGACGGTGAGGAGTGCGCTGAGGGAGCTGGGGACGCAGATGAGGAGCCAGCTGAGCAGAAGCCTTGGTAGCGGAATCCAGACGATCGACAAAGCTCAGGAAGTCTGGACCGAAGAGAGAGGCAGTGGACAGTGGAAGGTTGAGCAGCTGCTTTTTCTCCTGGTCTTTGAGTGAAGACAGACCCAGCCAGAGGTGTCTGCAGCCCACCTGTGCCGCGCACATAGACCGACCTCCGTCTATGGCGAGAGCCTGTGACATGCGAAGGAAAGTCGCCAGAGTGGTCCGCAGTTCACCTAGGTCAAGGCGGCTCGGCTCGGAATCCCCTTCCAGTAGCTTGGACATGGATCCTGCGAGGAAGGCCAAGTTGCTAGCTAAAGCCACGACCTGTGTGGCATTAGCATAGCAGCGGTCAAACAACGCCGCCGTCAGCCGGTCCTTCTCGGACGGGAGCTGAGGCTTACTGCCGGGCCAGAGGGAGGAAGAAGGAAGCAGAGACAATCTGACCCCGTCCTCGATGGGTGGGACCCCCGAATCACTGCACCAGTCCTGCACGCAGCAATACGGCCGGTATGCTTTAGCAGGATGTTTGGCGCTTAACGGTTGTCCCCATTCGCGCTGAGCATAGTGCACAATGGGCGGCATCGGGGGGCACAGCACCTTGGGCCGAGCCCGGGGACGCGGACGGGACCCGAGCCCGTCCGTGAAGTCCACCGGGGGAGCAGCAGGCTGCGGCGGGAAAGAGATGTTCATACGCTCTGCCGCCGTGACGAAGAGTGTGGGGAGCTGGTCTACCGGGTAGCGGTCAGCCGGAGGAGCCACGTCGGAGAAGAGGGATGCCGCATCTTCCTCGTAGACTCGACGATCATCTTCCTCGTCGTAGTCTGCCCAGTCCTTCTTCCTGGGGTGAACAGGCCGGGGGGAAGGAGGTGCTGGAGTCTTGTCCGGCGGTGCTGCGGCACGGACCGGGGATGCCGCCTCGCCCTCGGACATCTCCGGGTCCAGACCGAGATGCTCCGGGGATATGGGGCCCATGAAGCCACGGCGCCGCTCTCGCTCCACCCTGGGGAGTGAGAGGCAGGCAGGGCAGTCCTTCTCCTCAGCGGTGTGCTGCCAACCGAGGCAGAGGAAGCAGAAGTCGTGTCGGTCCTCGGGGAGAAGGGACGTCTCACATCTGCCGCACCTACGACGCTCGACACCGGAGGGTGACAACATCTTCGAGCTGGTGAGTACGGCGAGTCCAAATCTTGATTGTAGAGAAGTTAAAACGTTCTGAAAGAACGTGCTCAGAGATCTTCAAGTGCTGAGTGAAAAGAAGGGCGAGCGATAGTGGACAGGGCCTTATATACGGCCAGTGGCGGGAACCACTCTCCCATGATTGGAGCGGTACATTGTTTGATCTTCAGGTGCGAGGCGCTGCCTCGAGTGTTAGCCAATAGCGAAGCCCGTAGAGGGCGTAGCACATACGACATAGAACACCCTGGACAGTGGCCAACTCGTCGCAGTATTAGACAGACAACCATTCACTCTCTCATTCACTCACTAAGAGAAATTTACAGTGATGCCCATCTAACTTAAACATTTTGGAGGTGGGAGCAAACCGGAGTACCCGGAGAAAACCCGCGGTGACACTGGGAGAACATGCAAACTCCACCCAGAGAGATTGTGAGATGTTGAGATAGGACCCGGAAGTCGAACCCACGACCTCCTTCTTGGGAAGCCAGAGCTCTAACCACTTGGCTACCATGTACCCTGATCAGGGCCGCTGCTAGCCATTTTGGTGCCCTATGCAAGATTTCAAAAAGGTGTCCCCCCCCCCTCCAAAAAAAAAAAATAAAATAAAATAAAATAAAAAAATTCCAGCCTCAAACCGACACAAACGCACTGTATCTATTTATTTAAGAGACAGGGTCTGAAAGTCCCCCTACATTTTTGTTTTGTTTTATTTATTTATTTATTTTTACTTTTTTAATTATTAATACATAATAGATGCATTTGTTTTTTTATCTGGGATGTTTTAGAAGAGTAAATCCATTAATTTCAAATTTTTGCCAGATTGCTTTCCAGTGGGGCCCCAGACCTCTTTGCCCCTCCCTAAACTGCCTATATGCTCCGCCACTGTTCCCTCTCCTGCGCCACTGCTCCCTCTCCTGCGCTCACTGAACACAGCCCAGCGTAAAGCTGCATCCTCGCGCAAAGTTTGAGGAAATACAATCGTCTGTAACTTTTGTCAGGACAAATAGACTAGATTCGTGGTTTGTGTTTCCCTCTGAAAGAATCTGAACATAAATGCATGTGGAAAAATCCGCCGTATTTCGCCGCGGTTATTTGCGTGTTCAAATCTGCAGCCGTCTTAAATCATCTGCTGTTTCTCCTCTTAACTGACACAATATTTGTCCTATTGACGCGAAATAAAGATTGGCCAAGAGCTTACAAGTTGTAGAACATGTTCCTGTGTTCGAAACGGTTTCCAGAGTCTTTACTTTTGCGCTGTGTGTTAGGAATCATCAGGCACCTGCGTCTAGACCAGACTTGTCTGTCACTCATGAGTTCAGCACACGGGACAATAGGACGGTACAGCTCGGCTTGGTGCAGAGCAGGTGATGCCCTACGCGCTCTGCGTGATGTGCGTATTGGGAGCGGCGGCGCTGACCCTGATAGATATACAGTATATCTCAATATCTTTAAAATTACATTCTCAGGGAAATACTCTTTTTTTCCTTTAGCCTGCTCATTAAAAATCATAAATGTAAAATTACATTCAATATATTAATTTTGATGATGCCATTTAGTTTACTTTAGTGTATTTATCTATTTGAATAGAACAACATGTATTAATGAACGGCCAAAATAAATAAATACACCAGGTTTAGCTGAAAGTTAATTACCATCTGTAGTCCCATAAAACCAGGGTTTTCCTGAGTTGAACTAAATAAAACAAAAATGTTTTATGCATAACACAGGTTTATAATTTGACTATTACAACAAATAGAAAACTGAATTGATCTTCTGAAAGTGTAACTGCTTTTGATCAGTTCTTTTGCTCAGAATTACATTATCTTGATAACAATATGGCCAAATTCTCCATCGAATATGTCCATTTTGTTCACCAAACTACACAAAGTTTGTCATTTGTTGTTGGCTAACTGCTGTTAGCATACCGGTACGTGTAAAAAAAAAAAAGCTTAACAGCTTAAAACACATCATGGTGAACGATTCGGGGGCTCAGAGTAAGCAAGACATGTGAACTGAAGAAAGAAGTTTAAAAATCATTATTTCTGTTTGCTTACATTTTTAAAGTAGCAAAAAATCGATCGGTTATGGTACCTTTAAAGTAAAGGAACTCATCTTGTCTTGTAGATGGTTTTCTTTTCCAGACAGTTAAAAAATTGGAACTTTGAGGAAAAAAAATATATGGTGCAAGGTAGGTAGGAAGAGTGGTTAGAGCTCTGGCTTCCCAACAAGGAAGTCGTGGGTTTGACTCCCGGTCGTAACATATCAACATCTCACTATCTCTCTGGGTGGAGTTTGCATGTTCTCCCCATGTCATCGTGGGTTTTCTCCGGGTACTCCGGTTCCTCCCACCTCCAAAAGATGTATGTTTAGGTTAATTGGGCATTACTGTAAATTTCTCTTAGTGAGTGAATGAGAGAGTGAATGGTTGTCTGTCTAACCCTGCGACGAGTTGGCCACTGTTCAGGGTGTTTCCCCGCCTAAGGCCCAAATCACTGGGATAGGCTCCAGTCACCCGCGACCATTAACGGGATTAAACAGTAGAAAATTAATGATTGAATGAATTAGACATCTGCACTTTGTTTTCTTCTAAACATTTAACGGAAGAGCCCTGTGAGTCACAACATGTGTTTCAGGGATGAGAGCTGGTTGTACAGAGGGTGGAAAGTCTGATTCACTTTTGAGTAAACCTGTTCAAAAATTGTGATGTGCCATAGGGTTTGACAGAGCACAGAAGAGCTATAAAGTTTAAATTAGGGTGGGTGATATAGTCAAAAAATGTATATTACAATTTCCTTAAAGCCAGCTTACTAAGGCTCAGAGGGGAAAGAATAGTATCTCACAGACAAAGCTCCAGCTGTGTTTTTGAAGAGGACGCAATGTTAGAACAGGATTAAAAACTCAACAAAGACAATTTTGTAAAAATATGATAAATTAATAATCAAAACTATAAGTATAGCAGCTCAAGTCAAACAAAACAATATCAGAAACTATAATGAAAAATGCCTTTGAGTCCCACCAAAAGCTATAAATGTATCACTATAGGCAAAAACTCCAGGCTGCAATCAAGACAGCTAATTTTGACTTTTGTACCAATCAAAATCCTAAGAGTTGTGCAATCATTCACCGTGCTGTTAATATCTCTGTTCTGTACAACTCTGCTGCTCGTACAGTGGTCTTGTATTTAGTTCATGATACATCACTGTGATCCCATTTAGAAATGACATTTAAGAACAACAAACATTCTAATATCGATATAATTTCAATCTAATTTGCACGTCTGAAGTCTTTTGTTGAATCAGGATTAAAAAAGTCTGTTTCATAGCAGGCTATTTGAACACTAATTAGATCCACTGCAATTATCTCGCTGTGATTTTCTACAGATCATTTACAAATGAAATAAGCCTAATGTAGAGACTTTTTGTTAAACGCCTGAGAAAAATTGTCCATAATTATAAGTCTATAAGCTTATGAAAGATTGTTGAAGACATTCTTTTGTTATTTCAGCAAGAATACTGCATATGACTGTATTTGACTGTACAGTTATTAGTAATAGAAAAAAAAAGTTTAAAAGTACAAGTTCAAAAATGTAAAACCCATAAACTTAATTATCAAATAATCAATACTTAAAAAATAGAATCAATTCTTAAATTACAGAGGAATATCTAAAGTTTTTTTCCTCTTATTGCTTTTTTTACTGCACTTTTTAGCTTACAAACTAAAATTTACTCTAAATGTCTTTTAAAAGTTCATCAATCTTTAGCAGATTTAACAGTTGAACATACTTATGGAATTCCTATGAATCAAAAATTCTTTAAAAAGTTCTTCCCAGTTCTGTTGCAGAAGTTCCCTTAAATGTGTAACAATAGTATTTTTTATTCTTTTGTCCAGTTCGTCCCAAACCAGCTCCATTGGGTTTAAACTCTGGACTTTCTATTTTTTTCCTGAAGTTGTTTTAGCATAGCATAGCATAGCATAGCATAGCATAGCATTTTTATTTTAGTTTTTAATAAATCTTGGTTGTTTAGTACTTATCTTTGTATTCTTCCAAGCTATTCATTGGACTTGCAGGAGTTGAATTGCAATAGCAAGTTCTATCACCTTTGATTGTTTTTTTTTTACAATAAATAAACATTAAATCAATTTGTTGGTGGTTAGGGATGTTCATCATGTCTTCTTAAAGTATTTAAATGAAAGCGTTTTCTTCTATATCAGACAAGTATCGGTAAGAGATGGTTTATTACCTGACTAGTTTCGACGGTTCACTTCCGTCTTCGTCAGAGGCGTCGCACGTCGCCTAGGTGACGTGTCTTATCAGCTGCTGTTCCCAGGCGTGGCCAGCCAGCGGACCCGTAAGGTCTACCGGGCTGACCACGCCCCCCGCCGCTCGGTGGTCTCTGGAGGAGGCTGCTCCACGTACAGGAGAGTTGGAAAGCTCCCTCGTCTCGATTCAAAGTGCGTGGGTCTCGCTTTCTGATTTCTATTGCTTCTTTGATCCATCGTTTGTATTTGTTGGTTTCTTGATTAATAATCCGTGCATTGTCCCAGTCCATTACGTGGTTATCCGTTTACAGTGGTCTGATATTGCCGACTTCAAATTGTCCTGTTGCGCCCTCTGTCGTTCGGCTCTTGTTAAGCGTCCTGTTGTTTCTTTCTCGCATTCCTTTTTGTGCTCATTTTTTCTGATATTGAAAGTTCTCCCTGTTTCCCCGATATATGTTTTTTCACATGATTTGCATGGTATTTCGTATATTACGTTGCATTTGTTTTCTGGTTTTATCTTGTCCTTGGGGTGTACTAACAGCTGTCTGAGATTTCTGAACGGTTTTACGGTTGTGCCAATGTTGTGTTTTCTCATTGCCCTTTGAATACGTTCTGTTACTCCTCGTATACAAGTATATGGTAGGGTGACGGTGTCTCTGTTCTGATCTGTAATGTTCTTTTGCGTGTTTTGGGAGGTTTATGATTTTTGCTTGTATTGATGGCTTGCTTTTTTCCTTTTTCTGTGATGTCGTTTACTGTCAAGTTTGTGCGTGATTTGAGTGTCCTGTCCTTTCTGAGTCGTTGCTGTACTATGTGTAAAGTGGCGTCTACAGGTGTTTTTGTGAAGAGTGAAATGACGTCGTGAGAGATGAATATTTCGTCTTTGTTTATCGTGGTGTTTTGGAGTTCCTGTGCTAACTGTGTTGAGTTTTTGCAGTGATGTTTTGTTTGACCAAGTACCGGTTTGATTATTTCCACTAAAGCTTTTGATAAGTTGTATGTGACGGATCCTATGCTATCTACGATGGGGCGGAGTGGGGTGTCTTGTTTGTGTATTTTGGGTGTACCATATATACGAGGAGTAATGCTGGCTGTTGGAATGAAATGGTTGTATGCTTCCGGTGTTATTTTGTGCTGTTCTACTAGTGGTTTGAGTAATGTCTTGAGAGCTCTTTTCTTTTCGTCTGTGGGGTTATTGTTGATAATTTCATATGTGTTCCGGTCTGAAAAGATTGTGTCCATTTTTTGTTGGTATGTTGCTTTGTCCATGATTACGGTTGTGCGTCCTTTGTCTGCTGGGAGTATTATGATAGAATTGTCCATAGTGAGTGACTTTATTGCGTTCCTTTCTTCTCTATTGACGTTTGCGGGTGGTAGTTTGGCTGTTTTTAAGATTCCGGTTATGGTGTTTCGTAGTTCCGCCTTCTTCCCCTGATGATGGATTTTATTGCATGCTAATTCTGTGGCTAATATGTATTCCTCGTGTGGTATTTTCTCCGGTGTGATGGCGTAGTTGAGTCCTTTTGCTAGAATGTCTGTTTCGGCTTTAGTGAGAGTGCGTGATGATAAGTTGTGTACCCATTTTTCATTCGTTTCCTGTCCTACTTTTTTCGTAATTTTTAGTTCAATTAACCGGTTGATCTTTTTGATATGTCGTTTTTGGTTACCTCGAATTCCTGTTCATATGAATCTTTTAGTGCGCTGTCTATTTGTTTTAAAACGTTCTTGTCTAGAGTGAAGTTTGTTGTGAATGCGTTTCTGGCTTCTATGAGACTGTCTTCTATGTGTTTTAAATTGTTGTTAGTGGTCCGTATCCTCTCCTTGATTAGTTCTCTTCTGGCTTGTTGATGATTTTGTCGGCATTTCTTGTTTTAATTGGGTTTTTGATCATGAGGCTCTTTGGTATTATATTTTCCTCTTTGCATCGCAGGTTGAAACGTAGATGGTTCTTTTGGCGCGCAAAAGCCCTCTCCAATTTTCCAAACTGCGGAATGCTTTTAGACACCCGCTTCCGTAGCTTCCTTTTAATAGGTTAGGGATGTTCATCATGTCTTCTTCAAGTATTTAAATGAAAGCGTTTTCTTCTATATCAGACAAGTATCGGTAAGAGATGGTTTATTACCTGACTAGTTTCGATGGTTCACTTCCGTCTTCGTCAGAGGCGTCGCACGTCGCCTAGGTGACGTGTCTTATCAGCTGCTGTTCCCAGGCGTGGCCAGCCCAGCGGACCCGTAAGGTCTACCGGGCTGACCACGCCCAGGACAATTTGAAGTCGGCAATATCAGACCACTCTAAACGGGATAACCACGTAATGGACTGGGACAATGCACGGATTATTAATCAAGAAACCAACAAATACAAACGATTGATCAAAGAAGCAATAGAAATCAGAAAGCGAGGCCCACGCACTTTGAATCGAGACGAGGGAGCTTTCCAACTCTCCTGTACGTGGAGCAGCCTCCTCCAGAGACCACCGAGCGGCGGGGGCGTGGTCAGCCCGGTAGATCTTACGGGTCCGCTGGGCTGGCCACGCCTAGGAACAGCAGCTGATAAGACACGTCACCTAGGCGACGTGCGACGCCTCTGACGAAGACGGAAGTGAACCGTCGAAACTAGTCAGGTAATAAACCATCTCTTACCGATACTTGTCTGATATAGAAGAAAACGCTTTCAATTAAATCAATTTCTCCCAAGCATATAGGCCTATATCTTGTTCATGAATCTAACCAGGTGGAAATCTGTCCGCAATGTCCTGACTACTTCTAATAATGTCTCGTTTGTTCACCAAAATCCAAAAAGTTCGTTTGCTGTTATTGCATTAGCATTATAGCTAACTCCTGTTAACGTACCAGCACGTCTCGCTCCTAACAGCTGTGAAAAAAACGTATCATGTTGAAAAATTGAGAGGCTTGGGATCTATTACGTAAATGAGCAAAGTCTAAAATTAATTATTTGCTTATATTTTAAAAAGATAAAAATTGGGTATATTACCTTTATTGTTATGTATATGATTTTCTCTGTAAGCCAGCATCTTGCATATGAAATACAAGTTCATATTTTGTAATTGTTCAAGTCTGTCTGAAGTAGGTCAAAAGTCTGACATGAAAATTGGAACCGTAGATACATAAATAAGATTTATGTTATGGTTATTTTTCTGTGTGAATGTTTCCTGACTTAAAGTTCCTTTCCAAAACGGCACTAAAATCAGCCTAATTATTGCAATTATCTTCTTTTTAGCATGACATTATTCCCTACGCCAAAACTACAAACATTTCCATTCAAGTCCATTCTTTCTCATTCCTTTATATCTATTTTTTTTAAGCAAATTTTTCTTTGCCGAGGAGATATGCGGCATCTGAGCCTGCTGTGAGCAAAGACGAAATAATACAAGAAAACACAAGTAAATTTCATATTCTTTGTCAAAATAAGAAAGTGCAGTGCTGTTACTGTACCTGGTTTGAAAAGAATGTTTGAGATTTTGACAGAATAATTGCCACCGCTTTGAGCTTGTTTGCAGCGGCTGGAAATAGGTTCAGCTAAGTGACAAGAACATTAAGGTTTGTTGACAAGTTTGCTGTGACTGAAGTGACCTCAGTCAGATGCAAACATAACAAATCAGAGCAGCCTTATTTTCATTGCCACAGAATGAATTATATCACACAAGCTGCTTTTAACATTTGAAAAAAAAAGGTTTCAAATCAAATACATTTTGAATAAGCCTCACGTTTCGCCCCACGCGTCATACGTTAAAAAAAAAAAAAAAAAAGAAAAACCTGTATCAAAACTCTGTTGTTTTTTTATAAAACAATACAAAATGATTGACTTTTCTTTAATCAGATTAAACAAAAAATCCAAATAATTTCTAGAAAAATCTAATTACCTATTTTTTTTTCCAGTGGCATTAGGCTACTTAAAATTTGAGTACTTTTGTATTAGCAATTATTACCTGATTAGTAATTTTTTAAACATTTTGCTGTTGTTTTTCTTTTCATCTTTTTGTGTATTTTTGTTACTTTAAACTCCCAAAAATCTAAACATTTCTACACAATTTACTTTTTAAGTGACACTGTGAAACATGAAATATCAAATTAATTATTGTATTGAAAGAGAGGCTAACATTAGTTTCGGGAATTACTGCACTTCAGTTTTATGCATTTATGCATGCATGTATTTGCAACACATTTTAAATGTTAAGTTTTTTTTTTACATGGAATATAATAATACAATAAAATGCAATGGCTATAAAAGAAAACATATGAGCAAAGATAAAAACACATAACATAGGGGTATTCCATATGTGAGATCATGATAAGGGGGTACTCAAGATGAAAATGGTTGGGAACCATTGCTCTAGTTCATTTTTTAAAAATGCAGGTCTGCTTAGAGTAAAGACACATTTTATAATAATAATCAAGCAAAAACATCCAAACAAAAAAACAAACAATGCTTTTGTTCAAGTCAATGTATTGGCGACAGAATGGCACTCAACAACACTCAACAGTGTTGTGGATGTGTTTTACCCAGACACAGTTACAATACAAAATGATGCAAACAATATTACATAGTATGTAATTGTTTTTACATATAGGTTTGAAGTAATTGTGCCACATTTGAGGCACAGATGTGGAAGCTTTGTTCTCAGAAACGGGTGGTAAAAGTGTTGCATAAGACAGAGCCGGAGATTGAGAGTAAACATTCAATTACAACACAGAAAAGTCAAAAACAACCATCGCTCTGTCGGTAAGTCAACAAGACAGAAACACATCAACACTGGAGTAAACAGAGGAGAAGAAGCTGAGTGAGTGACTTCCATTTGTTTACATGGAGTTGAGCACAAATTGTTTTGCTTTAGCACAGATAAAGAGCAAAATCAGCTGTTAGGGTTAAACAAGACAATAGCTTTGTATTCTCTGAAGAAGTAGACTACCATGCTGTTGTTATCTTTACTCCAATGTAAATGAAATCAGATTGGTCGAAGGAAGCACCACAAAGCGGAACTAGCCAGGTTGCTAAGCATAAAGTTGTTTGCAAATTTAAACAACAAAAAAACCCCAAAACAATGGCCACAATGTTTGATCTGGATCAACCGTATGCTTTTTCCCAAACTGCCGTGCTGTGTTATGATTGGTTCGGCTCACCATAGCCATCTTTAACCATATAGTGAAGGTCTTGCCAGATGAATTAGCAAAAAATCAGGGATGGGCAATTTCAATTGTATCAAAACGCAAACATTTCAAAAATGATCACATAGGACTGAAAAACATTGATGAAAGACACACAAAACTCTAAATTTGAGGCAAGACAAGTTTGATTTGATTCTAAATGACAAATGAACAATAAGCTCCTGTGTTTCACACATAAAAACAAATATGATAGTTACAGTATATCCCGTAGGGATGCACCAATCCAGCTTTTTAAGTTCCAATCTCGATTTTGATACTTTGTCTTTAAGTATGTCCCTATACGTGATATCAACCGATACTAGTGTAAAAACTGAAATTGCTTTTCTTTCTTATCAAAACATAAGACATTTTGTCATAGAGTGTGAACTATATGTAATGTAACTGTTATTTTTAGTACAAGTCAAAACTTAACAATTTAATCTGCATAAAATGTCCAATAATATGATGTTCTAGATCAACACCAGCCAATAAATTAGTCTCACTATGTCCAATTAAATGTACATCTACGATATCGCTTGAACCGATATCATGGAGTCGATATCCGATCCAGTTCGATCCTAGTATCGGATCGGTGCATCCCTATACCGAATATATAGAAAAAAGCAGGCAGCAGACTTACTACCAAAAAGGTAGACAGTAGATATCACAAAGAGAGTGTGGGGAAAAGTCAGATAATATTGGCTTTAACAATTCACTTTCAGTTTTTGAAGTTTTACAAAGGACAAGGACAGAGAATTTTGGGAGTTCAGCCGTTCGACAGGACAGTAGGGTAGCACAGAGACGAGTAATTTTAGTATTTGTGACAACTGGTGTCAGAGTATAACACAGCCTGGCCTCTCTGTCAAAGTTGTGAAAAACCCTGCAGTTGTCCTGTCACGGTTCGAAAGTGGAATCTAGCGCCAAGACAGAAGTGTCAAGTGAAAGTTAGCTTCGGCAAGTACAAATGTGTCAGCAAAATTATGAACTTTGCAGGAAAACTATCATTATCATTTAAGGTGAGACATGATAAGTGAGACAGAACTTTAATACCTAAACTGCATATGACAAGTTACTTTTTTAGTAAAATGCAGCAAATATGATCGTACTATATTTCAGATTTTGCCTCTTTTGGCCTAATTTGGCATGTGTTTATACGTGGCTGTCTGCACAGAGTACTGCAGTCTTTCTGTCAACACCTGTAGGTCTCCAGGGCCAAAAGCAAACAGTGGGGTTCATTCTCTCTGCTCTCTGCTCCTGGAGTTACGGTCAATCACAACTTTGCATCTGTTCATGGCCAAGCTATAGACTTGCCCATAGTCCAAGACTTTTTCTATATACAGAATTTTAGCTTGCTCTAACATTTTATTGCACTAATGCAGACCTGGACAAACTGCGGCCTGGGGGCCAGATGCAGCCCTCGACCTGTTTTAATCAGGCCCGGTACATTTATGTATATGAGCAACTATAAGAGAAAAACAAAAAACGAGATGAAACTTGTGACATTTCATTTATAAACTCACAATGTTATGAGAATAAAGATGAAGCTTAAATCTTTGTAATTGAGTGAGAAAAAAAGTAATAATTTAACCAGAATAAACTCATATGGACTACAAATAAAGTTATATTTTTCAGAGAATAAAGTCAAAGACACAAAAAGAACATTTTTTAGATTAGAACTGTAAATTTTAACATCCACACTTGTGTTACTGACTCTGAGTCCATTCTTCTGCATTCTGACCCAAAGTGAATTATTGTTTTGCATAATTTACAGACATTTCATAAAGCTCTGATACTTTGACTTTTTCTAATAAAATTACAATTTCAATCTCCTAAAATTGAAGCTTAGTCAAAAAGTTGTGATTGTTTTTTTCTCCTTAAAATTTTGACCTTTTTCTTGTAAAAAGGAGGAGGAGGTATAGTGTGCCAAATATAGAAACAAAGAAGAAGAAGTGATCCATTGACCCAAGTTTGTAAATATTTCCAACAATGCAAATAGCAGCTGCGGGCTAAATGCTAAGGTGATGCTAGAACCGCATCTACAGAACAATTTGTTCACTTTTCTGAGATTGTCAGAAAGTTCTATATAAATGAACGTTGATTGATTGACGTCAATGAAAGCCTTTCTGGTATCACAACATTTATTTTCTATATTCTAACAGTGAAGGTTCCTTTTCAAAACTCACAAGTCTGCAGTACCAGTGGCCACTTGTTTGCAGCGGTGGAGAGTTGTGAGTGAGGATTTCCATTGTTCTCACGCACCACAGCAGACTCCCAGCGGACTTTCCTTTGCAGTGAGCTGATGACGCACGCAGAGGGAAAACAAACGCAGGGACGACCTTTAGCAGTGCTTAAGAAACGACCGGAGAAACACCCTTAGTGACTTATAAAACCACATTAATTACACACAAGCACAAACTATAGTATTGAGTGGCGTTATTATGAAATGATTATGTCAGAATGCATGAACGAACCACAGTCAAGCTGATTAAAGAAAAGCAATCAAGCAAGCAGAAAAACTGATGACTGTGCTTACTAATGAGGTAATGCAGGAAAATTAGGCCAGTGTTTCTCAGGCGAGTTTATGACTTTAAAAGAATGTGAAATTAATCTGAATTTGAAAAAAAAAGTTCTCTATGGTCCTCTTTGACTTACAGTATGTTGGGATATTTTGGGCCTAAATTTCATGAACACAAGAAAATGCAAAAGAAATAATTCTACGATGGGTTTACCTAAAACTTAAGCTAGGACTTAATCGGAGCATGAGACTAAAATTAAGGGGTACTCAAGACAAAAAAGGTAGTGAACCAATGATTAGAAGATAGTTCAAAGTCCACAAGATTTTAAAGAATATAATGTCGTCGTTTTTATAGAAATGTATGAAGTAAAAAAAAAAAATTATAATAATAATAACAACGTAGTTATTAAGCATAGCGATACCTTAACAAAAATGTACTTAAAGGTCCAGAAAAGAACCATGGAACAACCCAATAAACTGCTGGGAAACTACTAATAAATACATCCCTCCATTGTGTCAGAAATTTTTAGGCACAAATACTAATTTCATTCATTCAATTATATTCCGACACAATGGAGTGATAGATGTGTTTATAAACAAGTTCAATAGATTGTTCCATAGCCGTTTTGTTGATGTAGCAGCAGCACTGAAATATAGATTAAACACAGGACCAATATATCTACATATCTATAGATGGAATTTTGTCTATCAACATGGGCGTTGCGCACGCACCCTGCCTCCAGAAAGAGCCTCCGCTCATAGACACAAACAGTGGAAACAAGTCGAAAAAGTTCCGTTGTAAGCTAACTAAAAGAGTTTATCACTGTGAGAAAACAAAAGTTATGCTGCTAAGTCAACATTTGTAAATGTAATTTGACCCTACGACTCTTAAATGTTACATTCAGGTGAGTGAAAAAACAGCGAGAAAAACAAGCTCAAGCTTTAGGAGACAGACATCTGTCATATCGGATCATACCTGATAGAAACAGCTAGCTCTCGACTTGTTTCATTGTTTTATTCAAAGAAGTTTCCCCAGCTAAGTGAAAGGAGAGGAGCTCTTTCTGCATAACCCATGGGCACTAGGGCGAAAAGTGACGTCGACCGAAAATCCCTCTATACAGTGTAACTATTAGGGTTGTGCCAAAAATATCAAAACAGAAGTGTGAACTTTTTACACTTCTGTACTTGAAAAACATTGTTTGTTATATTTGTTATGGTTTATGTGTGAGCTGTGGTAGCTTATCAGTTCAAAACAAAAACAAACTAGAAAACATGATGAAAACAGCTTTGAAGGTCATAAAAACCCAAGAGTTTCCTTCTTTGCAGCAGATTTATTAGTGGTCTGTGTCATGTTTAGCTCATAGAATCATCTCTGATCCAGCCCTCGGGACGCCGCTTCAGAGCTAATCACTTTAAAAACTAATTTGTTCCTTCTGCCATAACACTGCTGAATAAACAGTAACAGGGTCTTGAGCAGGTGTCATTGTCTGTGTTGTCTTGTGTTTTCTTGTCTTCATGAATATATTTTTGTGATGTCATGTTTATGTTGTAGCTGCTGGCTCTACAGCCCAGATACATTTACCTCACGAGACAATCAAGTGATTGATTGGTTGATTGGTTTATCATGATACTTAAAGACCTATTAGAATTTTTCAATATATTTAGAAAGAAACATGTGGAGATCAATAATTCAAATTTCACTTACTGTAAAACACAAACATTATCTGAAACAGCTTGGAAAAAGAGACATGTCCATTGACTCCCTGTTCAAACCTGCAGAACTGATAAGTCTTGCCTCTTCATTGCAAACTTATTAACTAATAAACCACAGATTTTTAAAGTACTATTTCTTTGTTGTTGGGAAGTGGCTACATTACAATTTTGAACCCTACATGTTTTACTTGGAATATGATTTTTTGAGTGATGGGGTCGGGATAGGTGGTAAGTGAAGACAAGCACTGCAGGACAATACAAGATTACTTGAACATGAGTGAATCTATCCAATTACAACTTTGGGTAAACTAATGATGAGAGAACACTGCTGTAAGTTAGTTAAAAACTCAGAAAAGTAGATTTAAAAATAGATTCTCCTTTAATTTGGTACTACAGTATCATGGGCTGTTGTATTTGCTTTGCTTAGCTAAATTATTTTTGAGACAATGCAAGAGTTTTGTTGCCTGCTTAGAAAATTCAATTTCTTATGTAAAAATGTTGACATTTTTAGTTCTGATCATTAAAATAATTGTTTTAGGATCGTGCAGGTTGATGTTTAATAAAGAAAAATATGCATTTGGATCTCACAACATTAATGTATTGCAAAGTATTATATGGAATAAATAGTTAGTATATACTGCATGCGTTGCAATATCGTAATGTTATTGTATTGAATTGTGTTTTGATTTTGGTTCAGATTTACAATGTGGTTGCTAGGTAACATTTGTGGGTTCCCCTCCACATAAGATGATAATAAACTTCACCACAACAACCAAATTGGGTAAAAACAAGCTAAATACTTTGTGAAACCTTAATCATAATCATGTTTACTATGTTTTACTAAAAAATGTAGTCTATCTTGTCAATACACTTTAATTTTTCTTTACCTAAAACCATTTGCTGTCTATGTCCATTGAAGGAAAGTTATGTTGGCTGAAAAACATGGAACAAAATAAAAAGTTTGTTGGTAAACAGACAAGCTATAAATAGAAAACAAAATGTTACTTAAACTGTGGATGAAAAGGTGTTGCAAAACCTCAGCTGTCTGCTACTGTCACCTTTCTCTTTCCACATCACCCATAATGCAGCTGGGTCACACGGGCACTTCATAATGTTTAGTTCACAGGCACACAATGCAAACACAGCATTTTATAACATTCTACTTTTCCAAAACAATCCAAACTTTTGTTACATAAAGTGAAGTAAGACAGAACATAATTTCTGTTGGTCTTTCACTGGCTCTGGGCTCTTGTGTTGCTCATAACAGAAGTTTGAGTGACTCCTTCTGTCGTCTAATTATTACAGCATTGTGTGGTTGCAAACAGAAATGCTTCAGCACAATGCCTCCGATCACGCTGACCTTTGTTCGTAGCTTTGGCACACTCATAGTAGTAGCAGTCCATACTTATTCCCCAAGTATTTTAAAATCTGAACAATGGACTGAGGGCACCTCGAAAGCCAGACTTTTAGCCGAGTCATAGCATACATCAGTTTTTTAAAAAAATAAAAGTGGCCATGCTCTGTTTTATTTTATCCTCAGTACAGATATATTGGGCAATACAATGAAATACTGGCTTTGCATGTGATAATCGAAATATTACACTTGATATTTGCCGATGGATCACTGAATATAAGCTCTAAACACATTTTATCGACAACTTTACTTTATTGAACCAAAGCCTGCACAAATGTAATATAAAAATGTAAACAGGTCCATTGACTTCCTGTTCAGAACTACACAACTGACAAATTCAATAACATTAATTGTAAGAAGCAGAGATCATAGGTGGTAAGTGAAAACAAGAATCTTCTGAAGAATGTTTATCAGCTAAAGCAGGCTGCACATTAGGGGAGTTTAGGCTCTTTTGTGATTTTTAGACGTGTTAAAAAAAAAGAAGCCACAGACATTTACAATAAATATTTGTCTCACAGTTGCATCATGCGCAGCAGCGAGGGGAAAACAGAGTGAGCGTCACATAATCGAGCGCAGAGTGTTTTCTTTCATGTGCGCGGTTAAAAAAAATTAACGTGTGGATTAAAACTCTTATACTGGCCACTAGGAATGGAAAAATGATCGAAAACTTAAAAAATCGCTAGAAGTATGCTGCAATCGAATTGAAAGGCCATAATCGATTAGTTTTGCTCATATAGCCAGAGACTTCAACATCAAATTTCATGCACATATTCCACTAAACTTCAGAAGTTCATGACCCCAGCACAGTGACCTGTCTCAGACACAATAAGCACTGCACTATAAAATCATGTAAACACTGATAAATGTAGAAAACAATATGATCTTAATGTACTCTCTGTACATTAAGATCTGTCTTGACCATTAAAATCTCTGTCTTATTTCTTGGTCTTGTCTTGCTGTAACTGTCTGGTCTTTAAAAGATCTTACTTGCTACATCAACTAAGGACAATTCAAGATTAGCCAAACATGAATGAATCAATCCAAAGAAAACTTTTAGCAAACTATTAATGAGAGAATACAACTGCTAAAAATTCATAAGTGGACCAGATGCTTTTAACATACTGGGTCTGTCACGTTGCAAAATTGTTCCTACCAATCTTTTGTGAACCGGCAAAGTTTCTCATCTAATCACCAGAGAAAAGTTGACTTTGCAGATAAAACACTGAGTTAACAAGAGCTTCCTCTGTTTCCATGGAGACAAATGGATGTGTTAAAAAAGCAAACCTGGTGCACTCCCTTACAAAGCACACTCATTACCAATGACGTACTTTTGTGAATATGCTAAAACCATCTTCAACACTTTTTGTGCAGTGGCCGCTTGTTTGCTTCACACTAGGAATAAATAGTAAGTAGCTCTTTTACTGATAAATTCGAAAAAGTATCGTGCAAGAACAACTTCTGATGCAAAACTTGTAGAAAACACTTTTGTTAGTTTGCCTTCTCCCAAAATGGACACATTATTTGATGAATCTGATGCTAAATTTCACATTTGGTAGCTGCTTTTGCCATAGGAGTTTTCATATAAACTAATATTATCATAAGCTCAATTGTAAATTATTTAGGATTATTTAGCACTTTTAGTAAGTTTTGCAAAGTCCAGTCAAACTAAAATCATTGTCAGCATTATGTATGCTCATAGAAAACCTGGTTCAACCTTGCAGAGGCATGAAATATGGTGATATTTGAACTCAACAGGAGATAATGACAAGTAAAATGTAGGGCAAACCCGCAGAGCAACCTATTCACTGAGAGCCACTGCTTTATGCTTTATGTCTTTTGCAATTTTCAAAAGCATAGTCTGCTTAGAAGTATAGTGAGTCATTTGTATATACAAGCATTCAAACAAAAAGCAAAATGGATGCATTACTAATCCTAAACACTGATGTCCGCACTCTATATAATGATCAGAAAAAAAGTCATGAAGAAAAAGCTTGCCTCTTTCTCAGACAGATCAAATGCGTAACCTTGCAATTCAAGAGGTATTTGACTAAAAATCCAGATTAAATAGAAAGCCATTTAGATTAGACATTTGGAAACAGTGAATAATATGTGATTTCTTTGGTTCTCGGAAAAGAGTTGGACAAGGATGACTCTTTGTCTGGCTTCACTCAGAAATGTCACTGAATTGTTGCAAATAACAGATGTTACTTTAAATTACTTGTCTGGATGCATTCTTCTTACAATACAAAATCTGTAACTACGTTGAGCACAGAATTTAGCCTGTAAAATCTGCTCCAAAGACACATTTAATGAAGCAATCTGACAAAAAAGAATTGCATACCTGACATTCTTCCAACCCATTCTTCACATGCTGACCGTAGTACCATTATTACCCATTGCTTCCTAAATGTTCCTCTATCAAGCTGTATGCAACTTCTCACACTAGCTCCTTTAGATTAAAATCTATGGCTTAAGCCTTTATACCAGGGGTGGGCAATTATTTTTACTCGGGGCCATATTCAACCCCAAAATAGTGGTGGAGGGCCGGACTGCCAACACTAGTATAACAAATTCTCATTATTGCAAATAATGTCCAACAAAATCTTTTTTTTTTTTCTCCTAAAATTGTGATTTTAATCTCATAAAACTTCAAGTTTGAGGTGTAAAAAGTTTATTTTTATGGCGTCAACTTCATTCTCAGAAAAATTGTTTTTTCTCATATTAATGAGTTTTTCCAGTAAAATCTTAACTTTCTTAACTATATTTTATTAAAATTATTATCTTAATCTCAAAATGTTACAAGTTTATTATGGTCATTTTACGAGAAAAAATAAATAAATATTAATAGCACTAGTACTTGGACGAGTCAAATGTTTGCATAAAAACACACAATAGATTTTTATATTTAAACAAATGTTCCATGATCCAAATTACAAATTACTTTATTCTCAAAACATTGTGAATTTAATCTCGAAATGTTAAAAGTTTATTTTTGTAGTTTTTGTCTCTTGCATTTCTGTTTCTCAAAAACATGCCAAGGGCCTGATTGAAACAGGTCGCGGGCCGCATTTGGCCCCCAGGCCGCAGTTTGCCCAGGTCTGCTTTATACCTATATTGTTTATTATTACTTCTTTGTGCATATTTAAATCGGCATGTTTGAACCTCTATTTACAGTTGTATTACCTTTTCCACTGTTCTTATTTATTTTATTTATTGTATTTTGTTCAAATGTTTCCCATGGATTTAGTTTAGACAATAAAGGCACAAATATTTTTATCTCATGCTATTTGGCCTGCTTAATTACTTTCACAGTATACCTTTATAATAAAGCAGCGAGCACTAAAGACTAACTTTGTGATGTCAATGTACAGTGCAGGTTATTTTTAGATTATGAGGGACCACCTCTGTGAAGTAATGGAAAAGACTGAAATAATTTCCCTTGTGGGTCTATGAAGTTCGTCTCTGTTTAACTAGAGACCAACTATAACGTTGCAACTAGCTTCAAACTAAAAGGTGACGCTAGTTGTAATCTCCTGACCACACTGATTTACACTTAGGTGAAGATTCTTCAGTGCTGCCATGAGTGACTGCTCAATGCACTTATGGATGGCTCTATTATTCAGCAATGGCGGAAGTCACAGAACAACTATAAATTTACTGTAGTCTACTGTTTAGTGAGGCTGCCAATTTGCTCCATCAGTCTCTCTGACCATCAACCATTCGCACACACACACAAGATCCATACCAAGCAAAGTGGGTGACTTGTCTTGTCTAAAAACAAACCGAGTTTCTTCTCTATTCATCCACCCAAGTCTCCCATCCAAGTACTGCCCAGGCCTAACCTGTTTAGCTTCTAAGATCTGATGGTATCCGTCTTTGTCAAGCTGATAACCGGCTTTAACCAGGACAACTCGATCTCTCAAGAATGCGTGTATACCACGAAATAACAGGACATGTCAATAGCATATGATTAGCACAATTTCAGGCCTTTTTTTTGCGTATATCTGAGTTGCAGCCACAGTTCAGTTGATCAGGAAAGTCTCACCGACATGTTTATTGTGTAAGAGAAAACAAAGAACAGCCACAGAACATGCAAACTTCACATACAAATGTCCAGAGTAGCCCGGGAGTACAACCAAGAACCTCGTCAGTACAAAATGTAAACCACTGCACCACCATGCCACCCATGATGAGATGAAAATGGAATTATTAGCACTGTGGGATCAGGTGTAAGAGAACCGCATATTGAGATAAAGAAATCATGCACTTTCTCTGTTCTGTGAGAAACTTTAACCAAATTGCTTCCATCTTTCACTGTGCACAAGTTCAACCCATAGACACTGCAATTTTTGTCCAGCCCTTTCAGAGGGAATTGCTCAGACACCCAAGAGCTGTCTACATGATGCAACTTTGAAAGCTCTGCAGACAGAACATCGTGTAGCCTTGTGCAGCTTGCAGACAAGATCAAACATCTTTCACATTTTTAGTTAAATGTGCTCCGTCTGCAAACTTGCAAAGTATAAAATCAATGCATTGATAAATAGTGATTTCTTTCTTATAGGAAATATCATGTGTGGTGCATTTCAGAACAAAAGAACAGGATAAACCACCTGTTTTATTAAACCTATTATCATTTGTGCAGGGTTGTAAAGTGCATGCTACAAGATCGGACATAGCTGAGCCTTGGAAGTGCACAAAAATGCCTGAAGAAGACAATTTGGCCTTGCAGTAATGAAAAACACATTGAAAAGAGAATAAAGTAGCAAAACCATCACCATCCAATCTCTCCATCTCTCTCTCTGCAGATTGAACGCTACAGGAACATGGATTTCCGGGAGTGCCCAAATATGGTCATACCAACAATGAGGTGTGCAACAGATGAGTCATCCCAACACCCACTCCGCCGTGGCCTTGTGCATGTGTGCAAGACGGAGAGAGGAGCGAGCTAGTGAGACAGCAAAGCGAAATAAACGACCACAAAGAGATGGTGTACGAGAACACACCATGAAGCAAAACAGCCTTCACCGTCCAAACTGATAATGCGGCCGTTATGACATCTGCATTTCCTCTGCGATAAAAGAGGGACAGGGATGACTGCATGGGTTGCCACTGTGCATCCTCTGCTCAGAGCAAAACAACAAACATGAAATTTCATGAACTAGAGCAAGGATTTAGGAACAAAGAAAGGAGTGGTCATGTTGAGGGAAATGTTTCTGCAGCATTGACCTCTGCAAAGACACAAGTCCTGTCACACAAGTAGGGCATATGTCAGGGGCACAATGCAACCCTTTGACCCAATTTATTATGAGTATTTTTTATTTTTTTTTTCCTGCAAAGGGTCTCTGGTATCAGGCAAACTCAATGGGGTTTTGTGGTTGAATTAAGAAAAAGCTTTAACCATTCTTTTGGAGATTGCACAAAAATATTATCATGATTATTTAAATTACAATTGAAATCATGATTATTCAAACAACTATCACAGAAATACACTGTTAAGCGGGAGCAATATTTTCACTAAAGCAAATGTATAGGTGAGTGTACTAACACACTTATAACAGTGCTCTCTCGTCATTAGTTGTATTTAGATTGATTCATGCATGTTAAAGTAATCTTGTAGCTAAGGGGTGTCAAACTCATTTTGAGTGTCTCGAAGGACCGGTTGTAACTAAAATTAAAATCACAATTTTATGACAAACTACAAATAATAGCCTGTATTGGATTTTTGTATATTTATCGAAGTGACACTTACTGAATATACATTCGCATTACAGTAGTCTGAAAAATGACTTACTCTATTAGTTTCAGGCAAATTATTGCATTAGGTTAAGACACCCAGTTTACTTCTGGCACTAATACAAGATTAAAGTAAACCTTATAACCTTGTTTATAACCATTAAACCTTGTTTTTATTGTTGTTGTTTGTCTTGTGCGTTTTTATGGACCTGGAATAAATAAAATGATGATAAGACCTTGAGGGCCACATAAAATGATGTGGAGGGCCACATCCGTCCCCCGGGCCTAACAATAGTTAAATTTTACTATAAAGGGGCGAGGCTTGAACAGGTTTGACCAAAAAGTCAATGGACCTGTAGATCCACTTTGTGCTTTGCAATGAAGAAAATGTAACTGATTGATCTACATGTCACATGTCATAGTTTACTACTAAATAGATGGAAAAGACACAAAATATCTTTAGTAATGATAAGTAGTTGATTATACAATGTTTGAAACTGATTAGAGCAACAGCCATAATTGAAATTGAAAACTGATTAATTGCACTGCCGTTCTGGACTTGCTGATGTTGAAATTAGCTTTTTAGTTTAAACATCCCGGGGCTGGATGCTAAACAGCACTTTGATGGACTGTTGATAATGTCACTCACATGGAGAAACTAGGCTACAGAATTTGATACAGAATCAATTTGCATCTACAAATCAGACAGAACTCTTTATTACCAAGCAAGGTTAAAGTGAATTATACTTGGTACATAATCAAACTTTACAGGAAATAAAGACATATAAAATGTGTTTGTTTTTTAATGCATGCAACATTTTCCCATCTCATTAAAGCTTATGTTTGATCCACATCATTATTTCAATGTACAATAGCCCATGTTGTCCCATTTAAATAATAGCCGTTTTACATCTCATAACTGGTTAAGGTAATAAAGCGCAGAGCGAAAATTGCTGTGAAAATTGCCCAGACTAATTATGCATGGAGAGGACAGACAGACAGTCATTTTAAGTCTATACTGTTACTGTTAATCACCACAGAAAACATCGAGTTCTTCATGTATTATTTGCAAGTGTCAAAGAAAATGACAAATCCGAGAGGTGCTTAATGAGCAAAGCCATACAAAATACAGTTTTATTTTGCCAAAGCAGGCGCCTTGAGGACACAGTATTGATTCGAGACCAGCCTTTGAGTTTGTGGATAAAAATGCCCCTCAGCCATTGCTCTTAAACCACCGAACAAGGGCAGATATTCAGACAAACGGGTCAATAACAACTTAGTGACAGTGAAGCATGTTTTTCCATAAAGTTTCAAAAACATCCTGTTATGACACCAAATAAAGGACAGCCGTGTCTTTAATGAACATATGAATAAGGCTGATATTTCCTGCTCCCTTGTGTGTACCTATCAGAGTGATAAATGTTGTTTTTCTGACATCCAGCCTGCATGAGTCAGAACATAAGAGCCTATAGCCTTCAGCGCTTCACTCTCTCCTCTCAGGAATCACCGCAGCTCTTGTAGGTAACTCCTTTTATGTCTTTCCTGCAGCGGTTTCAGGCCTCTCTGCATGGAAAACCTGTTAATGGACAAGACCGGCTTCCCTTTGGCAATCGCTCTATGCAAAAACTCTTCTGACTAATCTGTGCCCACAGCACTACAGTTTGTTAAAATGGCACCACCTGTCTCCTTTAGTGGAATATTAATAAGGCCGGATGACTCAGGACAGAGCAGCATGTCCTGTAAGCGTGTTTTTGTGTCTTGAATGTTGGTGTAATGCAATCAACAGCAGGACAGTTTCAGCTGGATTACAAAAGACAGTTTAGAGTGGTTTTGGCAGAGCAGCATCGACCACAGTAATTGCCCTGTCTGTTCTCCATCGGGGAAAAGGAAGGATGTATATATTGATGAGACTTAACTTTATGATCATTTACTATCCTTATAATTTACGCCTATTTTCCTTAAAAACTTAAAGGGACCACACTTGATTTTTTACAATAGAATAACTTAAGATAACAAAAATTGGGTCTAGTACCTTTAACTAAACTTCAAACTGAAACCATTTCTGAAACCGTTGAAGCACAAACAATTGGATGGACTCTTTGTGAAGCTGGGGCTTTGTACTTTTAGTCTCTGATGTCGGATTGACTCTAGCCATAAAACAAGCTCTGCACTGAAGAAAAACAAAAAAGATTTCTGCTTGAATTTTCTTTGTAAATATGCAGAGCCGTAAAGCTGGTGTTGCAGTTAGAACCTGAAAGACACTAGTTTGGGCATAGTGTTTTTGACATTTTCTCCTGACAAACTGAATTTACCTTAACTAAAATTAGTTTTAGATATATTTAATTATAATTTATAGTATAATAGCAGCTAAATCAAATCATGAAAGTCAATAGGAAAAAGATGCACAAGATGGAGGAAAAAAAGACTGTAAAAGTTATATACTGTATGTATTATTTTTTTTAGAAACTTGTGCCATTCTTTGTGATGTTTTTCCTCCTTTATAATTTTGCTATATGATAATAGTAGGCCTTTTACTGTGCTTTTACAGCTGACATTGCTCTTGATTACATGAAGACACATTTATCGTAAGTTCAAGAGCAGGACCAAACCTCATTCATGCCCCTGTCGGACACTACATTATCATGTCTCTGTACCTCTTTCACCCCATAGACAGTCATTTAGAGACGCGCAATCAGCAGCTTTGTTCAACTGCTACAAACCAGATACCCCAACGTTATATTCCTCTGACAGATGTGATGACGCAAATCAAATGAACTCAATGGCACAAGCTGTACTTTTTTTAATAAAATAAAAGTGATTTCAGCAAAACCATAAGAAAAGCAGACTGTGTCTTTTAAAGCTTTTATGAGACAATGTTATATTATATTTCCAAACTGATACATACAATAGAAATGCTAACAAATCCCATCACTTTCCGTTGCCATCCGAATGCTACTCCTCAGATTTTAGGCTGATATGTACAACTTTTATGTGTTATTTCTTTACTTTTATATGATATTTCTGCTGTTCTCACTAGCATTATGTGAAAAAGGATGTTTGGTGGCTTTTAAAGTTTTAAAAGACGCACAAGATGAGAAATCTTTACGTTAAGTTAAACGTTTTATACACTGATTTCATAAAACACTAAAAGATTTTTAAACTTAACACTCGTTTGCAACGAGGCTATGACCTTTGTGGTCAACAGGTTACAGGGGTCTCAAACTGGTGGCCCGGGGGCTAAATGCAGACCCTGAGATGATTTCACGCGACCCCCAAAATTATTTCTGATGATTGCACAACAATTTAAACAAATTTGTGTTTTAGCATCTATTTTTTATCGTACTGTTGCAACCCCAGTGTCTACAAAACTTAAAATTCAGAATGCAGCAAATTACATAGATTTTTTCCTATATTTTCTAGGAAGGAGGGTCTAACCCTAGTTACCCACTGTTATTCACTTTTTCTTTTATCACAACCAAGTAATAGAAAACAATATAAAAAAAAAAAAAAATTATGTAAATTTATACCATGGACAAGAGCTATATTTTAAAATGCAGCCCTTGACTCTGACTTTGATCATTTTGGCCCCAGGTCCTGCTCTGGATCATTCATAACTTGCATTTTTGAGTTTTAATGCTAACAACTATGGGAAAACAAACAAAAGAATACCACAGAGTTCTTCAAATCTTACCAGACTAGTTCAGATGGTACTTTTTTGATAGCATTGTGCATCTACTAATTATATGTCTATGCTTTCCCATCCCACTTCTAATTGTTCTCACGTTGATTCAGTAAAGTTCTTGCATTTAAGATTCTGATTGGAGTATGTAAAGCATAATCTTATCATATCAATGAGCTGATGTACTTCACAATCCAACTACATAACAACTTGTCATAATATGCAAGGTAGGTGAAAAAAGCACAAAATTTTAAAATGCAGGTTGCCAAAATGTACACCAAATCAATGCCTTACTTTAACACCACTGGAGCCATTTAAGCCTCTTTCTCCACCACGTTTATATTGATCTACAAACCATTAAGTTGCAGTCAGTCCTGCTGATAAGCGCAAAGACTCAGCGGAGAGCAAATGGAGACATACAGCAACACAATACCACAAACAGCGGCCAATGGAGCTGTTCAAATATGGATTTAAAAAGTGAAACGCAGCATTACATTGTCCATCCTGCAGCGATCGAGCAAGGTCTTTAAATGATTTAGATTATGAAAGTGAGCAGAATAAATTACATGGCTGAGCACACTTGATAAACCTTTGCCGTAGCTGTCAGTCCGAGTAAAATGCAAATTTAGACGGAAAAAAGTTGAAGCAAGCCGGGTAGAGAGAGCAATCAGGCCAAACAGAAGTAAATTTCACTACTGCATGATTGGATCCTGCCTCAAAATGAAATGTTAGAACTGAAAAATAGTCTGTTTTGTTTGTTTTTTTATGTTTGACCAGTGGAATCAAAACATTGGTTCTTATGAATAAATGAATGAATGTAATATTATGTATTGCATACAAAAATGGCCAGCCCTTGACAGGTTTATAAGACACAATTAACAACATTATTAATTTTGGAAATGGTTAGCATTGTCTACGCACTTAACTCGATTAAAAAAGCTTACAATAAAACAATTAAAAATAGTGATGTTCTGATAACGATTCCGGTACATTGGCTTTAAGTATCTGCCGATACCCAATATCAACCGATACTACTGTAAAGACTGAAATACCTTATATTTCTTATCTAAGACATATGGTC
The DNA here is from genome assembly GCA_038363315.1 of Mugilogobius chulae. Taxonomy (NCBI): domain Eukaryota; kingdom Metazoa; phylum Chordata; class Actinopteri; order Gobiiformes; family Gobiidae; genus Mugilogobius; species Mugilogobius chulae. The sequence continues at coordinate 22,879,330 of CM076408.1, forward strand.
ATATAGTGTTCTCTAACTATTATTTATAGTGCAAGTCACAACTAAACAACTTAATCTGAATAAAATTTCAAACATCATGAGACATTCCGGATCAACATCAGCAAGTAAATCGGTACAATGTCATTCAGAAGTTCTAAATGACATTATATTTCTGAATCAGAACTCAGCAGCTTTACCAATCCTTATATTTACCAACGTAAGCCAGTCACCAGACATAAATTTAACTTATATGCTTAATTCTTAGTCCTCTTAGTCATCAGAAGCTAAAGATACAGAGTTTCTGTTTCATAAAAACTAAAGCCATTTGCTTGTGCTTTAAAGGATTCAGAGACAGTTCTAATTTGAATTTTAGACCATTTTAGTCAGACATGTTAAAGCAGGGATCTCCAACCTATAGCCCGGGAGCTACCAGTAGCTCGCCACCACCTGTCAAGTGGCTCCCTAAAACATTTTTTATCATACACATCCCACTTTAATACACAAATTTTACTTTAATACATGCCTATTTCTATTACAAATGTGCCTTTTAATGCCTAAGTGTGTCCAGTTCTAAACTGATAAGAGAGGTATCTAATTGTGCCCCCTTTTTTTATGTTTTATGTGATCGCTAAAAATAGTAGCTCGCCACCAGATTTGTTTTTCTAAAGTAGCTCTTCTATCAAAAAAGGTTGGTGACCCTTGTGTTAGAGAAAATACGCTCGTACGATAAGGGCTTTTAACCTTAAAAAGGTGATGAGTTGTGCGTGATCCTTAGGTCTGTGTCAGTGAGAAATGTGAGAAAAACAGAAGTACTGTTGTACATTTTTCAGTTTTTCAGCCACTGTTACTTGATTCTCTCTTTTTTACATGTCACATACAAACTCAATATTTAGCAGTAGGTTATGGTTGTTTATTTACAGTATATTTTGAGTCTGTAGCTGCTTTTTCCTCTGTTACTCATGTTTTAACTCTTACAGGAGACATTGTAATTTGTCTCCTCTCACTCTCATTCATTTTTCTGCATAACCTCTAAACTTTCCCAGAGATTGCAATGACTCTCTCACAATACTGTCACATATTGTCATGATTTTTCTTTGTAAATAATGTAACCTTTATTTAACTTTTACTTCTGAATGGATTTACTTTCAGTGCGATTGAGATTGTCATATGAAGAAGCAGAATATTGAAATGCCACTTAGTTTTTGTGTGAACAGCGAGTAACAGTGAGTCTTGAGATTTCAGAAAACATTGCCCATCTGTTTCTTGTTGATGCACAAAGATGTGGAAAGAGCTTTGAGACTCTCTGCTTTTCACACAGAACAAGAACGACATGACATAAAATCAATGTTAGTTTGCTGCAATGGCGGCTCTGTAAACCACAACAGTCCAGACAAATCGATAAACTGTGGCCGAATTCTTACTGTAAACACTGCTTTTCTTGCTATAGTGCTGTGAAATGTACCATAAGTCTATTTCATGTGAATATTCAATTGAAATCTTTTGAATACATGACTTAATTAAAAGTCCATTATTAAAAAGGCATCATTAGTATGTTTTATCCCATTTATTTACCTTATGTCTGTATGTTCTTTTATATGTACTACTGACCCTGACTAGTCAAAACTAAAATGCTTCGCAAAGAGACAAACAATACAAAAACACCAAAAGTTAAACCTTGACCACACCAACCTTCTCACCAAAAGTTACTGTATACCAGCATGTCACAGCAACAGTTTGTCTCAGCTTTCTTGATAAGATGAGGCAGTTGATTTTTTTTGTTATATTTTAGTTAAGGTTGTCTATGGTATACTGTAAATGCACCACTTTGTAACCAAATCAGACCACAATGTGCTGTCTGAATCTAATAATAAAGTATTGTACTTCTCATACAAAAAATGAAACGCATGTCGATATTAATCTTGTTACCTAGATTTTTTTTGTTCGTAAGTCACAGATGACTGGAGCCTACCCAGTGACATTGGGCCTTAGATGGGGAAACAACCAGACAGTGGCCAACTTATCGGGTAGATAGACAATCGTTCACTTTCTCACTTCTTCACTTTCTGATGTCAATTGGCCTGTATGAATTGAGTTGGAAGGGGGTACCAGAGTTGCCAGATTTTCAGAGAGCAACAAGCAACCAAGCCTTGGAAAAAAAAGCCCAAAACAAGCAACCTCAACCCATCAACAAAAAGTAATTTAAAAATTGTATTAATAAACATTATGCGACCTAGCAGAATAAGGGTAAATGATTTTAACATATTTTAAATAGTATTTGATCATTAAACAAACATGAAAACATGACATATTTCTGCCATTAGTCGGTATACAACCAAAAATCACCTTGTTTTTCATGTTCAAGTGTGGCTTAGAAGCAAGCCCCCCCAAAAAAAAGCAAACTGCAGCTGTTATAACTCACAAGAAGCCCACAGTTGCTATAAAGAAGGGGACTTGGAAACTCCGCAGCGAGAACCTAAGGTAACACAGGAAGAAGATGCAAACTCAAGATATGATAATTTGGTCTGATCCATCTCAATTTATTTATTCAGAAGCCAGAGCTCTAACCACTCTGCTACTGTGCACAACTACTTCCAGTTTTACAACATGAACATCCGGCAACCAAGCTTTACTATGGAGCTAAACAGTGACCGCCTACTTCCTGGTTCAATAAATGCGGTAAAGAAAACGTAATCGGGGCTATCAGCTCTGTGGCGAGTCAGGAGCATTGCACTTACATTTTGTTTAAAATCCATTTCTGCAGCTTTAACAACTACAAAGTTTTTAAGACATGTTGAGAAATTTTAAGTTATTGATTTGCTATATAGACTATATAGACTGAAAACAACCGCATTATAGATCTGAGTTAATGCATTGCTGGCTAGCTAGCGCTTTAATATTTAAATTTTTCAAAACCACTATGGCACTTTACAAAGAGGCATTGAACCAAGGCGATCTTCCACTGTTGAGGTCCATGAGGTCTTGATCTTTATTCTTCTGTGAACACAACGTCATTTCTCCAACAATCACCGCTGATAACATGCATGTTAGGGAACACTTGGTGATAGTCGGAGGTTGAGGCGCCAGGTGTTAGGTGAATCGCCTCCGCTGAGTTGCCCCAGGGCAGTTTACTGTCACTGAGTGGGGAGGGGAGGGGTTCATCTCACTGTGAAGCGCTTTGTGACTCTGTGTCTGTGAAATGCGCTATACAAATAAAGATTACTTACTTACTTACTTACCGCTTCATTGATCTAATAATAAACAGCTACAGCCACTGTCTGGACATTCAGTAGGTGACACATATAAGATTCTGTATTTGTAAAGGTCCTGGAAGAAGCAAAAGTTCTAGTTTGCAACACAAACTAAATGAATCTTGTTTCTTTATTAAATTGGTTTAGCTCAGTGTTGCAATGTGAATTCTCCAGTAAACAGCGTAATGATCCATTGTGTCATTAGAACTACGCAAACAAAAGCAGACAGCAAAACCTGCTTAATGTTTCGATTACATAATGAGCACTCCTGCGTCATTTTGTAAGTTCTTTTTCGAGAGCACTGCTAAAACAAACTTCCAAAAACATTATGAAGCCAATAGACCTTTTTTAATATCAGCAGATGTTTCCAGTCGACTGCGTGTGACGAAAACTCGAGATGCATCGTGTTTAATTAAAGAAAAACAAAACTAAATCCATCTGTATCCAAACACCAGACTTTGATCTAATTAAAACTTCTTATGTTTTTAATCTGTTAATAAGCATCATAAGTGGACGTACTGTAAGTCATTATTTTCACAGTCCACTTAAAAAAAACAGATGTGTTTGTGTTGACTCACCAGTTGTTGATTTGACAAGTTTTTAAGCTAAATTCTGAAACACTGATGAGTCACAAAATAGTATCTAGACTTACTAAGACTTATGAGGTATTGGTCTCACAATGGGGAAACTTCAGTGTTGCAACACACAGTTCTAGAACAACAGGAAATATTAAACATGCAATTAATGCAACTTTAGAATGAACTACAAACAATTAAAGGGCACATTGTTTCCTCATCAAAAACACAGCTAAAGTTTTGTCTGTGAGATATTTTTTGTTCAACACAGTCTCCTGAGAAAACGTAGATATACAACAGAGTGTCAAAAACGAACAATACATTTCACGCCTTTTTCTGGTCAGTGTAAAATGTAAAATAACTACGAAATTTGGGACATTTTCTTTGCATTTAACAGGTAAGTTAGGCTTCAAATTACTAAAATGGGTAAGTGATTTGCTCGTTAAACCCAAAGAAAATGTCGCCATGTGGATTCAACCAAAATGTGTGGTTATTTTATGTTTTTACTTAAAATGTACTTATCCTAAGTTTTTGACATGTCGTTGTAAATCTGACCCTAAGAAAAAACTGTTCTGAATGTCCCTGATCAATGACATCGGATATATTATCCAGTGTTTTTAAATCCATAAATCACCCCCACTCATTTATTTCAGCAGCATTAGCATTTCAGTCCAGATCTATTTGACTGCTGTGCCTATGTAATTTCCTTTGCAGCCAGTAGCTGGAACTATAACTCAATTTCTGACGTGGAAAACACATCATTTTGGTTCTGGTGCATGAGATACCCAGGAGTGCTCATGTTTGAAGGACAGGAACAATGAAAAAGTACATTATATTTGTATGCATTTTTTTAAGAATCGGGAAACTATAATAAAACTATTTAAATTTTTAGAGAACGCTGAAAGCATTGATTGGCTGTGTTTAGTAGGTTGCATGGGATCCTCGAAATGTGAGGTTTTAAACTCAAAATCTAAATATTAAACTCTAAATTTATATTCTAAAACTCAAAATGTGAGATTAAAACTTGAAATTTCAATCTTAAAACTCAAAATTATGAGAATAAAACTTGAAATTTTGAGTTTCTGTGGAGCTTTTTTTCACTGGCTTCCTTACTAAACCCAAAGTTGAAGCCAAAATTAATGTGGATATTACCGGTACTAACTTTTTGCCAAAGGGGTTGTGAGAGCTGCCATTCAAAACAGTAGACATAGCAAATAATTTATACCTTTTTACTGCGCCGTTCAAAGGCCACAAGCTTTACAAGTCTGTTGCTATTTTTGTTTGTTACGCTCATAATTAAGGTGTGTGTGAGTGTCCTCTCGGGTGGGTGTTAAAACTAGATGTCACAGTGGCTTGTTACTCACTGTCAATCACCAAAACACAAAGAGAAAAACATCAGGAGGTGGCATATTATTTCAGAGAGACTTTTTTCCATGGGCTTGTTAACCAATCTTCCTTTTTTACCTCTAAAAATGTTTTTCTTCAAGACATTTTTATCTAGTGTAATATCTTGACAGGAAAATTAAATGATTGGTTAACCTGTTCTTACACTTTGCCCCATTTTCTGGACTCTTATGTAGTCACGCCGCACTAATTCTCTGAAACCTGTTTTTTACCACAGTCAGGAGAAGTCAGGGAGGTCGAACCTGCTAAACTCTAATGACTCTTTCAAATGTCAAAGTCAAGCCCTGGACTAACCGTACTTTGGGTTCCAGGCGCCTATAAGCTGTTTGTTTCTTGTGTTCACTTTAACAGTTGCGATAAGACATCACCCAGCAGACCTAAGGACATTTATTATGCAAAATCAATCATCAAAAACACAGCTGTACTTCTGTCTGTGAGATATGAGTCTTTCCCTTCTGAGCCTCAGAAAACACTGTTCCAATTTTCCCAGATGTGTGCTGTCATAGTTAGATCTTTCAAATCTTCTGCACTGTTTTTAAGTACATAAATCAAGCTTGTTCTGCAGTATAAGCTCGCCATGATTGTGTTATTTTCTTTGCAGCTTGTAAATGGAGCTTCAACTCAATTCCTGTCATGGGAAACACATGAATGTCACACAGGTTTTAAAGTTCTAATGCACATGCTGCAAAAGCAAAGATTCTCAAGACTAGAGGTGAAGAATATATTGAATTTTAGATAATATTGTAAAAGTTTTTTCAAAGATATGCAAAATTTTAACATAGAATATGTTGTAAACACAAAGCTACACAGAGGTAGTTAAAAAATGAATGACTGAATATTGTAAGCTCTCAAAAAGACAGGACAAGTTTATATGTATAGTTGAATTCCAACACAGTCTCCGAATGTAGATACACAACAAAATGTCAAAATTTTATGAAAAGCACGTTTTCTTTTTTTACGTCAATATGTTGTATGTATGATACGAGTAAAATGTCTCCACACTGCAAACAGTGAACGTCTAATCTTAGTTAGAAGGACTAGAATTCAAAATATCCGTATATTCTTTGTAGCTTTGTCCAAACATGAATGATTTTTTGCCAAAAACTAAACGGGGAAAGCACTACTGGCAAATATTTTGGCGTGAAACAAGAACAAATGAATTGAAACAAGACACACTTTGAAAAAAAGCCATATTATAGGTCTATCAAGTAAACGCATATTGCCTACAGTGAAAATGGACAGAAATTGCGATAGATATCTTAACTTAAAGATTGTTGACTCATCTAGAAATACACTTTTGTAGTGTAAAAAAATTTTAGTCGTTGATTCCTGAATGCAAAATTGTGCTAATACTGTGAGACAGACTTTTCTAATGTAGGGGTGTCTCTAGCTTGCATGTATTAAATTACAGGTGTTTTTTTCAAGACAACTGAAGATAAGCAGGTAGAGTAAAAAAAGAGCCCCTTAAGATGTGATAACAACAAACTCTATTACTTAATTTCCTCCCTTCGTCGTCCCGTTCCATTATCACAACATTTGTCTGTATAATCTCCTGTTCACATGTCGTCTGTTTTCTTCCTTATCAAACCACTGTAGTGATTATGTATTCTTATTATGCATTCAGCTCCGCACACTGCAGGGATCACAGACAGTCTTTTCAAACACAGGTTACGACCCTTTCTTAATGCGTTTTGTCTGCTCCAGTTTTTTTACCTTTACTTTGAAGAGCTCAGCAGCCACTCACTGCCTTTGAGGAAAGCTTATGCAAATTAAAGCACACGGACCAATCAGCTAATTAATCTCACCTAATTAAGCTTCCTTTTTCATTTTTTAATTGAAATAATTGTCAAGTCATATATGGCTTCTTTGGTCTTGCTTCCGGATTTCCACGTTGGTTTCTGTTATTGAGTTTTACAAATGACTGTGCATGGAAGCTTTTTATTTTAAATGGATAAGCTTTAGCGTTAGCATTGCCAGACAAACATAATCCACTGGCGATGTATTCTCCTGACTTTTATATAAGACAAGCAATGAAAACCCCCAGAAAGTTAACTGAACAGGAACTAAACATGTAAAATCATAGACATTGAATTACTAGAACACAGTGTAAAACCACATTCTGCAAATATACATTATGCTGGACTTTTGTCGATAAAACTGCTGCACTAAAAACAGACTGAACCTTTCAAGCTTTTTAAATTTTATTAGCTATATTACAATTATATTTCCTAAACTTGTACATAGAAGAAATATTATGCAAATTCGATCATCAATTCGATCCGACCACTCCTTCACAGGAAAAGTAGAACTTTTATTTGATCACATTTAAGTCTTTAGTCTGCTTTTCTAACTAGTGACGAATGAAAGTAGACAGGCACGGTGGCAGAGCGGTTAGCGCTCTTGCCTCAACAGGTCGCGGGTTCGATTCCCACACTCCCCGTGTCTGGGTGGGTTTCCTCCGGGCACTCCGGTTTCCCCACCAACCAATAAAATGCATGTTAGGGGTAATATCCTCCAGCTAGGGTAGTCCTGACCAAGCCTAGCAACAACATCTGGAGATGGGTCCCCGAGCGCTGCACTGCGGCGATCACTGCTCCTGAGGAGATGCCCCAGAGGCATTGAAGGATGGGTCAAATGCAGAGGACATACAGTATTTCCCTACGGGGACAATAAAGTATACCACCTTACCTTATTTTACATTCTTAAAGGTACTATAGGCATGTTCGCCGAGCCAACGTATGACGTCAAAATATGAACCAAAGCTAGTTCTCATTATTTTTTTTTTCCTTTGGGGTCTAATTGCCAAAATCAAAAGCTTTCTTCTTGGTGTAGGCTCTTTAGGAGCACAGTAGAAGTTCTTTTGTTTGCTTTTATCAAACCTGTGAGGAAACCCAGCCACACAGCAAGTTACAATCATTGTATTGTCCAGTTTTTTCAGTGTGTCAGTTACTTAAATGTTTTGCCAACCAAAGCGCCACGTGATGACCTGATGACGACAAGGCCAACATCGCTATGACTGATTTTTGGCTCCTTAAAAATAATTCATTTTAAACTTCCTACAACAGTTACATGTTTTGCTGACTTTCTAATACATTCTAAGTCTCTGAATTGCTCATCAAGATGTGTTTTAAGCTTTTTTTAAGCTGTTAGGAGCGAGATGACCGAAGTTAGCCAAACAACAATAACAGACGAACTTAGTTGAGTCTGGAGAACAAAAAGTACTAACAACATTTCTGACTAAATTCCACCTGAATAGATAAATTAACAAGATATCTGTGCTGTGGGAAATTGACTCTGAAGCTATTTTACTATAAAAGAAAAAAAAAATCTGGAATAGTCTCTTTAACCTCTTAACCAAACCTATTGCTTCAAACTAGAGCCAGTTCACATTCTCCAAGCTTAGAACTGATACAAATTGAATGCAACTGTGTTTGGTATGTTTTTCGAAGTATTTCTGTAAGTATTGTAGTTACTTGTGAAGAGCCAGCATCCAAATCCACTTTTTATAGCACAACTGGCTTCCAAAAGGGGAAAAAATCAACAAAAGTGTATAGCCTACGTCACATTAAGAGATCACATGACAATTTAATTAATTTTGTCCTTTTTGTATTCTTTAGAGCTGGTATACTATTTTAGATCTGGTTTATCACAGACAAGGACAAAACATGAGGTCAATTCTGATTCCAAAAAGCTTCTGATTCTTAAAAGCCGCTCCATCTGCACAATCACGAGAGAATTAAAATGTATTAACAATGTTTCCAAAGTATATTGTCCAAGGAAACCAAGAGAGCAAAGCCAAATGAGGACAACGTGAGGGTTTAGCATAAATCAAAACATTTGCCAAAAAGTTAAAAGCGTCACAATTTCTACAGCATTATAAACTCAAGCTGAAAAGTTACCAATATAAAAGATACACAGTTTGTCTTGTGGTGGATCCTACAAATATAAGCCGAGCCAAAACTCACTTCCGGTCTAGAAGCTCATAATCAGTGAAACTAAACCCCAGCCTCATTTTCGTCTAAGCACCGTCTAAGAAAATGTCCTTCTGATGTAAACAAAAACAAAACAGACGAGAAGCAGCAAACGCATTCACATCCACAGTGTCAAAGAGGAACGCAATATTAGTATTATCATTATCTTTCTGAGAGCGAAACTGTGTGAGGATATACCATGATGGACAAAGACACAAACGCACATGACCTACAGAGACAGGCAATCATTCACATTATTTCTCTGGGTTATTTAACGTAATCATTCTCATTCTCAGTCTATGCACGTTCCAGTGTTTCCCACATGTTTGTAAAAAGACTATAATGGTATATTCAAACCAAAGTGAACATATTTATTTAATAAATCACATCTATTGATCAAAAACACTGATAGATTAAATATTAGGGCTGCAACTAACAATCATTTTGGTAATTTATTAGTTGGGCGATTATTTTTTCGATTAAACGATTAGCAGTTTAGACCTCAGAAGACTAATGAATAGGATTTATGGTGATTATACAATTTGACCCAAACAGCTAAAATAATGTAATTGAGGGGGTTTTAAGGCCTATTCATACTTTATAAGAAGTAAGAAGTTTGTTCGGCTCACTCTGGCCGTAAGAACAAGAACAAAGTTCATTTCGGCTCTGATATTCATACTGCAGCAGACGCGCTGCAGCCGAAGTCCACTAGACCCCGCCCCCGATGCAGCACACACTGTATAGAACAGATGAAACCCTCGCTCTATCGGGTCTGTCTGTTCATCCTCCGCTGTGTTGAACCTGCTGCGTAAAGCAGGACCAAGAGTCCTGCCCAGTTTTGACCTTGTCAGTAGCTCATTATTTTGTTGATTATTAATCTTTCTATTAACAACAGACTCTGTCTGAAATGTGGGACAAATAAACAGCCAAACGGTGCTTTGCGCTGACCGGTGGGAGACGAGCGGCATGTTCAATTCGGCTGCAGGCTAGGCAGCACGGATCTGTCAAAAGATTCAGCAGTGTTATTTGTTAAGAACAACCCACACAAACTGTCGAACAGAGGCTAGCCGAACAAAATTATTAATCATTTTGTTCGGCTAGCTTGAGCGGGCCGAACAAAGTTCGGACTTTGGCTGAAGTATGAATTGGCCTTTAGAGTTGTATATATGCAGAAAATATAGTTCTTCCATCAAAATACTAGTTAGTACAACTTTATAATAACTACACCTTAATTTGTCTTACTAAAGCATATATAAAGCCTTGAGAATTTACCCATTTATTAAGGCTTTATTAAGGCTTAATAACGGCTTAGTAATGAGGAGCCAAGGTTAGGATTTGAGGTTGAGGGGCATGGTTTGGAGTAATTAGGTAGCCATACTAAGCCAGAATAAACTTTTTCATATTTGAATTAATCAATTTCTTTTATTAGGGCTAATTAAGGTGTTATAAAGTGTACTCATATCCTTGTCATTACTGTTCAATTTGAGACATAAAGCTTATTTTCTTAACTCTTTACACAGTTTGACAAAAAAGACCGCGATTATTAGATTACTAAATTAGTTGACAATTATTTCAATAATCAGTTAGTTGCAATTAATATATTAACTTGTTGCAGCCCTATATTAAATACTATTACTTTTATTTACATAATAATAGTTGCATAACACTATATGGCCAAAATTTTTCAGTCATTACACTAGTATCGGTTGATATCGGAATCAGTATCGGAACTGAAAAAGCTGGAGCAATGCATTCCTAGTAAAAACAATACATTTTCTGCATAAAGCCATTCTTATTTTACCTGTCTTTCAGTACGAGTATTCAAACTTGTCATTGGCACCTGAATGAATAGATTTTGCAAATATTTATGTGAAATGTCCAGAAAAAATTTGACTGTGGAATCTACATAACTCACAAACTCAATGCCATCCTCCATTGTCTAACATGCCAAAACATTAGTATTTCCGTGCAGCTTATTGTGTAATCCATTGCATCAAAGAAAATTACAGTTTTTGTTAATGACGCACAATGTAAAATAAAATAGCACATGATTGCGGCTCACCTATCGTCATAACTGTTATAACTGTCACAACTGCAGCTCCGTCCTCTTCAGCCCACTTCAGAAGAGTCCGTGTAAAAGGACAGCGGTGAGAGCACTTTCCCACATGACGCTGCAAAACTGTTGCACAATCTGGGACCCAAGGGAACAGACTGGAACAAGCTGAGAGGCGCAGGACGGTTAACATGAAAGTTCAAACATGTGCTAAAGTAACTGTAGTAAGGCTGTTGCTGGAGTACACAAAGTATCTCTACACTTGTCAAAACCAGATGGATGGTGAATGCACATGATGTTTATCTGATACTTAAAGTTTGTATGACAATTTAGACTACCGCAGTTTTCTGTAAAACATAATAGACATGATAATATTTAAGATTTCAAAACATCTTTTGCTTGTTTTCATTACATTTGGCTGTTTTGGTGAAATGTGTATTTGTCTTTTGTCCATTAAACATGTGTAGAGCTAATTTTACAACTGTCACCTAGCAACCACTCTGTAAAAAAGGGGCAAAGTGACATAAATGACACAGATGTGACATGACAATGACAATGTCTTCTAACACTTTAATTGTGTCAGTAGCAACAATAACAATATCTGATTATTGTAGTTGGACATGTAAATCCATTCTGTTTGTGATATTGAAGTGGAAGACATTTACATGTATTGTTTACTAAAATGTAAATGTAATGTAAAGTCAAACAAGAAACTTTGCAAAATGATTGATTTGTGAAGTGAAGTGTTGATAAGGAACACTGTGCAACAAAAGTTAGCTAGTGTGGCAAAGACAAAAAAAGTGCATTTTATCTTCAAAATAGAACAGTTCCTATAAAATCATTACAGGACAATATGTTGTGCAACAACACTGAGCACATGTAGACAATTATTTTGTGAGATTGCATTTAACTTGGACACAAACAGAAAAGGGTCAAGTGCTGCTGGAGAGCTACACAAACTACAAGCACTAGTTCCGATGAGCAAGGCTATAAGGAAGTCCAAAAATGGCAAATAAATTAAATTACATAAGTTGAGGCCAAAACTGTGAACCTTACTCACTATCAAATTTCACAGGATAAAATGAGTTTTGAGTTGATTTTATTGCAGGACAAGAAAATTATGATTTAGCAAATATTCCCAATTAAGATTACCATGACCAAACAACTGCGATATGTTTAGTTTTTGTCACTTTTGTCTCAAGTTTGTCAATCAAATTTTGTTCAGTCTGGTCCAATACCAGACTGAACTTGTAATTTTTCTAGGGACTGAATGAGACAATTTAGCTTCTAAAATGACCAAAGTATCTGTTATTAAACCTTCTGCATTGACAAACCAATACTTGATGTACCAATTTTTGGGGAATTTTAAAAAACTCACTCACAAAATCACAAATTTTCTTTTACCTTCAGTAAAAAATAAAAAAAATCTAACTATATTTAAAAAGTCTGAACCAACTTTTTATATACACTCAACTGGCTGTTGTCAATATATTACTCATACCTATAGTGTCTATAGAATGAACTAAAAAGACATGATTAATATTATTTTGTTCTTATACTGTGACTTCACTTATCACGATTATCGCTTAAACTAAAAATCTTGGCATCCCTATCTATATGTTTTACAACTTTTACACCTGTTAAGATCTGAATAAATGAGTTATCTGGTCTTGTGTGAGCTCCAAACTGCACCCTCTAGAGCCAGCCTCACCTAACTACAGCTTTGAACACAGAGGAAACACTGGTGCATCTTCAGTCACATGTACTGCAATTCAAAAAACACAAATTAGATGCTTTGGAGGATAATACCAGTAATTCTCATCACATTGTCACAAAAAGCTGCTTGTAATAAAAACGGCGGATGTCTGAGAGTAGACTTCCTGTGATTTGGGAGCTACCTGAAGCACTAAAAAGTACATTTACTTCCTGATGCCGGTAAGTGGTCTTTTACAGCGCCTCTGCAAATCCCCGTTTGAAGATAGGGCTGTCCTGACTCCGGTGTGTGACTGTGTGTGCGGAGGTGAGCGAATGCAGAGGAGGAACAGTGAATCCTATCCAACTTGTTATCTGTGTTTTGGGAGAATCGCTTACATATATGGTCAGTGTTTATGTAACGGAGTCTGCCCACGCCACCCCTGCCTGATCCGAAAAACATTTCTAGTTTCTGTGGTGAAATGACTTGTTTTTTTGCACAATGAACATGATCTTGTCAAATTCTATATAGCAAAGCCACAAAGTATAAGAATCACAGCTAAACTAAAGTGAGCAGATGTCAGGACAGTCCAAGTTTTGACCTGTGCCCCATGTCCCAGCAGATGTGTCCAGAACTATTGATTTTTGCCAGTTTTATACAACACATGTCCCAGTTGTCCCAATTTGTGAGACTTCCCAACAGTTAAAAGGGAATATATAGCGTGCATTGTCCTTTACAGTAGAAAGAAAAAGCATTAGCACTAGGATTGGTACTAGGATTTCCACAGTCTTATTTGTTTATTTATTTATTTAGTTAGTTATAATGCACAATCCCTTTCATTGCACATTGCCATCAACTCAATTGCACATTCCCGATCATTGCACACTCCACAACTATTGCACTTGTACACAATTACATATTCAAAACCTCTAACACATTCAGCAAAGTTTAAGCAGTGTGTTTGTCGAATGTTGTAACCATAGACAAGTCATAATAGATAACGATTAGGTCACACTTTATTCCAAAATCATGCAAAAAAACAAAAACAAAAAACAATCCTAATATTTCCAAAAGTTGCCACACTTCATCCTCCCACTCTACTTGTACTGGAAAATACAAAATATTTGACAAACTGCACTAATTTTCCCCACAACAAGTGTCCTGAATTATATGTGACACGGGAATGAGCCATGAATTGACTATACCATAATACTAATGTGCTTATTCTTTCAAATTTGTATTATTCTTCCCCACAACAACTCATGTCACCAATTGAGCATAAAATAAAAACATATACTGTATATAGATGGATTTTTGAGTGTCACAAGTTCAAAGTAGGAGTTTTTGCTACTTTTAAAACTAAAGTAATTTAAAACTTTTTACACCCAGTCTATATGTTTAGTTCACATAACATGATTGGAGCCTGACAATTCTTCATTACAATGAGATTAGAAGCACCTTTCACAACTTTCAGAATCTCAAGCGAGTCTTACCTTCACGGAAAAGCTAACAACAACTATAGCCATGCTTAAATAAGGATACTCTTGGAGAACAAAATACTTATTAGACAATGCAAACTAGTTTTAACTGAAACTGATGCTTTAAAATTATATCTGTACTGATGTAAAAGTGATTTGCAAAACTATCTGGTACATTGTCTTACTTCTGCAGATCTTGAGTTTTTCTTTTGGTACTTCAAATAATCAGGTAGCCCTTGTGAGGACCGAAAATGACTGAAAAGAACATTATGTATTATGCAATAATTAATATAATTATCACCAAAATTGTATAAGTGACCACATTGTTCATTATTATGCCTTTAAAGGATTCTTTAAATGTTCTCTATTGTTTAGGACTGCCTTGTTCAACTTCTTACATTTTAAAATGTCACAGCTCCTCTTCGCCTGAGATGGCTCTTTAATGTTCTACTTTGTTAGGAAAATGGGACTTTATAGTGTCTATATGTTGTTTGAACTCAAAATGAAGCAGTCTTCTGAGGTTTGCATTTCCTTAGGTTCATCCAGGCTGCACTGTCTGGAATAAGGACAAATAATCTGCCAACACTTGCAGGCACAAACGACACAATAAAAGTGAAGCTAGCCCCATAAACTCCTCTCACAAACACATTTCAGCTGGAAAAGCATGAGCAGAAGATGAAAGGAGGGGCTGAGAGTGAGGGGCAGTAGTGTGATTGGTTTGACAGCAGGTGTTTGTGATCAGCACACAGTTATGATTGGACAAATCAATGCTGATGTCACATAGAGTCGAAAAGACACTGGCCTTTGCACAGTTAGTTTGTGACTCTTTTTACTTGAAACTTGCAAATTTGCTCAGTTTGCACCAAAATGGACAAAGAATTACTAGCATGAACTGTAGACAATGCTATTTGAACACCATATATACAACTTAACGGACAAAAATGTTGTTTTTGTGTTAAGCTTTAAGGCTACTATTAACCTTGTCAGCGCAAAAGTAGCAACTGTGCAATTCATTACAGTCTCTTTGTCTCCAGGCTCTATTTCTGATAAGTTTCTCCATTCAACTCTGTACCAGCAAAATAATATAGAATTATACTGTATTTGTTTTGATTCTCCAGGTTAAAGTTTCAAGTCTCTAAACTTAATGGATAACCTATTTCAAACGGACTTGTTATTGTGCTTAAGATGCACTTTTATGCCTACATTTTATAGCATGTTAAAAAAAGCATTCTTATTAATACTAAGCTTACGGAAGCTCAGTACTGCCAACCTCTACTTATTTTTTTTCCAGCTGTATCACGAAATTTCGTGATAACTATCACGAAATAACGTGATACTATCACGAAATAACGTGATACTATCACATAATAACGTGATACCAAAAAAAAAAAATTATTATTTATTTTTTTTTTTGTATCACGTTATTACGTGATACTATCACGAAATATATTAACGTGATAGTTATCACAAAATTTCGTGATACAGCTGGAAAAAAATAAAGTAGAGATTGGTAGTACTGAGCTTCCGTATAAGCTAGCATAAACATTAAGAGAAAATTAAATTATTGATATCAAAAGCTTAGTGCTTTATCAGGTAATCCTCACAGTGACGCTCATTTTCAGCGGCAGTCACACATTTACCGTAATGTATTTGTTGGAACGAGACATGATGCACTTTTGGCTTGGTTTCCTTCAGTGGATTTGGTGGCTGTCCAGTGTTACCTCATCAACACTTTCTAATCACCTCATTATTTCAGATGCAGCTGGGGACTGTCACACACTGCACTTTACACATACAGATACAAAGCAGAGGTGGAGGTCAGAGCAGGCAGGCACTTAATCAACACGAGGTAATTTCACAGTGATACAAGCAATGAATCTTAATACATAAGCAGGCTGTGTGAAAGGCAGTGTGGGAATTTGTGATTGTACATTTAGTTTGATTAACTAAAGGACGTACATCAGACTCCAGAAAAATAAACGTTAAAACTTAAAAAATAAATTACATACTGCTGTCACAATGCTAAAATAAAACAGGAAAATGCCTCAATCAATTCATGTTGCTATATAGTTAAATATATAAAAAAACAAAACTTTTTTTTACCTTTTCCATGCCAATGTAGCGACTCTGCACCAAGTCATTCCAGGTTCTTCATCTCTAGACTCCATGTTCTCCGTTTCTGATAAAATAATACAGACGTATATTAGCTTGGAGACTCCAGGCTAAAGTTGCAAGTCTCTATTATAGATTTAGAATGATTTGCTGTGAAAATAAAAACTGGTAGGCTGTAAGACCACAATGAGCATTGTTATTTTGTGTATTATTTGGTAACGTTTCAGCTAATGGGTCCAAAATGAAAATGATGTGACGAAGGCATTAACAGAAACGTTACCAAATAAAAAAAAATTTTGTCATCGGCAAACTGAGTGTGCAATGATATTTTTATATTTTTAATGAGAATATCAGTGTTGTCTAAAACCTTCACCTAATCTGTTTTGGTATCAAAATTGGTATTGAGGATCGAGGATTTTCGTTGGCATTGAAATTGAGTTTGAAATTTTTGTATTGTGACAACACTTTTGTAGTAGTCCTTCTGATATAGACTCAATTTAGAATAATCAGGGTTGGCAAACTGGAGCCAAATGCAGTCCCAAAGATGAATTTATGTGGCTCCCAGGATGATTACTGATTATTATTGAAAGTGATGGAACAATTTGACCACAACTTCTAGAATAAACAGCAGCGAGAGAAGCCACATAAGCCAGAATGGGTAATAAGCCTTCAGAAATATAAAGGTTTATATTGCTGAGATGTGACTATAAAACCTAAAATGCACTGAAACAATTTGTCCACACATTTTTTTAAATGAAATATACAGTATGTGCAGTACAATATAATATAATACTGTATAAGGCAATACATATTTGAATGTAACACAGAGGGACCTGTATTTTAAAATGTGTCCCTCGACCAACTCTGATCAGTTTGGCCCCAGCTCCATTTGAGCTTGACACTCTTCTGGTAGTACTTGCAAAGCTTTTTTCTTTTTTCTTTGATGGTGAATGTTCCAGAGTCTACAAGTAAGTGATTAATTCAAATTTGTTTCAAACTTTTACATTTTGATTTGTAACTGTGATTCATAACTCAAATTGAGTTGAAATGGTGGTGGCATGTTTGATGACAATTTAATATCGTTTATTATTAGTGTGTTTACAAAGGATGACTCTTCTCTCATTTGAGATTGACTCCACAGGTTTTGAGTGAGTGAGTAAAGTCCGTCCTGTGGCTTCACTAATGCACTATGAGCAAGCACTTGACAAAGAGACGGCACATTACCATTGATGACTAATACCAAACTGACAATATAACTGAGGCCAACTGAGGTACGCTGCCCTGGGAAATAATCCTCAATCAAATACAAATTGAATAACTCCATTTGTGTGGGAATGTAATGGAATGTGAGTGAATCTGTTTGGGGAAAATGACATAATCACTTAAGCCAGTGGTTCTCAAATTTTTCACATCAGGAGCCATTTTATAAAATGCTTGACTCTACAAGGACCACCGCAAAAGTCAGACTATATTAGGCCTAAATTACAGCTCAAAGTTGCTTAAAATTAGAGTAAATCAGGTCTAAAACAATTGTAAATCATAGAAAAGGCTGTTCTATTGAAGGCCTAGCCCATAAAAAATTTGTCTCTAAATCAAACAAATATTCAAATTTGTGGCAAGGTGACAGAGTGGATAGCGGCACTCTCGCACTCACAGCAAGAAAGTTGTGGCTACGACTCCCGCACAGTCCGGGCCTTTCTGTGTGGAGTTTGCATGTTAGGTTAGGGAACGCTTGTTCAGAGGTTTAAGTGCCAGGTGTTTAGGAAACTCACTTTTGCTGAGCTGCCCCACGGCTGCTACTGTCACTGAGTGGGGAGGAAAGTTGCTGTGTGAAGCACTTTTGAAGACATCGGTTTGTGAAAATGTGTAAATAAACCATCTTCATCAAATTGCAGAGGGCTTCAAGAGGCAGTCTGAGTACCATCAGTGATAAATGTGCAACAGTTTGAGAAACACTGGCTTAGACCATGGATATGTTTAATATCTGCGTAATAACTGGGCCCAGGCATAAAGCTTAACATCTTCAGTCAACACAAAACAACTAACAACTAAATTGAATACAATTCTTTTCACTATAGCTTCAAAAACCAAAAGCATTATTAATCACAAAGACATGATTGTTTTAAGAAGTAAGTTTGGTGGGCTTAATTCATTTTCTTCAGGTGTTCTTGTTTGAGTTGCAAATGACTGGAGTCTAAACCATTGACTTTGGGCATTAGGCGGGGGAACACCCTGGACAGTGGCCAACTCTTCACAGGGTTAGAAAACAGAAGCAGACGCAGATCACAGACATTCATTCTTTCATTTATTAATTCACAAAACTAGGGATATTTCAGAGTGTTGTCAATTGACCTATACTGGGACTGATCAAAAACAAATATGAAGTTTTTTTGTGTTTTTATTCTGGATATTTCAATCTAAAGCAGTAAATCTTTTATGGGATTGCAGTGGTATCTCAGGTACACTAGCCAGCTCGACTAGAAGTGCTATAATTGCTCAGGCGCTGGTTAATAACTTGCCCCCGACTAATAGATGGTCTTTTCAAACTGACGCGCACATCATGAGTAACTTCGGCCTCTCACATGTGTTATGTGAGATTCTCCTGTAGAGTCAGTGCGTCACACAGCGTCCATATAGCAACCATTTACTGTCCTCAACTTTCACACAATGTCTAGAAACGTCACACATAGCAGTATTTTCAGACTGCCTTCGATGCACTCAAACCTTTAGAGATTCTTAATTACAACTACTTTTAATAACTACTACTCCAATCAGTCTTTCATTGACATAGAATAAAAGACTGATAGGAGCTTGGTCACAAAAAACAAATCTGGTTTAGTCACAAATAGAAATCACAAAATTGTAAGTGTGTCAAATTTGAATTCATAGCAAAGTATGTTTGTAATGAGTAAAACTAGCTCTTGCCTACTATTTAGCCTTATGACACAATCACATTTTACACATGAAAGCACCCTAATAAATGTGCTAAATGTGCTTTGTATGTTCCCAGACAATGTACAGTTTGATGGCTGGAGTATCTAAGCAGGTATTTAAGCAACTAACCAAAACCCTTTGCAACATCTAGTTTTCACATTCAGGGATTTTTAGCCACTGTCACAGGCTTTAGAGTTGTTTCTTTTTCTAATAAGTTAAAAATAACAACGCTTTTAATAATCAGATGAAGGCAATGTGTAAATGTCTGATTTTTTTTCTTCTTTTTTTCTCAATAAACTTTTTGGTTAGGTTCAGTCTCAGTGGTAGTTCTCATGGCTTGATCACGATCTGGTCCTTTTTAATTCTTGTCTTCATTTTAGGGTTGATAAAAATCTCACACTTGGGACAATCTGCTTTCTTAGTGAAACTGTCATATTGTGATTATGAGTCACCATTTCTCAATTTAACACATGCTGTCTGCTCAATTAGACCTTTTTTTTTCCCCGACCAGTCCTCCTAATGAGTCTTTATTCTGCTTTGAGTGAATAACAGTTAGTGACAGGAGAACTAGAAGAAGCAGCAGTGTTTCCCATTAATAGAGGAGACTTTGGTGGTCTTTTGCCCCCATGATCTAAAAACATCCTGACAATAAACTGGTAGGAAATTAAATTATAGTTTATTAAATGATTTGGCCACTTACTTTACTAAATGATATTTTAAGTTTAACTTTATGGCAGCATATATAAATATTTAATCCATAATCAATGATCAGTAGAGGCGGTGAGTGTCTTTTACATCTCAAAATAGCACAAAAGCATCTGGCTGCAGACCTGCAGGAGTCCTGTAGACCTGTATCTACGGCTTTACTATGCTACTTTTTATCGATCAAGTTACACTTTTTATGCACTTTATCCTATAGTTTTTTCATGAATGTCTGGCTGCAGACCCCTGATGAGAAGATCACTGCCTCACAGACCTCCATCTGGCACCTCCACCGAAAGGACTGGAGGTAAAGCAAAACAAACCAAATTTGGAAATGACTGAACTTGAAGCCAGAAGAGACTTTTATTTCTTTTTGGTGGATCAAGTATTGGTTTCTGCAACTACTAATAACTTTCACAGGACATGAAAGTGATATATTGACATGTAACATAACAGCATTTGTGACAACTTGCCTTGGGGCGGTTTTGGTAAATGCTCGATGATCAGGTCCGGAGGGACAATGAGTTAGTTTAGGACAATGATTAGTTTAGGAAAATGGGTAAGGTTAGGAAAAGGGCTAAGGTAATGGGTAAGGTTAAGATAAAAAAAATGATAACCGTTTAGGCCCGATTAGCAACTAATAAACTCATTACCATTGCAACCTACTAATTTCTGTCCCTCTGGCGTCTTGTACCATGTTTCTTACACATGGAGGTATAATACATCCACGGTTTGTTCACATCCAGGCTCCTCTTTGTTTTCTTCATTATTTGGCAGGTCACAAATAATGTTTTTAGTGCATAGTGCCACATTCTGTACCGTGGTATAGACAGGAGAACATCTGAGGAGTCTCCTGGTACAGATCTGTAGCCGGATGCCTTTCCAAAATTGTATTAAATATATAAATATGCAGTTTTACAGTCTCTATATGAAAATGTGAGAAACACTGAGCAGGTGATTCTAACCTCAAATATTAAATGTGATTTGATTTAAAGAAAATCTTGATTTGCAACTTTCTGTGGAACATTTCATCCATAAATAAACCTTAAGCAAACCCAACTATTTTAAAAGTAACCATGACGTCCCAAAGTATTGATTAAATTACCATTCTAATAAAATAATAAAGATGACTACCTACACAGTGTTAACCAGACTTTCCCACAGACACAATAACGTTAATCTTGAGAATACTAGCCTAAAGTTTTTTCCAAGAAAACAGTCTGAGCTAAGTGTAAATTTAGATTGACGTGTTATGCTGAATTTGTCAAATGGGAATAACCCAGGCCTCAATTTTCCAGTGCGTCAGTGTCACGACAACCAACAAGCCACATGAGGTCGAATTGGACATTTAGACACGCCTGGAATAGATTGTACAGTATCTCAAAGTGTCCCGAAGTAATTAGGCAAAAGGGAAATTGCCTGTTGCACCACACCAAGTCATGTCCCCCTACAACAAACCGTGGGATCTAAAAATTGGCGCCAGTTGAAAAAGAGCCCAGCGCGCGCCACGACTCCCGAGCTCCCACTGCGCCGTGTTGTGCGACCACAAACAATTATAGTCAAACGGACATCACTCTTCTCTATTCGCACTGACTCATTTTGCGTATTTATTATTCAGATATTCTCTCCGCCTTGCCTTCTGTGTTGTGTAGAAAAGAAAAAGCCAAGCAACAGGCGGCAGCTACAAACACCCACGTTAGGTTATCCCTATCGCACTTCGAGAAGCACCCAGAGCCACCCACATCATCTCTCCATCAGCAGCAGCAGCAGAGGCAGAACACAGGGGCGGGGCGGGGAGGGGGAGGGCGATTCCTGTGCGCGAGGAGCATTAGTGTCTATACAGGATTGTTCTTGTGTGTGTTTTACGCGACTTGTTAGCGTTTTGGTCTGGGCGCACCTCCACTTCTCATTGGTTGAACTTAAGGCCGTCGCGGCGCGTGGCAATAGTTATCAATCTGGAGACCCGGATGCTGCACTCTTAAGAACCGCACTCACACGCAGACAAGTCTTTTTTGCTTTTAGGTCAGCGAATCTAACAGAATAGTGTCATTGTGGGTCACGTGACATTACAACATCATAAAGACCAATAATTTAAACACAGTTAGCCTACGTACCAACAAAAAATCCTCCATCTGGCCTCACATAGGGCTAAATAGAGAGTCAATTTAGGCCACAAAAATTGCACAAACAATGAAAAAAAATCAAACCAAAGCATAAAACAAGTTATATTGAGCCACAAGACATTTATTCAAGCTTACAACCATAACAGCTCATATGCTTATATTGGCTGTAATAAAAGAGTAATTTTAAAACTCTGAAAAAAATGCATGACTTAAAGCGATTTGGGCAAATTCTTCAATGGTCTGATTGCCAGCAATGATTGATAAGAGGACCGCGTATTTGGCAGTTTGGGCATGTCTGCTGCTTGTGAAGAAAACGTATTAAGAAGTAGAAGATTGTCCAAAAATAAGGCTACTTCATGATCTCATTATTGAATATTTCTATTTCTACATTAATCATGTGACGTGTAGGCCCATACATTTGTGTTGAAAAGGCTGTTCTAAAGCTTAATTAGTAGTCAGAAAATCTATGTGAATGATGAGGTGAAAAGTTACTTCATTTGTTCATCTTTTTAACAAACACTTCTTTGTAAAAACAAAAAAACAATAGGCCTATAAAGTCTATTTGGGTAGAATTAATCTTCACTTTTTCTACAGGTTAAGACAAGAGTTAGTTAGGAACAGAAATATTGGTAGAAGTTAGGAGCTTTGGATAGAGAACTACAAGGAAACAGAAAAAGGTACAGTGTTGTACTTAAGAATGCAGGCTCCGCGTTTGCAGATTCACCCTGCTCGTGCGTGTGGCAGGGGCCGGAAAAGACCACTCGGTGCATAGCATTGAACGTGAGAGTGAGGAATCCACAGTCCACCACACCTACTGCTCAGCCTCGCGCGTGTGTCATTGTGTACTTTGCCAGAATGCATATGTAATGAGAACTGTTGCCATTGGCTGTGGTGCACGCCAAAACTGCTTCCAATGGTATTTGCAGAGAGTTATTTTAAACAACTTCCCCCGGGATTATAATATGCATTAATATTTATCATTAGAATATACATTAGACCCACGTGAAACAAACACGTCTTAAATGGTGATTTCCTTGTATTCCCTGAATGACATCAGCGCACATACATTTGCATATTGCCTGTTAAAGAAACACACACGCAGTTGTAATGCTTTTTCTTGACCTTTTTCTAAGTGTAAAAGAAAAATGGGGAAAAAGTAGGATGTACGTTTTAATGTTGAACTTAAAAATCTCACATTTCTCTTTATAAATCAGTTAGTGAACTTTAAAGTTTTTGAGCAAAGTTATTACAAATGCGAGCAAACATTAAAATGTATCTTATATATTTACTGTTGGCTGATAGGGGGCACTTTTGGGTATGGCTGATGCGTTTTTTATGTATAATCTGGAATAACAAACTCATATTTGAAAGTGACATTTGAGTGAAATGATATTATATAATCTGTGTGCCTTTAACCTGCCTTTAGCTCCGTGTTAATCATGTACGTTACTCGAGCACTCTCGGGAACAATAGAGCTCTTCATTGCGTCCAGTCGCCTGTGCACCGTACAAACACTGATGCGCTCATCCTCTTTCCGGTGCCTTTAGCTCTGGCGTTGATATCTGCGTAGTTTGCTGTTCACAATGCTCCAGCCTCATGGTCCCTCCCTTCTCACAGCCCTCCCCGCTAGAACTGCCTCCCTCCTCTCTGCTTTTGCTCTGACACAACCGAATCTCACACTTGCGCCTCCTCCACAGCGCACACACTCCCGGGGCCCCTCCCGTCCTGTGCTCCTCGTGCTGTCTCATTCACTCCGTACGCCATCCACGCACTGACTCGGACTTGGGAGGGGCGGGGTTGGATATATACCTCCACGAGCAGGCCTAGAGCTTCACTCAGACTGGACCCACTTGCAGTGCAAAGACCACAAGCAAGAAGACTCCGAAGCCGGGAGTAGAAGTACCAACACTTTTTACCTTGGAGCTTAGAAAGACAGGCGTTATTTCTGATTTTTACTCGCTTTTACGGACTGTCTGCTAGCTTGGAGCTCCGAAACAAACCAATTCGCACGCTACGCTATATTCCTCGGGATATAGCATCTAAACTCTGTTGGTAGTAAACTCTTTGGAGTTTGATAAGAGTCACTTTATAATTTCTTTGCTTGTGAGAGCGGACTGCACTGAAACTTGGGAAATCGACCTAGAAAACTTTTAGTTTTGGGTCGTTGGGGCTTGGACCTGCCTGGCGCAGAGCAAGACTTTTCCGCCGCGAAAAGTTCTTCTTTTTGGCTAGACTTTTTCCACTGCCCGCTGAAGAAAGATCTCAAGACTTCGAGTCAAAAGTTTTTTGAGTTTTTCCCTCAGTCGCTGCTTCCCAAAACCGGGA
Organism: Mugilogobius chulae; assembly: GCA_038363315.1. Lineage (NCBI taxonomy): Eukaryota > Metazoa > Chordata > Actinopteri > Gobiiformes > Gobiidae > Mugilogobius > Mugilogobius chulae. Next base: position 22,903,927 of record CM076408.1, read on the forward strand.
AAGAGAGCAACTGACGACGAGACTTCAAAAATACTTAGCAAGGTAAGAACAAGTTATTTCTGCAACTTTAAACTGTGGTATTATGATCTGCTTCTTCAGTTTTAAGCACTGTTTGTCGTTTTGTGTGATGTTTGCCGCGGAGTCTGGTTTGTCGCTGTCCATGGTGCTGAAACTTTTGGAAACTGTGCTTGACTTGTTTGCGCGCTGTTTTCTTTGCTGGGTTTTGTATCAAATCACAGTTGTTTGGCTCTCTGATGTGAACTACTGATTCAACAAAGAGTTTGAACAACACAACTTATAACAACGCAACAGGTTACAACAGCTGACGGAGAAAACCCCGGCGTGAACTGGCAGGATTATCACCTCAGACTGTGCCTTTCAACACAAAAATTACAGGAAGAGCAACATTATGTTATCTACACATGCAAACACGTTCATACAAAACTGTAAGAAACTAGTCCGAAAAGCCAACTTGAGTCCTCCGACTAACACATTCTACTTCATACAATATTATGTATGATACTTTATGTCTGTTAACATTTATACAAAACCTATCTCTATTGCAAACTTCTTAAATCCAACAACATGTAACATAAATGCCATACAAGTTCTGGAAATCACAAACTAAGCAAATGAAATTATTGAGTTACAAGTGATAGAAATGTAAAACAAAATGTATTTCAAACTTACATCTTCATGCTTAGACTTAGGCACACTTAGACTCTGCTTGTCTAAGTCTTAACACCTGCATGCAATCTTCAGCATATTTGAATGTTTGCTGTGTTGCCACTTAATGCTGTTTTGTGCTGCTGCATGCATTTATGATCGACAAAGCTGCAAAGTGGTCTGTTTGTTGGGACACGTGTGCAATTGTCAGCCTTTTGGGCACAGAAAGTGTCAGCAATTGGAGGATGAGCAATGAGCTGCAACAATTTTTCCAAGTTTGCAGAATAAAGAACTGCAGGACAGGGTAATAACAATTCTATTTTCTCTAGATTTCATAAAGCCATGCACTTCAGCAGTACAGTACAGCATCTCTTGGCTGAAAATCTTGCCTTTCATTACTTAGAATAGAAGAGATAGTTGTCAGTGATTTATATTTGTACAATGAGCTGATTACACCAGCATAACAAGGACCATGACGCCAGTAGTTATTTTGCGGATACAAACTGTTTTTCACACTGGCTTGCAAAAATAAGCCAGTATCCATAACAACAAACCAGCTGGTATTTGGAGCTGAGCACAAATTGTGTTGATGACGGTGTGAACAAATGAGAAAGAGAACAAGAAGGTGAAGGTCAGAGAGAGAGAGTGAAGAGTGAGGAAAGTAGACTTAACAACAGCTGGACTCAGTTCCCTGTGTGCCTCATCAAATGCCCATTCATGGAGCTTCCGGTCGAGAGGGGCGGGGGAGTGAGTACCTCCATAAAGTAGAGGTCTGAGCAGTGGTTCTCAGGAGGGGAGGGGCAGAGACAGATAGGGGAGGGGGCATGTGAAAGAGATGTGGTAATTATGAATTCTCTGCCTGAAAAGTGCAGGTGCTTCACCAACTGTGAGACTGTGTAGAGGATGTGTACAGCTCAGCAGCCGCACTGCCCCTGTCTTTGTGACAAGCTCCTGCTCTTTCCGGTACACACCACTTCAGTGTCCTCGACTTGTCTGAGGCAGATGAAGCAAATCTATGACAAAATCTTCAACAAGAGAAAAACTTGTTGCTGAGCAACAGTCTGCATGCTCAGTTCCAGGGCTGCACCAAATATTATATCAAAAGCATTTGCTGTATTTAACTTATGCACCTTTGCACAAAGAGGTTACAAAATCATGCACAAATCCTAAATGCAACTATAATAGTACTGCTTCATAGGCAAAATGCATGCTCGTTTTGCAGACTGCAGAGAAATACTTGTGTCCTCTGCAAAAAGCACACCTAAAGCTGTGGAATGCACTACAAAAGTTTGCAATAGCACTTTCTAAATGCCACAGCGGGATGTGCAATCACACTTACACAGTTTATTTGGGAGTGAGTGGTTTTTACAAACAAGAGAAATAACAGGCGTCTGCGGTTGCCAGTGGCAATGGTGCCGCCACGGACGTCAGATTGACGCACATGAACGTGTTTCTGTGCAGCGTGTGGGAGGAAAGAGCAGAGCGGCGAGATACCAGCCTACTGTGAAGGACTGTAATTGCACAGTGAGTGCAATTATGTCCCTAAGACCAAGCATTTTAGATCAGTGAGTCCGCCCGAACACTCTGATGCTGATCACATGCAAATCCTTATGCACAAATCCTTCATACAAAAGAGATAATTAAAATGCACCAGATGAATAACACAGAAATGTGTGGAGCTTTGTCACTGAACATTTGTTACACATGAATCATCGTCTCTTCTGTTTTGTCCCTTTTTCTCTGCAGCTCAAAGATGACAGTGTGTCTGATTTAAATAATTGGCAACTGAAGAGAGAGCTTGAGAAGAGTCAAAAGATCTCAAAGGAGTGCAGTAACTTGCAACAAAGAAGTTAAACCTGTTTTTACAAAGTTTTAAAGCATCTATCAAAGCCGGCCCAATGGAGCGGTCAGCTGTCTTCAGCCTGTCTCTGGCCCTTGTCCTGGTTCTCTTCGGTTTGACGTCTTGCACTCCCTCCGGACCTGCCTCTCCAACCTGTGCCACGCTGGAGCAGAGCAGGTTTTTTGGTGTTTTCTCCTCCACCACCACTTTGTCCTCCGCGCCCTGCTCGTGGACCCTGCAGAACCCAGACCCTCGCCGCTACAATGTCTACATGAAGATCACCAAACCAACCGTCACCTGCGTGCCCCGACAGATCCGCACCTTTCAGTTTGACTCCTTCATTGAGACCTCCCGCACTTACCTGGGCATGGAGAGCTTCGATGAGGTCGTAAGGCTGTGCGATGCGTCCACCACTGTCACCTACCTTGAAGCCAGCAAGCAGTTCCTCCAAATGCGCAAAGTGGCACCGACCAATGCCCTGGAAGTTGTGGAAGATGTCAGCGAGTTTAAAGCCGAATTTCTGGTGGTTGGGAAGAGAAACCCCAGCATGCCCGCTTGCCAAATGTTGTGCCAGTGGTTGGAGAAGTGTCTGAACAGCAGCACCCATGACTATCCCTGTGGCATCATGAACACCCCCTGCCAATGCTGGGAGACCCCCAAGAGGAAGCCCGGAAGCTGCTACAGAGGAGGAGTCCTGGTTGACAAGTGTCTGCCTGCTCCTAAAGACAACGGCCGTGATGCTGAGATCATCAGTAAGTAACTTCAGACTTGTTATGTACTTTTTGCCAGCAACACATAAGACCACAACTGTTTGCTTTGCTCTTTTGTTGTAAAACTGCTCTAACTGCAAAAGGAATCTAGTTTAGCTAAAGGCAACCAGCACATGTCATGTCTTGGGGGTTTCTGAGGCTAATGATTCATGCTTACAAAGCCAAAAAATCCAAGCAGGGAGGCTGTGCAAGCTGTTCCCACAAACTAATAAAATAAAACTCAAGGTATTAAGGAAATCTAGCAGTGCACCTTGAGGCTTAAGTGGTAAGTCTGCCCAGAGGCACGCTCTCATTTGCCAGGCATCCATTTTGTCAAGTCTGTGCTGGGCAAAGAGTGGCGCTTTTGGGGAGAGAGAGAGAAACAGGACCTGTGTGTGTGCTGGCTAAAGAGCACAAAGACCTCACAGTCAGCTGGCAATGGAAATCGAAGCACTTTGCTTGAGGTAGCCATGGAAACGCACCTGTCACCTTATACAATGTGGTCAAAGCATACAGTGTCTGCTGCAAAGTCATATATATTCTATATAGGTCAATTCACACAGGTGTGCATTGACTAGTGGTAGCTTTAAAGTGCTTTTTACTTTTCTTGCAGAAGGGTGGGCTACTTGGGGGCGCTGGTCCGTGTGCAGCCAGGAGTGCGGAGGTGGAGTGCAGGTGCGTAGCCGTGGATGCCAGCCCAACGAGGCCGCGTGCGAGGGGACGGTGGAAGAGGGACGTTCTTGCAACCCTCAGGCCTGCATTGGTACGCGCAACCGTCACTTAGCCAAATTCTGAAGCACTCCAAGCCAGGTGCATGATAATAACCCAGCGATTTTCTAATTTCTTTCCTCTCCAGGCAAAGAACGCAGCAAGAGCTCAGGATTGAGGGCTATCGTTGGTTTGAGAAGAGATGACATTTCAAGCCAGGGACTTGTTGCAAACCCAATAGGTAAACTTCGAAATCAGCTGAGCAATTTGTAACTACTTCTTCTCTCTTTTGTAATCTGAAAATGCTAATTGTTTTCAAATGTTAATAGATTCTCAAGTTGATGCCTGGACTCCCTGGAGTTCCTGCTCACAGACATGTGGAGAGGGCTGGCAGAGTCGTACCCGTGTTTGTGCAACTTCCTCGTTCACTACTCAGTGTGTTGGACCCCTGAAGGAGACACGCCCATGCAACAACTCTGCTGTCTGCCCCGGTGAGATTAGAACACATAACAAACACTTAAAAATAACAAATTATTATGTGCAAAAGGCAGCATTTATTCCCTAATTATGACAACATTTTTCCTACTGATAAATTGCTTCTACACAAGTTTTACAATTAAAAACAATTCTGCATAGTTATTGTTGTCAAAAGTAATTATTCGTGAAAATAGAAGTCTGTAATCTTTTGCACACAGTGAGGTCTACAAAATATTACATAGCCACTACACCATCTAGTGGACATTTTCTGAGCTGCATTTTCTCTTTTTCTTCAGTTGATGGAGCTTGGGATGAGTGGGCTCCTTGGAGTTTGTGTTCCTCCACTTGCGGTCGTGGTTACCGTGACCGCGTGCGCACATGCAAACAGCCCGAAAACGGAGGAGAGCCATGCAGGGGACCAACCAGACAGACCAAATTCTGCAACATTGCCGTGTGCCCAGGTACATAGAGTTTAAAACGTATAAAAGAGGTTTCTAAAAAGGACAACTGTGTAATCAGATCCCTCCGGAAGTGCAGAGCAGTAATTATAATGTAGTTCAGTGACATTATGGCGATGGGACACAGGAAGTAGCAGCAGTAGACATTGAATCTGACTCATCCAGAGAATAAAGAGCATTAGTCAGTGGCTTTATTATCGCCGCTGGTGACTCAGAGTTTTCATGGTCATTCAACATATCAGTTATTTGCCTCCCACATTTGTGTGAAAAGGATTGTTCAAAATTTCACAGTTACATTTCTCCACTTGAAAGACTGTTATAAGGAGTCTTGATATAGCTTTCAAATTCCTCCATACTTACCTTGTTTCCACCTTAAAATTTGACAAGAAACATCTAAAAGTAGTATGTGTTTATCTTGAAATACTGAAAAAACAAAATCATGAGAAAAATATCTTAAATAGAGCATGCAAAGTACTTATCACATCAGTAAGCCTTAAGTCCAGTAGCTGTATCTTGTCCTTACTGATTTTGCTGTTGCTTTGCCTCCCCCTAGTGGACGGACACTGGAATGAGTGGACTGCATGGAGTACCTGCTCTGCCACTTGCTCAAATGGGACCAGACAGAGGACTAGAGAGTGCAATGGGCCGTCCTATGGGGGCTCTGAATGCCACGGCAGCTGGAAAGAGACTGACAACTGCTTCCTCAAAGAATGCCCTGGTAAAACAACATCCAAAAATCTATGCAATACATGTTAAGATTGTAAAGAAAAAGGTGTTTAAGTAAGTATATTTGATGCAATTTTAGTTGATGGACGCTGGCATGCATGGACCACCTGGGGCAGCTGCAGTAAGACTTGCGGTGGAGGCGTTCAGCAAAGACAGAGAGTTTGCGAGGGCCCCTTCTTTGGTGGAGAGCCTTGCAATGGAGACAACAGGGAGCAGAAGAGGTGCAATGAGAAGAGATGCCCTGGTTAGTGTTAATCCTAATCACACAGAGCACAACATCTGAATATAACACACAAATTATGCATTAATTTGTGCATTCATAATGTTGCAGAGCCCCATGAGATCTGCCCTGAGCAAAACACAGGCGATATTGTGTGGAAGAAGACTCCTGCTGGCGACATGGCTGCTATTCCCTGCCCCTCCGATGCCTCTGGTAAATAAATACAAAGCAAGCACAAAATTTGACTTGTAAATTGTTAGATTACAGCTCATAATGCTGATGTTTCTTTGCTTTTCAGGTCTCATTCTGCGCCGTTGCACTCTGGACGCTGTAGGTCTTGCTTTCTGGGAAAACCCAACTCACATCAAATGCGTTTCCAAGAGCTATGAGAACATTCAGACCCTGGTAAGCAGCAAAAACATGACAAAAAATAAATGATTTGTCCACTTACAGGTGATTATTTTGGGATGCTACCCACAGCACACCATGTCAAAGCGCTGAAATTAACTTTTCAATTGTCTCGTTACAGTCCAGGGAGTATAACACCAAAGCACAGATGGGCCAGAGTGTAGATGGGATAGCTGAGGTGATTTCACGCCTTAGATTTTCCTCGGATGAAGGTGCCAAGTACAGCGGAGACTTATTGACTGTAATGGAAATCCTTAAAAACACCACCGAAGTGTACAAAGCAACACGTTTGAGGCTGAGCAATGCCGATATAGAGGTACAAAAAAGCTTAAAATCCTCAAACTGAAAGCAAAAATGTATATAATTACTTGTTATGTTTACTGACATTGACATTTTTAATGATCTGCAGAACTTTGTCCAAACCATCAGCAACTTACTCAAGGAGGAACACCGTGACAAATGGGAAGAGTCACAATTGGTAAGTGATAAGAGGGTGTCTGTGTGAGTGAAAGGGATGGGTAAAAATATAATGTACTTGAGATGGGAGAAAGAGCTGTGACAACAGCAGGGGGGAGCAAAGGGTGTGAGTGATTAGGAACCTTTGGGGATAATTTGATCTTTGGAAGTTTACATTAAAATTATTAAATTTAGAAAAGGCTTAAGAGCAAATCAAATTACAAACTAAACAAAATTATATGACAAATAACTTACACTCAAACAAGCTTTTCACTTAATTTTTCAAGATACTTGTGCAAACATTTACATTTTAGGACACTGAATACACAAGATACAATCCAAAAATAAGTATGTCTTTTGCAGCTAAGAGAAAACTAGTCACCACCTGTTGCACATTTACCTTTGACTTGTACTTCCGCTTCAAAACATTTATTTAGCTATGAAGTACAACTCAACCTAAGCAACACGTCATTAGAGGCAGACTAAACCCACATATGCACGTAACTGGAAAATATTTTAACTACTATGTTTGTTGCAACAAAGAAAGAAAGCTCTTCAAGGTGACACATGGAGTGAGTGAATCAGGCTTAAACCAGTACGCCCACTCCGTAATCTGTCAGTCTGTACACCATCCTACATGTCAGTGGCACTAGAGAAAGGGTCCGCAGACAGCGCATGCCGTCCGAGTACACACCTTTGCGCCCACATCGCTGCAGCTCTGCGTCAGAGAACACGCAAGCGAGGCAGCCCTCCCTTTCAGAGTACGAGTGAGAGGAACAAATAAAAAAAGAGAAAAAGCCAGGATGAATCAGCCTGTCCATTTATGGCCTTAAGGAAGTTGTGCAGTTGCATAGCAGCAGCAAAGCTACTTTTCTATCAAGCCACGTTTTTCTCCCTTTTCGTTGCTTGGTGCAGTGAATGTGGGAATGATTGTACTAAAAACCCAGCTTGCGCACTTGTTGAAATTACAAAACACTGATCTATTGTGTGTGTTATTTGTGATACAGATGGGTGCCAGCATCAAAGAGTTCCTCCGTCTGGTTGAAGACTTTGTCAACATGATTGGTATTCAAATGAGCGGCTTCCAAGACATTTATGAAGTCACCGAAAATTTAGGTGAGTCCTCCAGCTGCTCCCGTGCTCCTTCATCCAGGCAAGGAGAGTGCATCAATCTCAATTTTTCCTGCGAACGCTCGTCCTTATGAGCAGCCCAGGGGCCATCAGTTATACTGCACTGACAGGACAAGTTCCCTCTGCCCTGCTTCAAATGATGGGCAGCTGGCTGTAGTGTGTCTGGCATTGCACATAGATGCCCTTTACAGAGACTTAGCGAGCTGTCACATACTGTAGAAACTGTAACTTTGACACTCTGACTCACTAGTGGTGCTATTCTCACTGATTTAGTTGCACACAAAAAAAACTATTCTGGTCAGTTGAATGACGCAAGTGAAAAGAATGTTTCAAGAATGTGTCAAAAAGTCCACATGCTCACTCAACCTCCCACGTTTTCTCCCAAGTAATCATGATTTTTTTTTTTGTACATTTTTGCAGTGATGAGCATCCACAAGCGCCCAACGAGCACTAGCACCAACTTCACTCTCCCAGTAAAAGGATGGAGAGGCATGTTGGAGTGGGTCAGGAGCTCGGAGGAGAAAATCACTGTTAGCCGTGATGCTTTGTCCCTTGAGCAAGCTGGTAAGACTAATGCAGATTATAAATTCCTATTATTACAAGCATGAAACAGTAAAAGTTGTGCAAATCTAATGTATTTTTTTGTCTCTAGATGGCAATGATGCATTTGTGACTGGCATCGTCCTCTACAAAAACCTTGCGTCTATCCTGTCCTTTCAGAGGTAATACAATTTTTTCCATATAAAAGCTGCTATTCTTTAAATTGAACACCAGATGGCGCACTTGAGACACTACTTAGCTCACCTTTTGCTTGACACCAGCAAATACCGCAGCCATGCAACAAATCCACGAGTATCTGTTTACTAGTCCTTGCACTAACAGTATAATTTCTCTCCTTTTTCCTGCAGCAACGCCAGCTTGTTTAACTCCAAAGTTGTGACAGTTATTGTCAGCCCAACACCAAATCTTCTCTCATCTCCTGTTGAAATCGAGTTCCCTCATCTCCACAATGTAAGTGCAAAAAAGCAAACCCAAATACATCTTTTGAACATTAACATCCAAATCATACAAGCCCCCTCCCTTCTCTTCTTGTTTACTATGGGATGCCCGACCCAGCTTGACATTTATTTGACATTTAACAGTGATTTTAAATTTGCAAGGGGGAGTGGGGGCCCTGCTAAGATCACAGCAAAGGAGACAGCATTAATTAGCTCACTGCATAATCATTTCAGCAGCAAGCGTTATGGGGGAGTTAGGTGCAAAGTGTGATAGGCATGTGGATGTCAGCTGTTGCGTCTTGCACTTACAGTACATATAGAGATCAAAATGTCCCAACCTACACAGTTCACAGTTCCCTCACTAACCTACTATTCTGGTTTCTTTATTTTCTCCCCACAGGACACGATGAACGAGACATGCCTGTCATGGGACGAGAGTGAGACGTAAGTGTTAAAGATAGTTTTGCTTCCCATTCTCTTTTTTCATAAAGGTCTGCACAATATCCCTGCCATTACAAGTTGTTAAAATCCATTTTTAACTGGAGATCAATGATTAACAGAAACTATATTCAAAGTAAAAGGATAAATCAAGATTGTATGAAATCTTCCAGGCTTTATAAGATCTCAATTTGATAAAAATCTACCTTTTTGAGTGTACATAAGGCTTTAAAATACATTTATTGTGCAGTCCATTTCCTTATTTTGATGTTGTTGATGTCTTCATTCATTCATTTCCAGATTCCAATTTATTCACTAGCAGTACAGTTCATCATTTTTGCAACATGCCACTCATTTTCTGGCAACTAGGACACAGAAATGCCACAGCGCGTTGACCCAGAAGCCTCAATCAACTGTCCGACGCATTTAAGACTTGACATATAGATTTAAAATGTGACAACTTTAATCTCCTTCTAAACAAGGTTGGGTCAGAATGACATCTCCTTTCAGCTCACAACACTTAACTTTCTTATTGATCACAAAACAATACAGCTTTCTTATATAAGCTGGACAATTCCAATGTGCTTCAACATTTGCATTTAGATAGATCTATGTAGAAACAGATAAATGCATTGATAAGATTGCAACAAAAGAACAGCAACTACCTTTTATTGAATCAAAAACAAAGGCAAATATGAAAGCTAATGGGAGGAGTAATGACTAAACACAATTAACTCTTTCAGATGGAGGCAAATTAGATTATTTTGGGGGCAGCGAATTAGATTAATGGACGGAAATTGACCACAGTGAAGCAATAGAGGTCGTTTGACTCTATTATAATTTCTGAAGTTTCAAAGACAAAGTTAATTAGAAGAAAATCAGCAAATTAACTTGTGCTAATCCATTTGTCACATGGATGACAAATCCAGTGGCATATGGTTATCTGGACCAAAAAACAGTTTGACCACTGAAAAGAAGTTGAACAACTGACGTCACTTTGATCAGCCTCATAATAGTTATTTAGTTCTTATTTTAGCCACACATTTGCTCTTTGGCACTTGGACATCTGCTGTTTCTGCAGCACACTTTGCCAATTTTTCCTGTTTCAATCACACTCAACATCATTAATCGTCATCATGAGTCTCTGTGCTGTTTTGTTGTGCCAAAAGTGACCAGTTTTCTAAATGGTTACAGGCATTTATGTTTGTCTTTATCTGCTTTACAAGAAGGAACACAATGCCCCTTTAAGCTAAATTGGACTTCTATTGCTAATGATTTTATAGTGCTATCATTAGAGTTATGATATGTGATTATTGGATGCAAAAATGTAAAACAAAATAAGTATTTGTCAAGCTATGCAGGAATCTATTGTGATTGAGCTCGTTACAGGTGATGTAGTGCATTGTAAGCCAGCACAGGGGCAAACAAGTGACCATCTTGTCAAGCTATGTTTTTTCATCACTAAAATGAAAGGAAATCGATAGAGCCGTTCACACCAGAGCGCTGCTGTGTGATGTGAACACGCTCTCGCTGATATATCGCGCGCTAAACCGTTGCTGTCTGTCTCCCTGTCTCTCCCCTCTGCCTCTCCTCTCCTTCTCCTCCCTTCTTTCCCCCTCGTGCAGTTCCTCTCTGCTCGGGTCTTGGTCTGCTCGGAGCTGCAGAGCGGTGCCCGTTCATTCATTCAGAACCAAATGCGTTTGTGACAGCCTCTCCACCTTCGCCATTTTAGCTCGCGTCAACTTCGACTCGGTAAGATCTCCGCACCTTTTTTATGCTTTCTACCCACGTACATTTGGATATGTCTGAAGACTGGCTCGTGTGTGTATGTGTGTTGCACCGTGTGTCAGTGTGAATGCAGTACACGATGCTACTGTTGTTGTTTCATCCTATTGCTTTGTCTTGTGCTGTCGATCACTTAACACGCGGCGCTTCTTATCGATTAGATTGTAATGTGTCCTGAAGCAATTATTACAAATCCAATACCTAAAACGATCTCTTAACGCAAGCCTTAACACAATAGACATTCAGCTGCAAGCAGGTGAATACATTTTAATTGCTAAAACGTTAATTGCATGCCTGAAAACCGCCTAGTCGCCACTGTTTATCCAAATTACGCATGCACAATTACGCACGCCGTTTATACTAATGTTACTGCGGCAAATAGTTTATACCCAATGCCTTTTTTATGCATTGCGGACAAGACAATGTAATTTCCCCCTGTAGACTGTTTCTCTCGATAAGATGCTGCTGGCTCTCCTGTTGCCTTGGCAACGGCTTCTGCGGCGCGAGCTCGGCCTGTGCCTGTTTGATAAGTGAGAAGCTCGCGGGCACAAACAGGAGCTGCATGCGGACCATAGGTTGCGTATCTGTGTCCAAATAGCCCCAAGCATAAAAGGAAATTTTCGTGTGCTTTTTTTTATTTGCCTGGCATATAATCAACAGATGTTTAATACAAACTAAATGCAGTTATCTATCCACTGCAGAAACGTGTAATCTTATTTACATAGTCATTATTCCTGGACCCTTTTTTTCCTATTCAATGCACGCTCCAATGGTACAAAAACATCTGCGCACATCATGCTGCCTGTGTATGCCAATATCTGTTTGAATTCTTTATTAGATCAGCCATGCTCCCCCTCCTCCTCCTCTTTCTTCCTAGTCTGTTTTCTTCGCTCCTATGTCCTATCTCCTTCATGTTCGCTCACAGGTCTGGAGATGGACCAATAGAAGGCAATTGTCTGGTCATGCTCTGATGGTTACCCCCTTTTCCAGTCCTTCTGAAAAAACATATTTATAACACAAGGCATACAATATATCTGCTGCCTGTGTCTAGCGTTTATTAGCTCTTTGATTCATAGTGATTTCAAGGCCCACAGGGAACCAACCCGCTTGTCAGTACAGCAGATGCCCTTGACCGCCAATTAGTCTCACTCACATTTGGGTTGGGCTGTGAAAAACGATCACAACTAACTTCTTTTCACTCCAGTCAAGCCGCTTAGCCTGATTTTCGATTTAAAAATAACAAATTTGAGGTCAAGGACATCAGGCTGGCAGAAGACAGGCTCTATGATATATATTTGGGTCACAAACTGTCTAGTCCCCTCTCAAAGTCCCAAACGGTACATCATGATCAACCCAGATATGGAGTGAAAGGGAACATGGTGTATTCTCTGGAGTTGTCTTTTTTTTTTTTTTGGTTAAAGTCAGAAGCGAGGAGACATCTTGCTGCTTCTTTCGCCATCTGCTTTGGGGGCACATGCGATAAGAGAGATCTTTTTTCCTTTCCAACATATTTGCCACAGTAAATTAGGCTTTGGCTGCCATTGGTTTTCCTATGCCAGCTGTGCTATCACATCAGAAAATCCTTTCGTGGAGCTCATTTTGAGGGATTTGTAATAAACCACAGTATTCAAATTTTTAGACATTATCAACAACAGTGAGCGCATTAGACGAAATGACTCACATGCTGTTGCAATGCAATTTATGGCCTTCATAAATCAAACCAAGGCCAAGGCGCGTCTATTCTTTCCCCTCTAACAGTGATAATTTGATACCTCTAGATTTATTACTGCTGAGAACATTTTCACACCTTCCTTCTTCTCCCTTTCCCCCTTAACACCTCAGAATCCCCAATTTTAAATATAATCGCACCATTTGTCAGTGCTTATTTCAGCTCATAGCCATGCACTGTGATGACAGCCTTAATCAAAGGTGTTGGATTACCTTCGAAATCTCTTACTGTAGATGAAAATTGCATATTGGACTCACATGGCTAGCTTAAGTGTGCTATAATTTTTTAATCTTTGGGACTTCATGGTCAAGAAACAGAAAGGTGCAAAGCTAACGTTCAAAATCCTGAAGACATCTGGTGCTAGGTAAATTCATAGGTGATAATTGCCAACCTGTTCCTGCTGTGAGGTAGAAGGAAAAAAAGCACATACGGTAACACGTTTTCAAACACCTACAATGAGAGAAGCCCTATCTAGTAATATTTATGCAATGAAGTCAGAATTTTCCATATTAAATCACCGCATGTGCATAATAATTCATCATACAGATGTTTTAAATAAGGCAATTTAACTCCAATACAAATTCCTCTTGAAGCAATCACTCAAACTTACAACATTATTAATTTACGCGCACCATAAACCATCACTGTTAATCATTACACAACATCGTAATTTCTTTGCTTTATTGCCCAGGCCTTAACAACCAATTGAGCCAAGCGCCTGAATGCCACTGGGAAATACTAGATCAAGATGTCTGACAGTGATTAGAGGCATGGTGTATAGGTCAGTCTAACCTAACACGGCAGCACCTTGGGGAATTAAACGACCAACCATCCCCAGTCTTTATATGCGACACTGCAACGCTGCTTATAGAAGATAAATGTATATATTTCCTCTACTACTACGCTTCATTTGCTGACTCAAAAGCTCCAGTGGACAAGCGCAGTGACCCTAGTAATTTGTTTAGTTTGCCCTTCCATCTTCCTTTGACATGCTCACCTTGGGCTAACCTTGCCCCGTCAGTGGCCTGATTGTGCCATTCAAACGCTGGCCAAAAGGGGGCTAACTGTCTGATAGTGTAAGGATACGAGTGTGTGTGAATGGCTGGAGGTGTATGTGATGATTTCAGTGCTTCTATGTCTAAAAAACTAGCGCTAACAGGCTTTTTCTCCTCTTTTTCATCTGTACAGATCATGGACAAGTCACTACTGCCCTCCGTGACGCTCATTGTTGGCTGTGGGGTCTCTTCTCTCACCCTACTTCTTCTCATTATCATCTATGTATCCGTGTGGAAGTAAGTGCGACTCTAAACCTTTGCAGCAAACTGTATTATTTCCAACAGTGTATTCAAATTTGCTCCTTTTTTCTCCCAGGTATATTCGCTCTGAGAGATCTGTTATCCTTATCAACTTCTGCCTCTCCATCATCTGCTCAAATGCGCTCATTCTTGTCGGACAAACTCAGGCTCGCAACAAGGTAACGCATCCTTATCTCTTCACCCAAAAAAATCCCTGCAACTTCTACTTTTCTTCAACTAAATCACTTAACGCTTATCTTTCCTTTTTCTCCATCTCCTTTTCTCGCGTCCTACAGGTGGTGTGCACTCTGGTGGCTGCTTTCCTCCATTTCTTTTTCCTCTCGTCTTTCTGCTGGGTGCTGACAGAAGCTTGGCAGTCGTACATGGCTGTCACTGGTCGTCTGCGCAACCGTATTATCCGCAAGCGCTTCTTGTGCCTTGGCTGGGGTAAGACAGCATCCTACAGCTTGATTTTTACATTCACTTTACCTTTTCTGTATAAACTGTCTACCAGAGTTTTGTTGGACGTCATACTAAAACCTTATTGTCTTTTTTGTGTCTTTTTAGGACTGCCTGCTTTGGTTGTGGCTGTGTCTGTTGGCTTTACAAAGGCAAAGGGATATGGCACTGTCAACTAGTAAGTTTCAATTCTATATTTTTTTAATTTTTGTAATGTCTTTGCTCTAAGCTTAAGCTTATAATTTCTTACTTACTTTTCCAGTTGCTGGCTCTCTCTTGAAGGTGGACTCTTATACTCATTTGTTGGCCCCGCCGCTGCTGTCGTCCTGGTATGTATAAAGCCTAAAGCATTGTGGGATACATTTGTCCATAGCTTATAAATGCATTACGAGTTACCTAATCCTTATTGCTTGTTCTCGCACACAGGTGAATATGGTCATTGGTATTCTGGTCTTCAACAAGCTCGTGTCCAAGGACGGCATCACCGACGTTAAGCTGAAGGAGAGAGCAGGGTAGGTCTTATTGATCAGCTTGGAACTCTTATCACAACTATTACTGCTTTATTGATAATGCAGTTTGACTATCACACAGAACAAATGAAAGTAGTTAATCATTCTATACGTTCCTTTTGTCTTTCTCCAGGGCATCTCTTTGGAGTTCTTGTGTGGTCCTTCCCCTTCTGGCTCTCACTTGGATGTCTGCAGTTCTGGCTATCACAGACCGCCGCTCCGCCCTGTTCCAGATCCTCTTTGCCGTTTTCGACTCCCTGGAGGGCTTTATCATTGTCATGGTGCACTGCATCCTCCGCCGCGAGGTAAGTAATAAGATAGATTAGCCGGAAAATGAGACGGGAGAGTTTGTTTTTGCTTCTTCTTTTATGGAGGTTACGAGGCCTGTGATTAAAAAGCCATCTCCACTGTCTATTAGGTCCAAGAGGCTGTAAAGTGCAGAGTCGTGGACCGCAAGGACGATGGCAATGGAGACTCTGGCAGCTCCCACCACAACAGCCACTCACAGCATATGGTAAGCTACTTGGCTTTCTGCCTTTTTAATGTCTTGAGTGCTTTTTGCATTTTTACCTTCTAAATTAATATATGCATACAATACACTCGAGCTAATCAGAGTTATTTTTCATTCTTTTCTCAGCAGTCTGACAATGAAAAGGATGGAGATTCAAGTAGACAAGGTAAGACTACTCTCTCATTTGTCCTTAACCATTTTTCCATTTGCATTAGGATAGAGTTGCCTTTGAAAAATTGAATAGATTTATCAAACCTAATAGGCATCTCTTTTGTAATTTTAAAGGCATGAAGAGCTCCTCCGAGGAGAAGATGGGTCCTCCCCAGATGCCCCTCCCAATGGGTTCAAACTTCCACACCTTGCCCTCCAAACCCAGCAAGAGTCACATGCAGGCCGTACCAGAATATTCCAGCCACACCTTGACTCTCAAGCGTGACAAGGGTCTAGTTGCTGGAGGTGTGGACCCAACATGCGGCAAACCCGTCTATGTCTGCGAAGGCGAGCTTTTCCAACAACTAGATGCTGACCTAGCTCGTGTCCAAGCCGAGGGGAGCATGTCTGACGGAAGTGGGTACATCCTTATGCCCAACACAACATCAACTCTACGCAAAGCAAAGGATGATCCAACCAAGTACAACATCGCAGTAGAGCAGATGCCCCAAGCTAGACTCATGCATCTCGGTGGGCCTTTCGCAGAGCCACAAACAGCTTTTGGGATTCAGGGCATCAATCCGGACCAAGTTAGCATGTCCTATTCGGAACGGGACTCTCCCATTCAGAACATCCACAACATGTCCAGCGAGTCTCACATCACCCACAGCAGCCTGGAGAACACTTTCGAATCCATGAACTCGATGATGTCCAAGAGTGAGACCATCTCTACGCTATCAATGAGCTCTCTGGAGGTAAATATCATTTCAATCTGTTTAAACAATTTGGTGCCGTTTTTACGAAATTAAACCTAAACGCAGTGTGCTTTCTTTATGCATTGCAGAGGCAGAAATCCCGTTATGCTGAGTTGGATTTCGAGGTAAATATTAATTTATCAAATCACTCTCAAGCCTTGAATCTTTGGACTTTGTCTAATCTATAACTGTTTTTTATAGAAAATAATGCACACCAAGAAGCGCCATCAGAACATGTTTCAGGACCTCAACAGGAAGCTACATCACGCCGAGAAAGACCGGGAGTCGCCAGCTTCAGATAGCAAGGTAAATAATCCTGAAATGCCCAAGGTTGTCATCCATTGTCCATTATTCATAAGAAGCTACAACTGAAACAAAAGCATACAAGAGGCAAATCTAGAGTGAGGTGATATTTTAAGGGGTTAAAATGGCCTGTAAACAACCAAGATGTATTGCACTGTGTGGTTGTGGATACTTCGAGGTCATATGAATAAAAGGCTGTGTATTTTCTTCCTTCTTACAGTCTGTGAGATGGAGTGTCTCTTCTGGAGGAAGTGACAAAACCAACCACAGCGTGAGTGTTATATTACAACCTCACACTATATACTGTTTATAAGCATGCCACAATGAAAAGATACCAGAAACCATTGTGTAATTAAATTTGAACAAAATAGAGTTTAAGCCAATTTAAATTTTGAGTTGGTCGAACATTTTGAAATGACTACTTAGCATATGATATGACCAATTGACTGCATTTCTACAAACAGAGTCTATAGGTTTTAGAGTGATAGTAAATTAGCACTTCTTGCCTAGAAATTAATAAAAAGTAACCAAATATTGTTGAATGGAAAAATGTCATCAAAATGTGTACTTTTTCAGGTGCCATTTTGAGTACTTTTTACTATTCACAAGTATTAGATTTAGTTAGTATTTGCTTGGTGCTAATTTGTTATCATTCTGAAAACTACGGATATGTTTAACATCTAGTAATTGCTTTTTGCCACCAAAATTGACCAAAGACAGCGATAATTGACCAAGAAAGTGGTCCATTGTTTTCTGAGTTGTATAATATAGACAAAACGCAGATGCCTCAAGCTAGAACAATTTTCTAAAATGACTTCTCATGATCACGCTATCACCTTGGCTATAATGAACCTCATTTCATATTTGATTAAACAATCTAGACTAGCTTTGATGAGAACCACCAGAAATACTCAAGATTTTTTTCTCTCTCTTTAGGACAAACAGCAAGCATCAATGGAGAGGCCTTGGGAAGGAGTCCGTGGCATTCCCCAGTCGCCCCCTGCCTGGGTCCGAAAAGACATGGAGCCTCTTGCCGCCTCGCCTCTGGAGCTGCACTCGGTCGAATGGGAGAAAACCAGCACCACTATCCCGATGGTGGGACAGGACATTATTGATCTGCAGACGGAAGTTTGAGGGAACAGCGGAGGCAGATTGAAAGCTTCCTAATGTCACCTCGACTACCTTTTACCAGTTTGGGATCCTAGCTTAAGGAATCCAAAGGGTGGGAAGAAAAAGTAGGTCCCAGAATCTATGTCTTCAAACCCTCGTCCTGAGCAGGATGGGGTAAGCATGGAGAGAGGGATGGTGGATGCTGGAGAAGTTTTTGTGCTGGGATGTTAAATGTAGCTTCACTGTTGTGGACTTGAAGCATCTCCTGTCAGAGTGCTGTCAAAAGTGCGAAGATGAGTGGTGTCCATTGACCAGGACTG
Source organism: Mugilogobius chulae (assembly GCA_038363315.1). Classification (NCBI taxonomy): domain Eukaryota; kingdom Metazoa; phylum Chordata; class Actinopteri; order Gobiiformes; family Gobiidae; genus Mugilogobius; species Mugilogobius chulae. The sequence goes on from CM076408.1 coordinate 22,922,128, forward strand.
GGCTGTGGCGCTATCTCACTCTTCTCTTGGAGTTTTCCTGAACCAATTGTGGTCAGAAGATGTGTCGACATATCTGTGCTTCTTTTTTCCTTCAACTCAGCTTTGGAAAAAAAAAAACTTAACAATATCAAAGTGGTGGTGCATCCTTCCTGCTTCTTGAGGGAGGTGGCCACCACAAAAACAATGGCTGCTTTTATCTCTCAGCCTCAGAGTTACCTTCCATTAAACTACAAGGCAAGAGAACAAAAGGGACTACTTCATCAACTCGTAGACCGGCTGCATTTGGGACGAAGGGCACACATGTTTCATTTTTATTTAGTCTGTCCCGCTTCTCATCAGGACTGGTCTGAACAGAGACTCTCTGAGAGACTGTAGTGCCAAAATGCCATTGTTATTATTACAATGATTATTGTCAGTGTTAACATGATATATTCTGATTACCTGTTGTGTAATCTTTGCTTTCATCCAATGCTGTCATCACAAACTTAAATTATTTTTCTAAGTTTGGATCGGATGTGTTGTGGGCCCATATGGACTGCATTGGGATAAACTAATGCGTGGTGATGGTTCGACAAAAGACCCGAATGTCCTGGTTTTGTTTTTGCTTTGTTACCAAAACACCAGCACCAGGATGAACACAGACTCTTACACAGGAAGAGCAGTGCACTCTGGAATACGCTGGCTGAATTTTGAGGCCCAGCCTCTCTTTTCTCTAAGTGGCACAAGATGCAGGCTCTTCCATGTGATACTTGAGGATTTTGGGTCAGATTTGGACATCGCCCCTTTGTTTCTCAGCCTTGCAGGACTCTGGACTGAGATTTCTGCTGCAGCTTCCACAGCAGCAGGTCCTCTCGACTTCAACACATTTGTGTTTTAGCCATCAGTGTGAACAGTGCAATATGATGGGTGCTTGATGCTCAAGCAAGACTGATATTATACGATATAGGCAGTTTTTCTTACCAATGTTTCCAACTTTTATACCATCTTCCTCATATAGATGCTTTATGAGAATATTGTATAACAAATCTGTATTAGTAATTCAAAGAATTTATTCACTAGAGATTTGTTAGCACATGACTCCATGTACGGAGCCTTTGTGATGGTAGATAACTGTACTCCAATAACACCATCTGAATGAATGAACTGAAACTGTACTTCAGGATGAGTCAGACCTCATGTTTCTGTCTGGTGTTTTTTAATCCTGTCAGTAACTCAGTATGTTACCAGCCGACCCTCAGCCCATACCTGGAGTTACTTGTCTCAAGACCATTTGTATTTCCTGTCACTTTGTTACATGTTACCTCCTGTAATGTACAGTTTTCACAGCACAAAGTGAATGTTGATTCTTTCTAATAAAACAAAACTATATTAAATTAAACATTTCTCTTTGCTCCTTTTCTGTAGATTCTTATATTGAGAGTGGTGTGGTTTCAGAACATTAGTGTTTGATGAATACAAACACTCTTAAAATAAAACTAAATCAAAGCTAAATGTCAAAAACCAAGAAAAAGAAACTGAACACGGAGAAGTGGCAGTGTGATATTTCTCATAACTCCTGCCATATTAAAGCCTAAGGCGCCACAGCGCTCCCTAAATATAGACATGATTTGCAGGTACAAAAAGCAGTCATCTCTTAAGATGATAAAAGTGCAATTCTGCCTCTGTTCTATTTCCACTGCTCGGCCTGATCATTATAGCGAGACCTGCTCTGAAGTTGAGTAATGAGCAAACAAACAGCTTTGACAGAGGCAGCAATATGACTGCCACCGTCTTAAAAATAGGAAATGTTCTCATCTGCTTAAATTTTGTTTTACCTGCTTGGTCTACACTTTCCGCCACTTAATTCTGCTCCCATAATCAGGGCTTGTTCCTGTTTTTTAATTGAACCCGCAGTGATTTAGCTGCGAGGCAAAAGCTCCTCTATTTCATGTATTTGTGGAGAGGTGCACATTTTGTCGGGTCATTTGTGGAGCATATGTGCGCTGAAAAATGAGGCTTCAGGGGCCATTTTCTGTCTGTCGCATCAGACGCAGCTCTCGCTCCAAAGCCCCTGCATTATAAGAGCTAGTTATAAGAGCAAGAAAATGTGGGTCTAAAACAGCACCTGGTGGGCTTCTTAAGATAGATATAAAAGTGTTGTTACTGGACTATTCAATTAACTCCCATTTTACAGCATAAAGCGTCTGAAAATAAGAAAATGTATTAAATATTTGGTTTTGCAGAAACAATAATAGAAAATGTATCTCTAATTGGAACAAAGGTTTTAAAAGACTACTTGACTCCAAAATTCAGTCTTCTTTTTCTTTCTCATTAAAGATTAGTGTCTCCTCACGACTTTGGGCCTGAGGCAGATAAACAAAGATAAAACAGTTCAGCTAATTACTGCCTTTAGACGCTTAGATGGTCGCCGAAGCGCTTCCATTTTGTAGATAAACACGATTAGAGCCAGGTTTGCTCAGCTACAAATTTGTTGGCAAAAAAACAGTATAATGAAATAGCTGAGCACTGCAAAAGATATAGAATGTTGTTTTAATGACCAATACCAGTTTAACAAATCTATAATCAATGAAAATGCATTACAACCTAGTCTATAAAGACAAAAACTGAAAATAAGATAATATGTGATAGTGTTAAAGTAAGATTAGTAAACTAACCCTATACACATATCTGAGCAAGTCTCAATACTAAGCAAATCGACATTAGTAGAGCATTAAAAGAATTATATGTAACATGCACATCTACTGGTTTTCAAAAGGTATTACAATCACAGATGAACTTGGGTTGCCAGAGAATGAAATGGCCCATACATTGACAATTTAAAGCTATTGACAATCAGGAACAAGGTTTGCTATGAATCATGGGAAATCACCAGAAAGCCACTTTCTCAGAAAACCCGATGCTTTGTCTTGGTTTGTTCCCATGAATAACATTTATCCACAATGTTGGTGGAACCTAATGAGAATTTTGTCAAGCTTATCACAGACAGTCGTGTCTGTGTCATAGTGAAACATAATTTTAAACTCAAACATGACTCATGGTTCAAAATCAGCTTCAGGCTCTAAGAAACCAAACTCATTCTGCTTTCTGACTGGATAATCTTGAGAAACAAAACACCAAATGTAAACATCAACAAATGAACATCATGTCCATTGCTTTTTTAATTAAGAATAACTCAGAGTCACATCTTGTAGCTGTGACACATATAGGTTTATGAAATTTGGCATCAAAAGCTCACATACAGTTCCTTTAATTTGATCATTACAAAGTAGCTTCGTGAATTCTATGTATGAGAGAAAATGACACCCACCATGATACTGTTGGCAAAAAATGGTTAAAAAAATATATGTTGACAAATGTAAATTAAAAATGTACAAATTAAAGGGTAGATGTTAAAACTTTCTAACATTACTTCCTCATTCAAAACAGTTGAAGTTCTGTCTCTGGAAAGTTTTTTGTTCCTCCTTGAACCCCTGTATCAGTGTTCTGAATGTCCCTGATCTGTATTGTCATGAGTAGATCTCTAAGGTATTCTGCACAGTTGTAAGTCTTATCAACCAGACTTGTTCTAAGCATTTCTGCAACTTTAGCATATCAGGTAAGATCGATTTGATTGCTTCCCCTTTGTTGCATGGGATTCCAAACTGGGGGTGCCGAGGACCATGTTTGAAGGACGGAAACAAAGTAAATGATGAATTGCTTGCAGCCTAGTCTTCATAGAAAACGTAGATATACAACGAAATGCCAAAAACAACCTTTTTTACAGCAATATGTTACAACAAGCCAAAAAAATAACCACAATCTTTGGTTTTGGCGACATTTTTTCATCGACCTCAAACCCCAGACCTAAACTTACCCAATTTAGTAATTTAAATTTTTTGTTACATTGACAAAAAAGGCGTGAAAACATGCTTATTGTACTATTTTGACATTTTGTTGTATATCTACGTTTTCTTCTGAGACTGTGTTGTCGTTTGTCTTTTAGGTATTCTTTTTACAGTCATATTATTACTTCTCACCCCTTCCAGAGCCTATCCTGCAAGTGTGCATTGAGATTAATTTGTACATATTTTAAAAACTTCTCCTTCATTTGACTTGCACTAATCTCCTTTATCTAACAGCAGCTTCTTTCATTTTGGCTCTAACTGTAATTCCCAGCCCCACCTCAAAATCTCAGTAACGAGTTTGCTCTGAAAGTGTTGCGGTGTACGTGTGAGAGTCCCGATGCTAATAGCAAGCTAAATCTGTCTGCGCGCTTCCTTCCTCCTCATACATCGCACATACATGATCTTAACGCAGGCAAAGAACAAATCCTGATCCTCGTCTCAGGCTCTTGCACGTAAAACCTAGTATTAATTAGCACCTCAGCGTTTTAACGACGCGGTACAGCCTGAGACTAATTGAACACTGTTGCCATGAAAGCGCCAGATGCCAAGGGGAAGCCATAGAATCATTTGGATTAGCAAGATGAAACAGTTTGGATCGTTCCTCTTATTGATTATCACAATTGTAGGTTAGATTTTAGATTTATTTTAAAAACATAGCATTCAATGTTAATTTTCTGAAAAAAAAAAAACAATACTGACCCTTTTTTGCCAGTACATAATAAATAAATCCATTGCAATTTGAGAGATTTATCAACTAATGCTGAAAGTCAAATCAATAAAAAGAGCACATCTTTTCAGGAAGAAAAACAGAACTAGGTGTATGAATAAAATGTCTTGCTCAATTACACCAACTTAACTTTTGATATCAAGCACATTATCAATAAAAACTGGAACATTCTCTGCTGTGACTCTGATCTGGCACCAGTGTTTCCTGAAAAATCTGCTTTTGAGACAAAGAGCCCGGACTTTCAAAAACCAACTTATACCTTCCTGGCCCAAAATCAAAACATTTTTTTCCCAAAACCAACTGGAACATTCCCTTGTGGCTCGTGCAAGCATTGCATTAGCAATGATAAAACAAATACTTCTGCTAACACTACTCATGTCATCTTCGAATTGTTCTGTTCCTACGGCAGTTTCTATGTGGGAATGACAAAAAGGTGATTAAAAGACCACGCAATTTAAACCTTGAATCCCAATTATCTAATGACAGTACATTTTAACAAAACTGGTCATACAAATACTGTTCCGCTCCAGGTAATGATTATTGAGGTTATCTCCAACATAAGGGGTGGAGACAGAGCGGAAAGCTAAGTCTTCTGGACAGACCTTCTAAAAGACACACAGTTCCCAGGGTTAAATGAAGACTTGAATCTGTCAGGTTTTTTTTTTATTTTTTATCACTGGTGATTATTGTTGGTGTGGTATTTTAAATAAATTGTTATATGTTGTGGTAGGATCCATGGATGAGCCATCATATGCATTTATTTTGATGTCTTAACATGGAGGTGTCACTTCTTATACTCCACTATATAGTGTTTTGTATCTTCTTCTTTGTTGCTTGTAATTCTACATCATCACATGGGAGTATCACATGAGTGCCTCACGTCATGTCTGGCTTTAAGAACACCTGTGTCAGATTCTCTCATTTGTAAGCCCTGAAGAAGACTATACAATGGTCGAAACGTGTAGATGTCCCACACTTGAAGGAAGGACTTTTATTTTAGATAATCAGTTTACCTCTGCCTATTCTTTTAATGTGAAGAATTTGATGGAGGGGTGTAAAACATGTTTCTACACTTTCTTTTTTAAAGGTGACAAAATAACTACGGCGTATGCTAGTCACAGCACATGCTTCAAAACTGTAGTAACGAAGTTTGAATGTTAATTGTGTCTTGTCTTTAGCTCCTCTTTAAAAAATAGATAAATATTTAATCTACTGGTTATAATTACCATCAGTTTCCTTGTTTTCACCATAGGCTACAAGGTGAGGATGAAATGTTGTAAAAAGTCTTTTAATATTGATTCTGAACCAGTATACACAGACAAGGAAATATGTCAGATTTAAAAGAAAGTTAATTTGAAAGCTATGAAATTATTATGGAACACATTCTGCAAGTCTACATTGTGACACAAATATTATTAAAACAAGCATATGACGGCTATGAAAATAAACACTGATACATGACATAGGGGGTCCAAATGTGACACAATATTTTAACTAAAGTTTCCAGTCAGGCGTTTTGCACACATTGACCCTTCTGTTCCCCACACTTCTGGACTTGAAGGTTACTTTTTTGTTCCCTTCCCTCGCTCATTTTGCCCCTTGAGTTTTGTCTGTTCCCTCCATTTTCTCCTAAATGTCAAATACATGTTTAAAGCAATCACGGCCCACTTATACAGTCAGCTTTACGGAGCTGACTGTGCCTGACTCAATGGCTTGAAATAAGAACTTATTGTATGTCCACATATATTGCTTTTCCTTTCTCCATTTCCTGATTGGGCTGGCCAAGGATAGTGGCACAGCGGGGGGTAAAAAGGTCTTTTCTATGGGTTGTGAATGGTCCAAAGTCCAGATGCGGTGGGCTTCAGCTGGGCTCGTGCGTCATCGCTAAATGCCAGTAGTCATTTGCGAGCCGGTCTCCTGGGGTTGGCGGCACTTGTCTCTGTATCTCGGCGTATGCTAACACCAGGAGGGGTTAATGACTAGCTTTGCCACAGGGGGAATAGCGAACTGATGCTTTGTGTAGGAAAAATCAGGCCTAAAGACTCTTGACAGAAGAAGCATGCGAGTGGGAGAACACAATGTACTCAAGTGATTGGGCAAAGTGGGTATTTATCATCATTGCAACGGCAGCCAAAAATCATTATACGCGCCTTTCACAAATGTTTATTCCTTAGAAAACGTCGATTTGTCAGCGGAAAAGAATGACACCTCGGTAAACAAACATTCGGGTCAATGTGGGTCAATTTAAAATTTTCTCTGTCAAGGTGAAGTAGGATTTTCTAGAATTACAATGTTGTAATTTCCAACTGCACAAATGATTCACTGTTTTTGAAAAAGAACTATTATCTTGACCCTGGTCCTTTGATTAGAAATTAGTTTCACAAATTACACGTATGAATCATAAAGCTCAGAGTTCTTAGACACAACAATAACACTATGTGATTTAATACCGCCACCACTTTTGGCCTCAATAGTAAAACAATAATTTCACTTTGTATTATTTATGTAAAGTATACAAAATAAAAAAGAAATGGTGTCGCCAGGAGACTATAATTTCAAACTTATTTCTGTAATAAAGGTGCGATGTATAGCATTTCTTTCAATCGCTTGACTCCAGGGTTAGGACAGTTGCACTTATTACTTTGATGCCATACCATCTTGCTAGTCATCCAGTCAGATCTCAGAAGCTAAGCATGTTGGGCCTGGACATTACTTGGATGGGAGACCTCTGGGAGAACCTCGGGTGCCACAGTGGGGTGAACAAAAGAGAAACTTGTTTTTCACCCACATTGCCTAGTATGGATCTGCTGTGAGTATGAATGGTTGGTGGTGTCGGAGGGGCGGAATGTGGAGTGACTGAATAATGCATAATGTGAAGCGTCTTTGGGTGTCCTAAAAAGCACTATAAATCTAATGCATTACCAAGAACATGCATGTTAGGGAACGCTTGGTTTGGTCGGAGGTTGAGGTGCCAGGTGTTTAGGCAAATCGCCTTTGCTGAGCTGCCCCAGGAGAACTGCTTGTCATCATTGAGTGAGGGGGGTTTACTGTGTGAAGCACTTTGGAAGACATCAGTCTGTGTAAATGTGCTATATAAATAAATCATTCAAATAAATCATTCATTCATTATTAGTAGTAGGACCTTTGATGGTGCCCAGAGTCAGGACTAAACATGGAGAATCAATGTTTCAGTTTTATGCAGCTTAGATCTGGAACAGTCTATCGGAAAATGTAAAACAGGCCTCCACTGTGACAATGTTTAAATCTAGACTCAAAACATTTTTGTTTATCGGCATATGACTGAAAAAGCTTTGTCTGCATTCTTTATTTTTTAAAGAAAATTTTATGATGATTATTTATATTTTTTAAATGATGTTTTGTATTGTATTATAATTTTGATTGATAATTTTGCCTCTTTTCCTGCCTTGAAAAGCACTTTGAATTGCTTTGTGTAAGAATTGTGCTATACAAATAAATTTGCCTTCACTTGCCTTGAATTGCCTAGTAGTAAGTACCCCTTGAGATAATATTTGGGTCATCAAATATCACCTGCTTTTATTTCAAACTATATCAGACCTAGCATTTCCAGTTGAATATGAGTCTAACCATGTCTAAAACAGGAATTAAACAGTATAGATATGATCAAATAACTATTAACCCATTTAATCCCACCGGTCACAATTGTGACCGAAAAAAAATCTTCATTTCTAAGGCTATAAAAATGTTTCTGAATGATTTATCAATGTATTTCCAACAAATATTAAAACAATAAAGGGTCTCAAAGAAACATGTGCAGTTTCACATGTTTACTGTAAACTGTCACATGACCAGAGCTGTTTACATCCGGGTTACGCCCAGAGAAGAAGATGGCAGCAAGAACGCTCCCAAAGAAAGAGTTAGTAAAGTATCTTAATATAAAGATAGAACATTCATTTTTGGTACACATCATGTTTAAGGTCACTAGTATTGATATATTAAATTACAATTACTCAACTTTATTCAGTGTGGTCACAAAACTCACAAACATCTCAGCGGCAACAATAGTGACCGGTGGGAACATCCATTGTATGTACATGCTAACACACTCAGGCCAACCTGTCTACCTTATTTTGTGCTGCCATCTAAGTTTTTACCTAATTTCAGGCACATACCCCCTACACCACACACCCAGACACCCCCCACACACAACCCCACCCCCTAACCCTCCACCCCCACACACACCCAGATCCCAAGAAAAAGCATGTCTGCTACCTAGCTTCCTGCCTATACTGCAACTTTCCTTTTAGCAAATACAAACACATACTGTGCATGCAACATATGCATGCTAACTAGTTTTACCCAGTTTTTATATACCCTATCATTCAAACACACACCCTCACACACCCCTACACACCCCCACACAACAGAAAGGTAGGTAACTACCAAGTTTTTTGCTTTCTTTTAGATTTACTTTGATTGAGGTTCTTGATTTGCTGGATAAAGAAGAATTTCCAGAGAATGCATGCAATATTGCAGCCTATCCTCAAAATGAGAAGGCAAGACAAGGCAAATGTATTTGTATAGCACAATTCATACACAAAGCAATTCAAAGTGCTTTACAAGGCAGGTAAAGAGGCATAAAAATGACAATACAAAACAAAACCACATTATTAAAAAATATATTAAAAAAATCATCCTAAAATGTACTTTAAAGAAATAAAGAGTGCAGACAAAGCATTTCAGTCATATGCACAGATAAAAGAAATGTTTTGAGCTGAGATTCCAACTATGTCACAGTCGAGGTCCATGTTTAGCCCTGACTCTGGTCCGTGTTTAGTTCTGACTATGGTTCGTGTTTAGTCCTGGTCCAGCTTTAGTCCTGATTCTGGTCCAGGTTTAGTCCTGACTCTGGTCCATGCTTAGTCCTGACTCTGGTCCATGTTTAGTCCTGACTCTGGTCCATGTTTAGTCCTGACTCTGGTCCATGTTTAGTCCCTAACCCGGGCACCAGCAGGAGGCCGGTCCCTGAGGTCCTCAGAGTGTGAGATGGTTCGTGCAGCACTAACATGTCAGAGATGTACTTTGGTGCTAGTCCATGGAGAGACTTGAACACAAGCAGAGCTGTTTTAAAGTCTATTCTCTGAGCCACTGGAACCAATGTATAAAAACTAGGTAAAGAAAGAGGCTGTCAGCAGTGACTGTGATAGTGATGAGTCAGACATAGAATATGAAGGGGAAACAAGCGATTTGCCAACAAGACTGTTGAATGCATCTGCAGAAGTTATGCAAACAGAGCATGAATAGAATGATGGTCTCCTTTTGATCAGACCTCAACAACCTCCTTCCCCAATCCAACCTTCTTTCCCCCTTCAAGCAAACTCACCCCACTTCAACAAATACCCACACACAGACACCCTACCTACACACCACCACACCTGCACACATGCACACACACCCCAACACACTGCACAAGTCAATCAGACCTGTATTCAGTCTCAGTATTACTGCTGCAGATTGAACCTCTGTTCACAGTTTACAAGAAACTGTGTGTCCTATAGGTTTTTCTAGAACGTTGTCCCAGTTTTCAATAATGGGCCAATTCACACTGCGCGGGCCATCATTTCAATAGCTCTGGCTGTCAATGGAATACTCTTACCCCCCACTCCCCACAAACAAGCACAAACATAGAAAAACACTGCACAGGTCAATCAGACCTCTAATGAGTTTGTCCAATGGTTAGTACAACCCATGATCCCACCGGTCACAATTGTGACCGAACATAAAACACACTTTTTCACACATTTTCTCATGAAAATTTCTAAAAATTCTGATTGATTGTTTCAAAGGGTCACTAATGATTCGGATAGTTTTGTGTCTGGGAAAAATTTGGGAATAAATGGGTTAATCCAAAAAGAGGACAAACTTACTGAATGAACAAAATTGTGTCTAAATAAACCAAAGGCTCTAAGGCTCAAAATGCGATAGACAAATGCCATTTTTTGAAAAACCGAAGACAAGAATGTTCCCAGATACAGCATTAAACAATTTGCCCTGGCAAAATTTATCTCCATTCATCTCCACGCAATATCTAAGTATTAAACTGTGTAGGGTCAATAGGCTGCAGTTGATGTATCGGTATCAGAATATATCGTGACAAACGTGTTTAAAGTACAACAAGTTTGTTCTTTGGTCTTTTTCTGTTCATGTGGTGTTGTTTGTGTAATTTATGTGTTAAAGAATTTGTCCCCCTGTACCCAAGACAAATTTCTCCTACGGAAGACAATAAAAGCTTATCTTATCTTACACATATCAATACAGGGAGAAGTATTGGAATACTTAATAAATGTTATATTTCTGAGCCTGGACAGAGGTTTTAAAGCTGAAACTGCTGAAAAATGACTTTAATGTAACAGTGTGAAAATGTTTCTGCATTTTGTTATTCTAGAGAATCAAAGTTACATTGTTAACATTGATTTTAGGAAGGATTATACTAAAAAAAAGGTTTTTCAACATAATATGTCTCGATATGTATCATATTGCGAGAAATTGTGACAGAATAAACATGTATCGTGATACATGTTTATTCTGACTGCTTTTAGCAAAACCCAGCCTTAGTCTATACAACAATGCGGCTCAATTGTAGATTCTAATATCTATATACTATAAACTATTTAATCCTATGTAATGAATGCACTTTTTTGTCTCTTTTTACTCTAGTGCAGCTTATATTCAGGTGCAATCAATGCAAACAGTTTTTTTATGTTACTATGTGGCCTATTATGCTACTTCTGATAAAACACAAGATTATCGTAAAACTGCTCTAGACAGGTCATATTTTGTTCTGTCATGTGATTTTGACTCCAGCCTGGTCTGATAATCTAGTTTTGGTGCAACATGGCCTTATAATTAATTAGTGTTTTTCAAAATTTTTTGACAACCCTAATTGCAGTGTGCATAACTTCACATCAGGAGGCGGATGATTTGGTGTGAACCCATGAAAAAGTCGACAGAGAAAGCTACCTTACCTTCACATTTTGAGTCATGCTGTACTGATCAAAATGTTCTAGTAGAAATTCTCTGAAAAACACAAAGAGAATGAAAGTATTGTGAGAGCTTGCTTCAGATAAATGACAAATAACAAGAGCATTTGAACAACCCTTTGACAGAAACTCCAAATGAATAACTTCATAGTAACATTTCTTGAAGCAGAAAATTAGGACTTTATCAAACTTACATAACGCTTTTTGGGCTTTACGCAACAAAAGAAACACGGTTGGAGTCTTAGCAGGAGAGAGGTCAAGAATATTAGGTAATCGTCATTTGTGATTTTTTAGGACATAATATTTAGAATAAAACCGTGCATAGACATTTAATTCAGTTCAATCTATAGTCCAAATGTGAAGTGAGCTATGTTGAGAACGTTCATTTTGTCTTCTTAAAGTAGAATAGTTTAAGTTTTCTTCTATATCAGACAAAGGCTGAAATTGTGTAAATACCTTTACATGTTTCGACGGTGACTTCCGTCTTCGTCAGAAGTGAGCTATTTTTATACAGTCACTTTATTTTGACATTTATTATGCTAACTTTGGCACAAACTTAAGGAAGAGTAATGCTTAGTTTTGCAGTTCTGATGCCAATTAGGGAAGGGTTAATGTAGATTTTTTTTGTCCTGCTGTGGCCGATTTTTGCTTATACCGATATTTACATCGTATAAATCTGTAACAAGGCTCAAAAGATCACGAACTTTCTTTTCACTTTAGCAAAAAATAAAACACAAAAAGGGAAATATAATATTCTGTGCCAATATTATGTAAATATGCAGCCATTTATTTAGTTGAATAGTTTGTTTTCATTTTTAAGCTTTGAACATTGACGTTCTGAGGACAAAATAGGACTGAAACAGAGACTAGAGAAACACCTCTAAAAAATAACATTTTCAGATATTGACCGACATAGATATGGTCAAAATATTATAAATATACCAATACTGTATACCAGAAATTGTCTCAGTCTATTGTAGGTTATTTAAAAATGTAATTATGTATTTTTACTTTTTATAACTTGTAAAAATGTAAATTAATGTTTGTATTGGGTGCACAAGCATTTTTTTGCTTCTGCCTGTTTTTGGTCACTAAAAACGCAGTAGTCTATGTATTTACAGTATGTTTGATGAAATGATGTGCGACTGAAAACTACAAAATAAACTGAAACTGAATATTGGTCGATAACAAATATTGATACCGACACCCATCCATTACAGCAATTCTGATGTTTTGGCATTCAGTGTTGCCCAGAGACTGAAAATTGAAAAACAAATAACTTACTGCCCAATGCGTTACATTTCAGTCATCAAGTTACTTTGCTTTGTTACATGCAAGCACCCAAGATCTTACAAAATTTGTTTTAATCTTTTGTTACCACCAGGTATAACGTGGGTATCAGTATTGGTCTGAAATTGAAAGAATAATTCATTGACTCATGTATATGCAGTATTTGTATCTTCAATAAATATACAAAAGCAAATGCAAAGCAATCAGCGGCTCTTTTATGACAACTATGATGCCAGAGTGATTCTTTTGGTGGTCATTATCAGCAAGTAAAAATTCTGCATTTTTGAATAATCAGTATTCCTCTCAGTATCCCTAAAGAAAAATTTACATTTCAGTATTGTTTGGTCTCAGTAATTGTAATTAAATCGTGCTGCTTTTCTCACAATCTCAGACGCTAAAACTTGACACTGTAGCATCCCTGGTGGCGTTTTAGCAGCATTATAAACTTGTGTAATAAGTCAAAGTCCCTGATGCGTTGGAGCGGCTGCAGCGAGAGTCCAGAGCTTTGTTCTGGGAGAAGGTCGGATGCCTGCAGAACGGAGGCGGTGGGTTGGACAGAGCTGATGGAGGAGGTCAGTCAGACACAGAGGGGACAGGTTATGGACTCGCAGGTGAGGATGAGGAGCTTGTATTGGATGCTGTAACGACTCAGTGCAGTTTTGTAAGAGGTTCATATCTTCTGTTTGCTTTGGTTGTATAATAAGAGGATCTTTTAGGGCCAATACTTTTAAAAGGGGTCGTGTTCTCTCATTAGTTTACTCAAAGTTGTACTTGTACTGATTCATGTTTGAATAATCTTGTATTGTCCTGCAGCTGATGCTCGAGTGCTTAAAAAATCCTGTTTTCGAATACCAAATATACCCAGAAATTTGTTCTGCAAAATTCAGATTTTGCAGAACATAAGTAGGACTCAAATATGTCATGTAGCCCCTTCCAAACAATTAAATGTACTTTATTTAACCAGGAAAGTCCCGCTAATATCTTTTTTTTAACAAATTATGGGGATGGGGTAGAAAACGAACGTATTGGGAGATATTTAAGTGGGAAACCAGAGCACACACAGAAAAAAATACAGGGCAGAACTTGCATACTCCTTGGTCGCCTGGTAATCGAACCCAGAGCCTTTTCGCTGTGACTATTTCGTAAACCTAATGGAAATTATTAATTTCCATATGCCCTAGTTTACTGAATACATGGCAAAACACAATATGTCTCATTTAAAAACCTCACAATACATAATAAAGATCTGAATCTGTTTTTTTATAACATACAATTTACAATGAAAGTGGTGCATATACATAATACTTTTACAGTTTTTGGTTATATTTTAAAGATCTGTCTTTTGGTAACAGTCAATTGATTGTTGATGTATGCACGTTTTTTTTTTTTTTCTTGTATTTTGTTGTGAATTGTGCCTCACTCTTTGAATTGATGACTTATGTGAACTACTTGTATATTTGTATAATTGTTTTAAAATGGATTCTTTAGACCTGCTGCTTTATTTCTAGTTATTTCTGTCACTATTAGTGTTTTAGCCTCTGCAGTGCCTTAATAGTCCATGTTTAGGTCGCTCTTGTTCAAGGTTTTAAAGCCACAGATTGTGTCTGCTTTGTCACAACTGAGCCTGAAATCAACTGCAGTCTGAGTATTGTTGCAAATAACCCCAATATATGCTATTTAAAGTTGGTGTAACTAACTTTTTTAGTTGCGAATTAGTTACCTTTGTCTTTTCCACTAAAAACTTTAAGATAAATGCAGCACTTTGTGAAAAAATTGGACCACTGAGAACTGTCTGAATTGAATAATGAAGAATTTTAGTTCTAACCAGGAGCCCAATGCAGCGCTCTGATTGGCTGTGCTTGGGTTTTACTTTGTTGTTTGTAAAAGAAGTTTGTGAGCTGTAATTGCAACCAAAATACAGATATTTACCATGTGTCGAAGGATTTATGAGAGGAAGTTGTCAATTTAATACCTAAATCATGTTTAATACAAGTTAAAAACACAGGGAAGCATTCTAAACTATAAGGGTAATTACATGTTGTCTATAAATAATATAATGAATTACTTTGAATAGATAGGCTTGGAATTATTCTGTTTTGTCACGATTCAATTCTTGTCTCGATACTTACGATGCCTCACAAGAACAAAGTACTACTTTTTTGGTGAATTTGCCAAAAAAAATTTCAATAAATATTTAATGACAATAACCCTGTGCTTCCTCTGACTGTTAAATGACAGTGGATTCAACACTTTCCTAACCAAATAAAAATTACAAAACAAAGCTGTAAAAGGGCGTACGAGGATCGAACCCAACAACAGAATTTAGCTGAAACACCACGATCGATGCAATATTATTTCTCGATATCGTCCCATCCCTAATAGATACTAACCCTTTTTGTATATGATTATAACAATAAAAAACTGCAAGACTAGTCTGAAGGCAGTATAATAACAGGTGGTAAAAAAAGAAGAAGATAACTGTCTGTCGTTTCATTGTACTGGGCTGAAAAGGTGCAACAGGAAGTATAATTTTGTCCATTAGTCACAGCGTTCAAATGGACATTTCTGCGAAGCCATTCTTGTTATGCTCCAGTCGTGTCTGTAATTGTCCTTCAAGAAAAATGGATTTAAAAAGTGCACATACGTCATCCAAGATCTAAACAACGGAATATGAATGAGAAATGTGAATAAGGAAAATAGCCTGGTGTCAGAATGGATGCGGCTTAAAATGACTCCATTCTAACACTATTATCCCAAACATTCTTTTGTAGACTTTAACACACAGAAGAGAAGTTGGCATGTTTCTAAACAGTAAAAGCCTTATACTTCAATTTATATGCCTATATTATGTTGTTGCATAAACTAGAGTTGTACAACAAGTCACACAATGCACAATCAAAACATATACTTATAATGCAATTTACAAGATGTTGTGATTAGATGTGGGTGGCACAGCTCATGTCCTGGGTTCAACTCCCGGAAGGCATGTTCTCCCCGTCTAAAGGGTTTTTTCAGGTTTTCTGCACCAAAAAAAAGTACAAAAAGCACCTCTATAAAATAAAAAAAAATTGCAAACTGTGTTTTTAAAAATAGGATTTTTCAAGAATGCAGAATTAACAAATACAGTGAAATAGGAATATGCATGGACAATCACAAGCATTTCAGAACATGCTTGTACAACGTTTTTATACAAAAAAAAATACCCATTTTGTTTGTGTAGATATTTGTGGTGCTTGCAGGCTTTGCAATTTGCAAAAAAGAGTATTATTGGTCGACGTCACTTTCCGGTCTACTGCACGTGCCCTCTGCAGAAGAGATGCTGTCCGTCCAGCTGGCTGAAGAAACTTCTTTGATTAAAAAAAAAAAACAGGACGAGAGCAGAGCCTGTATGAGGGATGTCTGGCTCTGAAGCTTGAGACAGTGTTTTCCTCTGTTTTTTTAACTCAACTTCATTCACAAATGTTGAATTAGCAGCATAAACTCTTATATCATAAACTCCTGACCTGTAGCTGACAACAGTGCTGGCTCGAGTTTTTGCTACAGCTTGGTCAATAGGTGGGAGCTTTTTCTGCCTACCGGCTGTGCGCGGCGCATCTCCCACGTTGATAAACAAATAATTCCTGTATTGGCTCGGTTCTAAAAATCTTTCTTGAATTTACAAAATAATGGACTGTGAACTATTCGATATCTTCTCGTTTAGGGCTGGGTATTGCCAAGAGCCTTACATTTTTATTCCAATACATATCCCTCAATACGATACATATCAAGATACTGTATATTTTCTGACCAAAATGAGAAAATGTAGAAAAAACTAAGCAGGAAAGCATTGTATTCTACCTGTAAAAATGTTTTTGAGTATAAGATTCCCTAAAATGAATGTTAAGAATGTAACTTTAATTATGTATTGTAGAATAACAAATTACAGAAGAATTGTATTTTTACACTGCTCTTAGTGCTACACACTTGTTTGTAGTTGTTCTTCAACTCAATAGTTTTAGCTTTAAGCAGCAGCCCAGGTTCAGAAGCATGTGCTCGTAAGACCTTATTTCCCAGTTAAAATAAGGCTAATGCTAACCCATATGCTAAAGAAAAGTAACGTTGTTAAATATTATCGTTGGACATAAGCAATATTTACATCGTTTTGAGGAAGTTATATCACCTGATAGTCACTTTTTTGGTAATTGTTGATGTATATAAAATGTAAGTCCCTCAATCAGCTCGCAGTTTAAAAGTGGTATTTACCAGTTCAAGTGACGTTTCAGGGCATTTTTTCCAAGTGAACAGTGGGAATTTTTCCCGTTCCTTCCTATAGGTGATCAGTGTCCCTGACATACTTAAAATGTGAACTCAGGGCAGAATTCTATGCTAAATTAAAGTAAATTGAATTGCAGTTGCAATACTGCTCAGAAAGATCACAATTAGATATTTTTCACAAATTGTGCAGCTCTACTTAAAACTAAGCAGTATTTTGTAATTTGTATTTTGTAAATTGTATACAATTGGCCAATTGTATACAATACATTAAGAAGCAGAGTTGCAAAAAGAAGTGAAAAAACATGCATGAAAAAAGAAAATAAATTGTAGTCTAACATATATTTTTTTAAACCAAATTTTACCTGTTTGACCTACAGGATTTCAAAAATGACTCATCAAATACCAACACAGTGCTCCTGAGAGGGGTAAATCACAATGACTTTTTCTTGTGTCCTAAAGGACCGTGTGTACTGGACACTCTGATCCTGAACTTGGCTTTGTGTCGGTCCTGAGGCGGTCACTATAGCAACAGAGGCAGAACAGCATATCACAAGATGAGGACATTTACACTAAGGAGTTTGGGTCGATTTTGTGGCGAGTAAAAGACACTTTATTAGTCTGCATGGAAAACTTAAGCAGCTCACACATTACAATATAAAAATAACATATTAGTGAGTTGATTTTATTATGAAATTACAAAGAGATCCATTGAATTATAGAAAAAAAAATTGACCTAAGGAAAAAAAATCAGACCTAAAGTCACTTTCAATCAAAATTTGCTCAAACCAAAATAACATAAAATTATTTTATCTTGCCTAAACATATTTTTTTCCAGTATGAAAATATCACATTGCCTATATCACATTAATCAATTAATTAAATAATCAAAGTTGAGGTAACTTAACTTTTTTAGTTGTAAATTAGTAAACTTTGTGTTTTCCACTAAAAAGTACATGATAAATGTAGCAGTTTATAGAAAAATGAGACCACTGAGTACTGTCTGAATTGAAAAATAAAGAATTTTTGTTCTCATGAGGAGCAGAATACTGCGCTCTGATTGGCTGAGCCTGGGTGGTTCTCTCCAGTTTCACATTGTTGTTTGTACGATTTTAAGATGACATTGCAACCAAAAATGAATGCATATAGATATAAACCATGTGTCGAAGGATTTATGAGAGGAAGTTGTCAGATTTATTAATCTTAGTGAAAATCACTTACCCCACTTTTAATCAGACAAAATAATCAACACAGAATAATCGAAATAAAAGATAGTTGCGGCACTACTTTTAAGCCAAAAACCATAATACTACTTTGAATAGACCAGAAGAATATGGAAGGATGAAAATATATAATTTTCTGTTTATATTATTGTTAAGCTTGTGAAAATTATTATCTGGATTCAATTCTGGCTTTACTATCAGCAAATATGTAAATGTCAACCCTGATTGTAGTTTAAATTGTTTTTCTCCTAATATGAAGCATCATTATTTTAGTCTGTGAAAAGGTCGTATAAAGTAAACTTAACATGCTTTTTTCATTCCCGGGCAATATAAATATAATATTCAGCATGCAAATATGTGTTGTAATGTTTGCCTACATTTCAGAGTTAGTCATTGCTCATAATAAAATAAATTGCATGAAGCACAAGCTAATGTCAAAAGGCAAAAGGTTGGAGGCACCATTCATGCATGACTTTTTTCATCAAATGCGCTGCAGCTCATAAAGGTATTTGGCTTTTTCGACGACCATCAGGAATAGAGAGATGGCTAACGCATGACTCAGACTGAACTGGATTATGAATGATTGTAGAAACTGGTCAAAAATGTCAGAAGGCAGAATACTTAAAGCTAGGGAATTTGATTTACAAATGTTAAAGCAGTAAGTAAATGCATCCAACCAGCTCTCACACGCCCGTTGGCATTTGATCATTATTCACATGCATTGTTTTGGTTGCAATTACAGCTTAAGAACTGTTTTGATTTTTGTGTTTTTAATGAAGTTACACTGAAATGGACCACCCAAGCTAAGTCAATCAAAATGCTGCTTTTAGATCTTGAGGGGAACAAGAACCCTTATGCAGGAGAGATTAAACGTAAAATCAGTTACCATCCAGCACAGATTTATTGTTAATAATAATGATAATATTGCATTGGATTTATAGCGCTTTTCAAGACACCCAAAGACGCTTCACATTATGCATTATTCATTCATCCCACACTGGGTAGTGGTAAGCTACTACTGTAGCCACAGCTGCCCTGGGGCAGACTGACCGAAGCGAGGCTGCCATGTTGATGTGTCTATAGGGTAAAAATGAATTTACTGTGTCTCGTCTACGTTTAACAATGGGATGTTCCTTAAAATCTAGAAAGCCAAAGATTATTGCTGTTAACATTTTGAATTACTCTTGTTAACATATCAACCAAGTGTTTAAAGGGGGACCTATTGTTGAGGAAAGTGTTGTCCTAGATTTGTAAAGAAAGGCAGGAGACTGCCATGTCTGAGGAAGGAGAAGTTTATTTACCATCAGTCTGGGACCCTGTGACTTGAATACTTAATATATTGTGCTAGTATTGGAATCCAAGCCTGACGATGCTTCCACACATATAGGAGCTATGGAAAAATGAAATACATTAGAATAACATTTCTGTGAGTCGAACGTGGAATCTGACAGAGAAGGACAAATTCTGTAATAGTTGGATGGCGCCGATCATAGATACAGCTAGCTGCAATGTAATGTGAACTATGATGAAACTGCAGGTGGCCTTGTTAAGACTATGCATGAAATGAATATTTCTACAACACCTATTGCGTTTTGGGGTTTTTTGTATTTAGGAGAACATTTGCTTTCCTTTTCTAAACTGAAGAACTGACAACCAGCAAATTAAATTAGTCATAAAGTGTCTATGTGACTTATTTGAACCCTATGCTTTACTTTGAATCTGAATTTTGAATAATCATTATTATAAAGACAAGTGGGCGGGGAAAGGTGGTAGGTGAGAACAGAGCTTTTCTGAGCACTCGATCATCAGCTGCAGGACAATACAAGATTGCTCAAACATGCATGGATCATTCTTAACAAAACTTTGAGTAAACTTATGATGAGAGAATCAAGACATAACAAGGTTAAAACTTTGTTAAAATGTCCTCCTTCAACCCACATACTGCACAGTTTGGATTCTCGGAATATATTAAGCAAGTGAGAAAACATATTTCTGAGTTGTTTACTATTTTAAAGAAGAAAGACTTATGCATAGCGCTTTTAAGAATATTCAAAACTCTTTATAACAAAAACGAAGACACACTAAAAACACAGAAACTTTATTTATGACTAAATTTTGCCAAATATGTCCTGCTGTTTTGAATGAATTTCTTGAGATTAATTCTTTTTCTCTTATAAAGTTTGCATAAACACGACTGATCCATTGAGGAAAATGCTTGTTGCAGTGACGAGAAGAACAAAACAGTCACCTATGATAAAAGATAATGCACAAACCAGGCTTTATGTGTAAATAAAATACAATATCTGTTCTCTTCATTGCTTAAAATGACATCCATTGCCCAACATAAATTTTTATACACTTTGCAATCAGATATAATGTGAATTTTGTTAATAATATTCTGTGGATGCCTCATTTTGATAAGTTTAAAGGAAAAAAGTAAGCACAGGTACACATTATACATAAGCCCATATGACAGATTTTTGCATTTTTCTAGTTTTGTCTGAGTATGGTGTGATAGTATGGTGTGAAGACGATTTACACACAACTGACAGTTTCCTGGGAAATTAAACAATTATTTAGTCAAATAAAAGTGTAACAAGATCCTATAATTTGTCAAACTGTAATTTCTTTGTCATCTGTAGATTTTAGCCCATATTTACAATGTGGTTGCTAGGTAACATTGGTCAAATTACTTCTACATATGTTATCAAACTACACGAACTTAGTAAAAACAGGTAAAACATTCAGTAAATCGTAAATATAATCATACTTTTTTTATGTTTTACCAAAAAATGTAACCTAACATACACACTTTAACTGACCATAAAAGCAAATAAATAAAATGCATTACTTTTCATGTTTTTGCAAAGCCACAGCACAAACTGCCTCACTCCGATGCAAATGTATTCACCTACTTTAAGGTGAGCTTGAATGCCATGTAAATTATGTAAAATCATGTTTTTCCAGATAAAAGGTAAAGGGCGCAGTGTGGCCCATCTCGTCTCTACATGACCTTACTTTGTCTTTTCCGGAGGTTAGCTCAAAATGCTGCTGCTGCTGCTGCTGTTGCCTGGATACTATTTCCAATGGCAACACTTGAGCCCGCGAGGTGAGCTTCTCTTTTCAAAGGATTCAGGTAATATAACCAACACGAGATGCTGCGGAGATAGACCGGAAGCGCGTTCACGATAACTGTACGTGCACACTCATAATTAGAAAAAGGCAGAGCAAAACTTCTCCTGTTACATGTCTCTAAAAGGAGTTCCGGTTATACTTTTTTTCCCTAAATTTTGATTACAGGCCTCTATCTCTTAAGTAACAACTGCGCTTACTCATACAGTTGTCCTTCGTT
This sequence comes from Mugilogobius chulae, assembly GCA_038363315.1. NCBI lineage: Eukaryota > Metazoa > Chordata > Actinopteri > Gobiiformes > Gobiidae > Mugilogobius > Mugilogobius chulae. Next base: position 22,943,874 of record CM076408.1, read on the forward strand.
TGCCTTTATGCATAAGAAAAATCTACTTTATTGAGTCGTCTTTACATGGTCTACAGCTGAAGTTGCCTTAACAATACCAATGCAATTACACTTTTCAATGCAATTACACTATTTGCACAACATTCTGCATTGAAATTCACTTTGCCTTCGACAAGAACTCCACTCTCCATCAGCCTTCACATGAAAAATGGTTTTATAAGAACGTCTTACATACTTTTAGTGCACAGCTTATACAAGAGGGATGCGTATGCTCAGTGAGAGAACAGTGCCACCATTTGTTGCTCGGTTGTAACTGAATCCTTCTTCAATGGCAGGTGCACTAGACCCTGGCCTAATTCTTTATGGCTTATTGTATATTGGTTTTATGAGAGTCTTACGAGACCACACAGGAAATTTACTACCAACCCTTTCTCTCTTGTAATCAATGTAACATATTCTTTGCTCTTCATGCACGTCAACCTGGTAAAATGTAGACAGTATAGCTGGGCGATATAGCAAATTTTACATAATATTGTAAGGGTTGTTTTCAAGATATCCCAAAATTGAAAATCGAGTATGTCATTGATAGAAAAAAGTGTACAAATATAGGCAACTAAAAATTAAAAAAAAATGATGCTGTAAATTTTTAACTAAGGGAATAAAATGTTTTGATTTTGCACTTTTATGATTCATATTGTCAACTTTTGGAATTTATCTGGCAAAGGGTTACATTCACATGACAACAACACATTATATAAGTCAATAATATTTAGTACAAATGGGGTTCCAGCAGCAAAAATGTAACGCAAAAGGTAAAACTAGTCAAAATAATAATAATAAAATAAAATAAACTAGCTTTTAGTCACCATCTGGACTTATGACATCAAATTCTGCAATGTCAATACAACCTAATAACATGAACATTTCTGTTGGCTTGATAAAATATCATTTGAATATTGTTATCGCGACATTTAAAAAATATATTATTTTTTGTCAATATCACCCTAGAGACCTCCCATCACCTTACTTGTGACAGGAGATTTTAAATTTTATGTTGTAGATGTCCAAAAATAATTATAAGATCATTTATAGCTGCTTTTAGAGGCAGAAGTATTGACCCTATTTTGTCCCGCCTACTTTTCTAGGACATGCACTTCCTGTTTAGCTGAATTTAGCCTGTAGATTTCAGTCGATGGGTTTATTTTAACTGTTATTATATTTAATTAAAATTGCCCCACAAGACAGACAAACAAACCTGTTAGCTGCCTTAACAGAGCTAAACAGGAAGTGCATTTCCAAGCCAAGTGGGCGGGACAAAATAGGGTCAATAGAGCCCTAAACACTGGAGATGAATTAGCAAATTAAAAAATTATTAAATTATCCACTAACCAGGAATAATTGTTGAAGTATGCAACCCTAATTAAATCTAGTCCATTGACATTGCAGGTAGCTTTCCGGTGGATAGTATGCTTATTTCAAAAGTAGAGCTGGGTGATATTGACAAAAATGTATATCTAGATAATTTTCTGCCAAAAATATGTATGCGATACTTAGTCTAACGTCTTAAAACCTGTCTTAAACTTTGCGACAACCTTAAATATTCCAAATGCTTGAAACAGGTTGACTGACTTAGTGTTTATTGTTATTTTAGCATGCATTAGCATTTGACTTTCTTAACTAAAGATTTGACAATAGAACCAAAAATGTAGCCCTTATTTAAGAACTGAATGATTTCAAGTTGGTGTGTATTTTTCTGATTTTATGTAAAACAAGTTCTTTTTCTAACTTCGTTCGGTGTTTCACTATGGGAATCGCCCTGGGCGTGACCATCCACGGAAGCTCCAATGGCACCACGTCTGTCTTTGACAGACAGGATGGCTGTATCAGGCTCCGCCCTCACCTATGATACTGCCATCCTCCTCCTACTTGGATCATTCTCGCTTTCTTCCCGCGTGGAAACCACAACATTAGCTCCCTCAGCGTTTTCGTGCCATACAGCTAGCTTCTGTTTAACTGTTCACAGACGAGCCGTAAAGGATATCGTTGACGAGCGCAGTTGCCGGCTTTGGCTCGTACGCTGGGTAAGTTCTCGCGGACTTTACTAGCTTTACACTGTTGTTAGAGCAGCGACCGCGTAGAGGCGTGCTGCCCTTTTACAGTAGCTTTGCACCGGGTCTGTCGACATTTGGTTGTTGGCGGTCTCGGCAGTACCATAACCAGTTTGCGCTAGTTAGCATTCTCTTGCTAACCAGCTTTATATTGGGCTTTCGCGTTACAGCTAGCCCTTTTCTGATCAGTCGGCATTAATTTGTTGACTGTATCATAAGCAGTGTGTGATGTGTTAACGTGTCACGACGAACAGATTTCACCTGGACCGCACAACTCGGTTTCACCTCCGAGCGCTGGTTCATAGTCTTACGACTAGCACTGCATTTACCCTGGTTCTCTTCTCTCTATCTCGGGCATCATGTCGGCTTCTACCCCCGCCAAAGGGTCGGACCCGAAGCCCAAAGAGACTCCATCCCGTCTGTGCCCTGCGTCATGCGGAGCTTCCATTTCGGGCAGGGATACTCATCCGATGTGCATTGTCTGTATGGGTGCTAAACACGCCCAAACAGCGCTAGCGGACCGTCAGTCCTGCTCTCACTGTGCATCGCTGCCGGAGAAAATTTTGGAGAGGAGGCTCAGGGTGGCGGTGGCTAACTCCCACGACCCATGTCTAGGGGAACCCACCGCTAAAACCACAGCTATCACTCAGCAGGCTCAGCCCGCTAAGGCTTGGGCAGACATCTTGGACGATGAAGCCGCTGACATGCCGCCACTATTCGAGGATCTCCTCGAAGTGGACCTAGGCGATGAGGGCGCAGACGGCGACGATGCCGCTTCTGACTTCCTCGGTGCTGTGGATATGGACGATGTGGAGGAAGACACCACATTTCCATCGGCCCAGTCCAGACCCCCGAGTGCGTCCGGTGCCACATCCCCTGTGGATAATAATCTGTATGATGTGTGCAAACGAGCTGCCGCCAGGCTTAACATACCCTGGCCCGCAGCTGTAGGCGCAGATGAAGGGGAAAGGGACTTGTATGATGGCAAGCGGCTCGCACCTGCCCAGCCACCCCCCAAGCAGCTCCTTCCCGCTGTACCCGCATGCATGAAGGAGATGAGGCGGTTCTGGGACAACCCGCTTAAGAGCAAACTCCCAGTTCAGGGTTACTCTAAACTGGAAATACAGGGAATGAAGGAACTGGGGTTGGCTGAACCCCCAGCAGTGGAACCGTCAGTGGCTTTTCACCTTCACCCTAATCGCCGCGCCATCTCAGCCTCAAGTAGCATTCCTCTGCCTAACAAAATGGAGAGAGTCACGTCCTCCATTTTCCAGCGCACGTATAAGTACGCAGCTCAGGCTGCATGCGTGCTGAACACTGTGACTTTACTGTCCGCTTATCAAGGGGAGATTCTTGAGGAAATGGGCCAACAACTGGACTCGGGCACACCCAACCCAGTCCTTTGGGATGAAATCTGTGTGGTAAATGACCTCATCCTACGCTCTGCGCGTGGAGCTGTCCAGGGCTGCGGCCGTGTGATGGGTCTTGCTGTCGCAGGTGAGAGGGGTCTATGGCTTAACCACTCAGGTCTGACCGACACGCAGAAGGCTGATGTCATGGATGCGGCTTATGACCCCACCAAGGGTTTGTTTGGGCCGGCGCTGGAAAAGATGAAGGAGACAAGCACCCTCCGTAAACAAGAGGGTGAGGCCTTCAACTTATGTTTACCTCGTAAACAGCAGCCTTCTCGCCCAGTGCAGGCACAAAGAAGCACCTCCACTGGACAGTCTGGTCCCAGGGTGTTCAAGACGAACACTGGACCACAAAAGACAGCTGGTCAGCAGGCTGGTCAGCAGCAGCGGTCAGGTAATTCCAAACCATGGGGCAAACACTCCTATGCTGCAGCAGCGGCTAAAAACCGCTCCTCTGCCCCGGCGATGGGAAGAAGAAACGCACATCCTAGCAGTCTCTTCTCATTGTCCCCCTCCGCTAAAAAAGAGGAAAGTGGAGTTGAGTTCCAGACTCAGTTCAGAGGCCCTGGACAGTTTGCCAGGCGCTCTCTCTTGTTCTCTCTCCCCTCGCTTGTTGCAGGGGATGAGCCTGTCTCACAGTCACAAAGCATGCGTTTTGACAATAAATGCTTCACACTCGCATCCAGGCCTTGGGCTAAGGGCGAGTTTTCACACACAAAAAACAATTCAATTAAATTTGAATACTCCCCGGCTCTTGCCACAAGAGGGGGCTCACGCTCTTTCTCTGGCAGACGCCTCGGCTCCTCTCAGAGGAGTGACGTCACCGGGGATTTTTGTGGGTCCACTCGCTTCGCAGGTGGAGCAGTGGCGCGCATGCGCAGTGCATCCATGGATTCTCTCCACTATTTCTCGGGGATACAGGCTTCAGTTTGCTGTGAAACCACCCACTTTCAACGGGGTGCTGGTCTCTGCGGCCAGGGGAGATGCAGCTCTGGTCCTAGAGGACGAGATCACATCTCTTTTACGCAAACAAGCTATACGCATTGTACCAAGCAGCGATCATCAGCGGGGCTTTTATTCCCGCTATTTCCTGGTCCCAAAGAAGGGGTCGGCAGCGTTACGCCCCATACTAGACCTCCGTGTTTTAAACAAACATTTACGGAGGTTCAAATTCAGAATGCTGACACACAAAGTGCTCTGTCGCTCGATTCGCAAAGAGGATTGGTTCACCACAATCGATCTCTCGGATGCATATTTTCACATTTCCGTGCACCCAGCGCACAGGAAATTTCTCCGATTTTCTTACAAGGAGACAGTTTACGAGTATCAGGTCATTCCCTTCGGGCTGTCACTAGCTCCGAGAGTGTTCAGCAAATGCGTGGAAGCAGCACTAGCTCCGCTGCGAGCCACAGGGATCAGAATCTTCTCTTACATAGACGATTACCTGATCTGTTCCGACTCACGGGAACGCGCAGTGAGGGACACGTTGACAGTGCTCAATCATCTCACTGCTCTGGGGTTCAGAATAAACCGTGCAAAGAGCCGGTTAGAACCCACACAACATACGGAGTATCTAGGATTAAGCCTAGACTCCATCTCTCATCGAGTGACTCTCACAACAGAGAGACGGCTCTCTCTCACTCAATGCCTTGCACTGTTTTATCAGGGCGCGATGGTCACGTTCAGGACGTGCCTTCGCCTTGCTGGTCTGATGGCGTCAGTGATTTCTGTCGTTCATTTGGGTCTAATGATGATGAGAGACTTTCAACGCTGGATTACAGCGTTACATTTGTGCCCAAGGAGACACCTCTATCGCAGAGTGAAGGTGGATTCTCGGTGCGTCGCAGCGCTTCTACAGTGGCGCGATGCACGCGTCTTGATGGTGGGCGTCCCGCTAGGCGCTGTGTCAGAGAGGGTCATTCTGACCACAGATGCCTCCCTGCGGGGGTGGGGCGCCACTCTGTCCGGCAGAGTTGTGAACGGGACGTGGAGTCCACGTTTTGCCCAGATGCACATCAATGTGCTGGAACTTTGGGCAGTGTTTCTCGGCCTGAGACATTTCTTACAGTTTCTCCAGGGCCGACATGTTCTGGTGAAAACAGACAATGCAACTGTTGTTGCATACATCAACCGCCAAGGTGGCACCCGCTCATTACGGCTGCACAAACTGGCTCAGAAAATCATTTTGTGGAGCAGTACCAAGCTCCTGTCTCTCCGAGCGACGCATGTTCCAGGTGTCCTCAACAGAGGGGCCGACCTGCTGTCACGAGGGAACCCCCTATACGGAGAGTGGGTTCTCCACCCTCAGGTGGTGGAACAGCTGTGGCAGAGATACGGCCAAGCCGCCGTAGATCTCTTCGCCTCGCAGGGAAACGCAAAGTGTCCGCTCTTCTTCTCCTTGACGGACAGAAACGCCCCGCTAGGGGTGGACGCGCTTGCCCATCCATGGCCAGACGTCCTACTCTATGCGTTCCCACCGATCAGTCTGATCTCACCCACTCTAGCTCGGGTGAGGGAGCAGGGACTATCGCTGATCTTAATTGCCCCTCGATGGTTGTCCAAACCATGGATGGCGGAGATAGTACAGCTTCTGTGGGACGAGCCTTGGCCCCTTCCATTGAGACGGGACCTCCTATCTCAGGCGGGCGGGGAAATTTACCATCCCCACCCGGACCAGGTGGCACTCTGGGCTTGGCCCGTGAGAGGTGGAACTTAAATGCCGCCGGTCTTCCTGCACCTGTTATTGACACTATTCAGTGTGCAAGGGCTAAGTCCACTCGCTCATTGTATGATTGCAAATGGCGCGTTTTTGAGCAGTGGTGTGAGGCCAGACACGTCATTCCCTTTCAGTGTTCGGTGTCTGAGGTCTTGTGTTTTCTGCAACAGATGGTTGAAAAGCGTAGAGCTTTCTCAACACTTAAGGTCTATTTGGCTGCCATTTCGGCCTGCCATGTGGGTTTTGGAGACAAAACAGTAGGTCAACACCCCTTGATCTCTCGTTTTATGAAGGGTGCACGACGTAAACTTCCAGTGGTTAAACCCCTGGTTCCCTTGTGGGATCTGTCTGTTGTGCTAGATGCCCTTTGCCATCACCCCTTTGAGCCTTTGGAGGCTGTGGCCTTGAAATATGTTGCTTTGAAAACGGTTTTGCTCCTAGCTTTGACATCTACGAAGCGTGTCAGTGAACTTCAGGCTTTCTCTGTTAGCCCAACGTGCATGCAGTTTGCTCCTGGGCTGTCTAAGGTGCATTTGCGCCCTAATCCAGCCTTTATGCCAAAGGTGGAGCCAGCTTATAGCTGCCCCACTTTGGAGATTGCAGCTTTTCATCCGCCGCCTTTCTCCTCCCCGGAGGAGCAGCAGCTTCACTCCCTTTGCCCTGTGCGGGCACTACGAGTGTATGTTGACAGGACAGCTGGCCTTAGGAAGGCTGATCAGCTGTTTGTGTCTTGGGCGTCTTCCCATATGGGAAAGCCCGTGTCCAGTCAGAGGCTCTCTCACTGGATTGTTGAGGCCATTTCCTTGGCTTACACCTGCAAGGGCATAGCACCTCCGCAGGGATTGAGGGCACACTCCACCAGGGGTGTTGCTACTTCCTGGGCCCTTTTTAGGGGTATTTCGGTACAGGACATATGCGCGGCAGCTAGTTGGGCGTCGCCGCATACCTTTGTACGGTTCTACAGACTGGACGTCTCTGGCCCTTCGTTGGCTCAGGCAGTCCTGGAACCAAGGGGGTCTGGCTCCATTTGAGGTCACTGTCTGGCACCGCAGTAACCTGCTTCGGAAGCTTTATTTGCAATCCGGGAGTGGGCCATATCTCCCATAGTGAAACACCGAACGAAGTTAGAAAAAGAACTCAAGGTTACTTAACGTAACCCCGGTTCTTTGATAACAGAGTGAGGTGTTTCACCTTCATTGCCCTCCTTGCAAAGCGGTAAGAAATCGCTTTAGAATGATCCAAGTAGGAGGAGGATGGCAGTATCATAGGTGAGGGCGGAGCCTGATACAGCCATCCTGTCTGTCAAAGACAGACGTGGTGCCATTGGAGCTTCCGTGGATGGTCACGCCCAGGGCGATTCCCATAGTGAAACACCTCACTCTGTTATCAAAGAACCGGGGTTACGTTAAGTAACCTTGAGATTTTATGCTTGTTCTTTTAGCAATCTAAGTTCAAACAAATAAAATCTACTCAAAAATATAACACTCCTCATCACAAATTCACTTGTTTTCTAAATTAAGTTAGTTTTTCAGTTTGTTTAAATATCAAACAAATATTTAAGTGCAAAAATCTCTCATGGTATCATAATTTTTCTGTTTTGTGAAGCGCTCTGAATTACCTAATGTACAAATTCTGATATGAATATAAACTGGTTGTGTCTATTAGAAAGTTCATAGCATAATTTATTGAACTTTTATTGTAAATGTGCTCTTTTGTGGTATGTTTTTACTGCACGATCCACTCGATATTCAATTTTGCATGTCTTAAAAACATTCACGATATAATCTAAAATTCAAAATATTGCACGGCTCTACCCAGAGATGTATTTTCTTTGCTAAAAAGGTTCCACAGTACAGTATATGCCAACTTATCTATCTCCATGAAGACAAAAAAGCAACATCATGCCAAGTTACTTTTTTAAGTTTAATTATTGCAGAATTTTTGGGCTTAAAGTATGCAAGCGTTTGGCTTCTGACTTTTTTGTTATACTGTAAATGTATTAAACTTTATTAAAGTAGCGGGGGATACATAGTACATATTTATTACACTATGCACTTTAGAGTCATGTCTTGAAGCAATAAAAACTTCTGTACAGTAGGAGTTTCAGGCAAGACAATAACATCTCCATAAAGGTCACATAGTACTTTTAAGTAATGTGATGCAAAAAGGCGATAATTGACAGATAATTAGTTTCCCATTTCTGAACCTAAGCACACTATTTTGCATTTGCGTTCCTCTTTTCACTGTTATCCCTCAACAAGCTCCACTCATAACCCAAGCAGCTTATCAGGAAGCAAGTAATACGTCACTACAGCCACTTGTTACTTGAACCGTCAGACGAAAGAGGGAGGGGTCATGGTCAGCAGCTTAATGGGCAAACAGGAAAGGACACTCCATCAGCGGGACTCCACAACATGACTCATCTGTACAACACCTACAACCTCTTGAAACGCTGCTTCTTCTTTGTATCGGAGTGTCTCATCTTCCACTTCACAAACAAGCACAATTCAGCAGCGTAGACTTGCACCGGGCGCAGAGTCACACAGCGGCCGCATGAAATCACCACAGGCAGTAGTTACAAAACATTAACACAAAAGGGAAAGCTTATTTAGAAGATTGTGAGGGAAAGGGGTATTATTGGAGTGAGACTTTCCCATGAACAGTTTCTGGCACTCGCTTTGACCGCAGAGTAATAAATGGTCTTTATTTATCCGGCGTTTTAACACCTTACAAGGCAAGCAGGGTTACGTGTTTTGGATGGTTAAGGACACAATGACAATCCACTCTAGCTGTTCCACTGTGGCACCTGTCTCAGTCTCCCATCCAAGTACTGACCAGGCCCTGTCCTGCTTAGCTTCTGAGATCACACTTTGACAAGAAGGTATAATTAAAGAAAAAAATAAGAAAAAAAGGGGGAGGAGAAAAAAAGAAATGTGAAAGGAGAAAGGGAAAAAGGGAAGAGACGGGGATAGAAAGGGGAGGAGTCCACATTACATTTCAAACACAGTTATTTGTCTCCTCTCATTCACTATAATATGAAAAAAAAAAATGTTTATCACTACTGTATATTAGGCTCGGTAACGTGACATCATACAGCATTAGAATTTTCAGTTGGTCCCATGTTAAACCAATGGAGATTTTAAACAGTTAAATACCGAAAATTGCGTAAATTAAATCATATTCTGACACTACAGAGTGATAGATATTAGATATAGAATTTACCAGTACTGACCCAGCAGTTTATTGGGCTGTTCCACGGCTGTTTCGTTTACTTTTTTAAATCGTTTTGTCTAATGTATTCCTATGGAAGTTCTGCTACACTGACAACAAACATGGGGGCTTTGCCATTATTTCCATGGTAACCACATGCTTCCCGAACCTAAATTTAGAAAGGGGTCCCACATAATATGGAACTGTTTAAGTGACCCATTAAGAGTATAAAGCAGTTTTTCTAAATGACTGTATTTTACTTTTTCTTGCAGCAGCAGTTGTGGGCCAGCAGGTAATAATCATAATTTGAGTAAAAAAAATTTATTAGAATAAATGTACATTTTTCTGAAGCTTGATTCTGTTGTAACAAATTGGTCAACTTGAAGAATCTCTTAAAGTACTTCAGTGAAGTGGGATGTGCTCACCACAATAGGGAGTCAAGTGATTGTAATAAGCTATCTGTCCTTTTCTGTCCCACTTTTTCAGTGGTGCGACTTCCATAGAAAACAAGATAACAGGCTGGGAACTTTTGATTTTGAGGGTCGTGTGATACATTGTGATCAAAAAGACAGTCCAATTTCTATGTATTATATAAACTGAAAAACATAGGTGTAATTTTCAAGAATTACAAAATATGAACACAGAGAGAGGAATATTGTATGGAGGATTGTGAGGGGAAAAGGGTCTGACACATTCATTTTGAGGGTTGTGATAGCTAGTTATAAATTTTGTTTTATTTAGTAAAAGCTTTGAAATATAAGCTGATATGGCAAGTATTATACAGTATCTTAAAAGTGCCTGTCACACTACAACGCACTTTGAGGCTTTGTTGAAGTGTAAAGTGCATTATATAAATGCATTGTTCTTGTTTTACTTATCAAATCAAATCAAATCAATTTATTTTTGAATAGCCCAAAATAGGGTCTCTGAGGACTTCCCAAGATTATAATTATAATATTAACAAAACATAATTAAGATGTAAACTGTGTATTCTAGTGCAATACAACTGTATAGTTCTATAAAAATCTGCAATAATTTCATGCACCTAGTAAAGAAACTGCTACAGTTTGAAGTGGTCACATTACTGGGAGCTGTAGATTAGTCGCAGTGAAAAGTCCATTCTGATGCAAAAATACAATATTCTGCAGCTCCTACCTTTCTCCAGCAAGTGGCAGCAGCGAGCTCCAATGATTTTGGTGGAAAGACTCAGAAATGCTTCAGTCAGAGGAGATCACAGACGATAACTGTAAATCAAGCAGTCAAAGTGACATAAATATTATGAAATATGTCTGTGACTTTTTACGTACTGTCAATAAATCTTTTCACATGTAACAACAACTTGCACAATCTGCACCTTGAAGCACCTTCCATACATAGATTTATAAGGGGCAATGTGACTTTGAAAGCTGCTGTATCAAAATATATTTTACTCACAGAGAGACATAAATATCACCCATCATTGTAATAACTACATATACTCAACTTTACATTGTATTCTTGCATGGATTGAATAGAGCAATTTACTGATATGATTTCTAAATATATGCATAATTTATTAAGTTTTAACAAAAATATATATAATATAAAATAAAAAATAGATAGATAGATAAATAGATAGATAGATAGATAGATAGATAGATAGATAGATAGATAGATAGATAGATAGATAGATAGATAGATAGATAGATAGATAGATAGATAGATAGATAGATAGATAGATAGATAGATAGATAGATAGATATAGATATAGATATAGACATAGATATATATAGATATATAAATATATAAGCCTATGTTTATTTCTTAGTAAGGGCAAAGAGAAATAAAGAAGGCTAGTCAAGGGACACATCGGCATCATAGTTGTCATCAAAGGGCCAGTGGTTACTGTAATAAACATCACTACACTTTGACAAACTACAAATAATCACTTCTGTATTTGCGTTTGTACATTTATAGAAGTTACTCCATATACCTCTACATGGTTTATAAAATCAATTATTCTTTCAATTTCAGACAAATTAGTTTAAGACACACACATGTACTTGTGGTAATATAAGATTCAAATAAATCCTAATAAGACTTTGAGGGCTGCAAAAAAAAATTATGTAGAGCACTGCATCTGGCCCCAAGGCCTTGTGTTTGACACATGTGAATTAAGGTGTAAGATGCCTTTTTAATATTATTTTTGTAACTTATATAAACAAATTCAAGCAAGAAATTAAAAAAAAAAAAAAAAAAATTGTGTTTTTAGATTTTGTCCAACAATGTGCAAGAGGAATGAGTTTTTCATACTTGTTTTCCTCTTCATGCCATAAGGATCATCAAGTTTGGTTATGCTTATTGTGTACTAGTCTTTTTATTTGTAAATATGCCTTAATTTATAGGAAATCAACGATCAATCTCCTCGACTTTACGTTGCTTCGTAATAAAAAACACACAAATACAGTGAGGTATCTCCACCTTCTTTGTCCACGCCCCGGGGCGTTCACGGAGTTTAAATTTCCGCATTGGACTTGTCCGTGTGGCTGGTCCATCTGCAACTATTACAGGAGCCAACAGTTTGCAAACACCATGTCAAGGCTCCTTTTGAGACCAAATTTGAGGGCTTGTTTGGCCTCTCAGATCAGGATGGCATCTGACCAGGTAAATACGAATTTTGTCGGAAAATGAAAAGTGATAGTGATGATGTTTAGCTTTAGCTTTAGCTGCTACTACAGTTGTCAAAATGCTAACGCGGCTAACTAGCCTGCTAACTTCATTGAAAGAAAGGTCAACTATTTCTTGCTCACAGTTGTGTCAATATTGTGAAGATAATTCTTAAACTAACTAAATGTTTACGGACAGAGCAACTTTGTGAACTTCTAGTTTGGCTCGAGAAAGGTCAAACTGGGGCAGGGTTTGTTGGCTAAATAATTAAAGTTGCATAATCTTCCATAATGTATAAACAACAACGCTTCAGTATAAACAAACTGTGTACTGTATACCCTTGCAGAATAAAGTGTTACTCTTCTTTAATCATAAAAGTGTATTTTCTAACCTGTCACTCTGTGCTTGCTGTGGTTTCTTGTCCTCAGCTGGGGGAGCTGGGTAAAGGTGCAGGTAAAGGTGGAGGTGGTGGAGGCTCTGTGAGAGAAGCTGGAGGTGCCTTTGGGAAGAGGCAAGCTGCAGAGGAGGAGAAATACTTCAGGTAAGCTTTTGTTAATTGTTTCCACACTTTTTAAAACCACCATATGGAATGTCACCGCTACCATCACCTACATGGTGTCTTGGGGGGAAAAAAAATGTTTTAAATATTTTTATCTAAATAATTCCAATGTCCAAAACCACTTTTTTCCCCAATAATGAAAACAATCTAGGCCACAATTTCCTAATTTACATAACTAGTTAGTGTATTGTAAAATGTTTATTATTATATATTTTCCCTAAATATTTGATTGGGCATATTTGAGCATGATGCTGCAAGAAAATTTCAACCACGCTGAGACTCAAAATGGATAAAAATAAAAAACTTGGTCATGCTATTGTGTGGTTTCTTCATTTTGAAATTGCATCTTTTTCAAGATACTCAGAAAAATGTAAATTTGTAAAAATAAATGTTTAATTTTTCAAGAGAAGAACCTCAAGTCACACTGGTGTTCCCAGGTCCACTACTTGAAAATCAAGGCTTATACAAACTCTAAACTGTATTTGAAAAGATCTTAAAAACAATGAAGGCATTATTATTAAATGAAAATGTCATCAGTAATACATACATACATACATACTCTTTATTTAGACGCCTTTTGTCAATGGCAGGGCGATATTATATAATTGGTAATAATATCACATTGAAATAATGATTATATAAATTTTGCTGATTTTGTGACCAAAACTTTGGCCAAATACTGCTAAAATCTAGAATTGAGTGACTTTAACACTTACTGCAGAAGCTAATACAGTTTTTTTGAACACGAGAAAATGGGAAGCATGAAAAGAGAGCTTAAGTGCAACTAAATACAAATATAAAAAGTTTAAAAATGTTAGAAAATGCAATGCTTAGGCAATGTTGGGTATAAATCATTAATTAAATTGTTGTCGCGAATATACTTTATTTGGTTAAGGTCTACAGTGTTTGTATATATCGTTTAGAATGCTACCAAAATATACTTTTTTTGTCGCCTTATTTTACACTGACATTCTGACACATTTGTCTTTTTTTCCATTTTGTCTGTGCAGGCAGAAAGAGAGGGAACAGATGGAGGCTCTGAGGAAGCATCACTCTGAGGAAATCGAGCATCATAAAAAGGAAATTGAGCGTCTACAAAAGGAGATCGACCGCCACAAGGGAAAGATCAGAAAGCTCAAGCACGACGACTAAAGTGCCTAGCGACAGTCGACTAATACAGGCATTGTGTCTCTAATGCTGCATCCTGATCATACAGTTATTCCAATAAAAGTCTTAATTTTTCACTTGTTGTTAAGGGTTGTTGGTTATTATTTGTTTGCATGTTTGTATGAAGTGCACCGAAGTCTCTGGTGTAGGTACTTGGGTTTTGCTATCACAAAATTTTTTGTAAGTCCTGTTTTTTTTTTTTTTACTTTTTACTAACAAAAGTGGACAATTAAAGTTTTTCTAATCATTCAAACAAGGATATAAAGTCGTTTTTATTCCTGTTCTTTTGGGACTAGTTTTTATAAATGTCCAGTTTCACGTTTGTTTCATAGTTAAGCCTCAAAATATACGCTAAAAATGTAATGCTGCAATACATTTCTGAGGTATTGCATTAAGATAGATTAACAGTGATACGGAAAAAAATCTAGAGTTACAATTATTTGTCAATATTGCCTAGCTCTCAATTCATGAAAAAATACTTAATTGGAGCAAAAAAAGTTTTGATTTTGGGAAGATCATCTGTGATTTCTAAATACCCAAAATCAGTTTTAATTTTGAGGAAAGACTATACTTACTCAAAATGAACTGTTTTTGATCCATGTGTCAGATTAAGGAAAAATTTGGTACACTGAAAATAGAAGATGCTATTTGAACCTTTCTACCTGACCCCTCGCTCTCACAAAACCTTTTAGCACATCACTACTTTAAAGGTGCACTGCGCAACTTTTTGGCCAAAAATAAACTTTAATGAATGCTTATTTTTGTCATTTAGATGCCTTTGTTACACTAAATAATGAATAAAAATCTGCATTTTTACTTTGAGTGGGCTTGCACGGCCACAAAATAGGGTATTATTTGGCCTTGAGTAGGGCCCGAACACGTTGGTTTCTAAGAAAAGTTGTTCTTTTAGCTGATTTTTTTCATATTATGGCAGAAAATGTTTTCATCTCCATTCAGAAAATCCCAAAGTATAGTTTTAACTTTCTAATTTTACTGAAAAATGTGGATGACTTTTCACCTCCAGAAAGTTACACAGTGCACCTTTAACCAATCAAGTAAATTTTAAAATGTACAACCCAAGTTGAATTTTTCTTTTTATCTTTGCTGCTTTACACGAAACCCTTTGTGAGGAAACCGAATCTGAGATGAATAAGTTTAATTAGTGAACATTTTAAGAAGGATTTTCCACATTTCAAGGCCCTCAAGAAATGGAAGGAAGTTAACATTTTGTGACATTTAGCAGCTGGATTACATTTTTTAATAGTTTTTTTTGGACATCCCCCAAGATTAGAGTAAAAAAAACTTCAATTGTCATCGTACATTTCGTATAAATATAAAAAGGCTTACGTTTTCTTTGCCTTCATATAAAAAAACAAGGAAAAACACCTCATGCACTCATTCACCTCTGCAGCAGCGCGCGCCTCCCTCTTTGGCTCCTCTCGTCACTTCTCGCGAGATTTCCGGTCGTTGTTTGGGCGAGAGCCGACGACGACACCGTTGTCTGGAAATTTGTCTCGTGTCTGAAGCACATCTCCAATATTACACATTCCTGCTGGTCTACTCGTGTATTCGTGATCAGACTGTGCAAACGCCACTGCAGCGCTTCTGAATTTGTCCGGTGAGTTTTGCTAACTGTTTGCATTGTGTGTTTTTTTTAGGTCCGTGTGTGTTTGGCTTGCAGAAGGTATGTCTGAGCACGACGAGGCCTTGCGCCGATCTGCCTCAGCCGGGACACATTTAGGAGAAAAATATCTTAAATGCTGCCTGAAAACAGTTTGCTTGCACTCAATAGTTTGCTTATGTTATGCTATGCGAGAATTAATTACAGGTTTGTTTCGTCTGCGTCGTTATTGTAAAGAAATTAAAATAATGTTGCACGGCTGTTAGCCATCCATGTGAGGGGGGCGGGACTCGCTGTTCATACAAATCTATATTCCAATATTTACAAAACCCTTCAACTATAATTAATGCATGCTTTTAAAAAATGAATGTGTGTTTTGCGTCGTGCATATATTTGGTTGAATGAACTGTGAAACGTGTTTTTTATTTATTTATTATTTTAGTACAGGATATGGCGGAGTTGAACGGTAGCTCTGTCCTAATAAAGGAAGAAGACGAGCCCATGGACACCTCTGCTACACACACAGAGAACTACCAGACCCTCATCTTTGCTGGACTGCCCCAGAAAGTGGCTGAGAGCTTAGACAATATCTTCCAAACAGGTGAGGAAATATGATACATGAAACTACGGCTATGTTTGAATTAAGTCTCAAATTGACTCTGTGTTTCTGTTGCAGGCTTGGTGGCTTACGAGGACCTGGACGAGAGAGCCATTGACGCGTTGAGGGAGTTCAATGAAGAAGGTGCCCTTACTGTACTGCAGCAGTTCAGAGAGAGTGATCTTTCCCACGTGCAGGTAAGCATTTATCATCCTCTGCTTAGTCGAGCCTATTTGCTGTATTGAATTGATTTCTTGTGGCTAGAACAAAAGTGCGTTCCTTTGTGGAGTTATGAAGACGTACAGACAAAGGGAAAAGCAAGGAAGCAAAGTCCAAGAGTCCACCAAGGGCCCAGATGAAACCAAAATAAAAGTAAGCAAAATGGAATACCTCTTTTTCATGTTTGAACCAAAATTCTAATAGTTTTGTTTCTCTAGGCCCTTTTGGACAGGACTGGTTACACCTTGGATGTAACCACTGGACAGAGGAAGTATGGAGGACCTCCACCAGATGAGGTGTTCGCTGGCTCACAACCTGGGATTGGCACTGAGGTAAGTAATAACTGTCCAAACTATTTCATGTTTTATGCTGTATTTTCTGTTAATGAATAGCTTGATTTTCTGCTCTTTTGCATAGACAAATGAATTACCTTTTTAGATTGATATTGTGGTAAAAAATAAAATGGCATTGAATTACATTGTAATTCTACTTATTTGTAGGTTTTTGTTGGTAAAATCCCACGTGACTTGTATGAAGATGAGCTGGTTCCCCTCTTTGAGTCAGCTGGACCGATCTGGGACCTTAGGTTAATGATGGACCCTCTGTCTGGACAGAATCGAGGTTATGCCTTTATTACTTACTGTAACAAAGAGGATGCCCAAAAGGCTGTAAAGCTTGTAAGTATTGCAGTATTATTTTAATTCTTATTTTAGCAAACATTACTAAAGAGTACTTTTTCTTTTCCAGTGTGACAACCATGAAATCCGTCCAGGTAAATACTTGGGAGTGTGTATATCTGTTGCAAACAATCGTCTCTTTGTAGGATCAATCCCAAAGAACAAGACCAGAGAAAGTATTTTGGAGGATTTTGGCAAAGTGACAGGTGAGCTCCTGAAGATGAAGATTGTAGCTTTGAAGTTGCTTGTTCATTCAACTTGTGCTTTGTTATTTCAGAGGGTCTCCAGGAGGTGATCTTGTATCACCAACCAGATGACAAAAAGAAAAATCGTGGTTTTTGCTTCCTGGAGTATGAGGACCATAAGTCTGCAGCCCAGGCCCGTCGTCGGCTGATGAGTGGGAAAGTGAAAGTTTGGGGAAACCCAGTGACCGTGGAGTGGGCTGACCCAGTTGCTGAGCCTGATCCTGAAGTCATGGCAAAAGTAAGAATTTCCTTTTCAAGTCAAAGTGTTGCTCGTCAATGGGCAAATATTAATTTGCGCTGTTTTTTTTTGTTTTGTTTTCTTAGGTAAAGGTGCTCTTTGTGAGGAAGTTGGCCTCAGCTGTGACTGAGGAGCTTCTAGAGAAGACTTTTTCTCAGTTTGGGAAGTTGGAGCGAGTGAAGAAACTGAAAGATTATGCTTTTGTTCATTTTGAAGAGAGGGATGCAGCTGTGAAGGTGTGTATTTGTTTCTTTCATTGTTACAGTTTTGCCAGTTCCCAGTGTGGTGTCATAAATTTTTTTTTTAAATCAGGCAATGGATGAGATGAACGGACAGGAGTTGGGAGGAGAAGAAATTGAGATTGTCCTGGCAAAGCCCCCAGACAAGAAGAGGAAAGAACGTCAAGCAGCTCGTCAGACCAGAAACGCTGGGTAAGACTTGAGTGTACTCTTTAATCTTCATATAAGTGCAGTATATTGCATTTACTTGTGTTTACTGTGTAGGTATGAAGACTACTATTACTACCCACCCCCACGTATGCCACCTCCAGGCCGTGGCAGAGGCCGTGGGGCTCGGGGCGGCTATGCCTACCCCCCTGATTACTACGGATATGACGACTACTATGATGATTATTATGGCTACGACTATCATGACTACCGTGGTGGGTACGAAGACCCTTACTACGGCTATGAAGATGTGTATAGCATGAGGGGCCGTGGCACTCGTCCTGCTCGAGGAGGACCTCCCCCTCCTCGAGCTCGCGGTGCTCCACTTGCCAGAGGCCGTGGGGGCTTTGCCCAGAGAGGACCGCCCCTGGCTGGCCCGCGTGGGGCCCGAGGAGGCCGCGGCGTTCCTTTCCAGCCACAGCGCGGCCGTGGTCCTCGTGGAGCTCGGGGCAATCGCGGTGGCAACGTGGGTGGAAAGAGGAAGGCCGACGTGTTTAACCAGCCTGACTCCAAGCGCCGCCAGACCAACAACCAACAGAACTGGGGGTCCCAGCCCATCGCGCAGCAGCCCCTGCAGCAGGGGTCCGACTATTCCGGTAACTATGGGTACAGTAATGACACCATGGAGTTTTCACAGGATTCTTATGGGCAGCAGTGGAAGTAGATCACCAAAAGGTATTTGTCAAAGAGAAAATAACACAACAAAACAGAAAAAAACAGGAGATTGGCCACAATTTTTTTGATTGACTTTTTTATCCTTCATCCCTCATGAAACGATCTGTACATATATTTCTCAGAAAAAATGGACAGACCCCAGAATTGGCTCCAGATTGGCTGCAAAGCCTTTTGGCTGAAGAATGAACGTAACCGTTGTGGTGAATGAATACTTACTCGGTTACATTGGGACATTGATCTTAAAAATACATACTAAACACTTTTATTGTTACTTGGTGTTTCTGATTCTTTTAAAGCCAACCATGAACATTCACAAAAATGGACATCATTCTCAAAAGTCTGAGAGGACATTAAATAAATATTACTGCCTTGCAGAAAGTCTTTTCCAAGCCCCCACCCTCCCTTTCTTGTATTCCCTTATTTGTGGTTTTTCATAGTTGCTTAGGGCTTTGCTTGTAAATAAATGCCTATCGTTAGAACTTCATAACTTCATTTTTGCAAAGGTGGAGAAAAGAATCCACAGGAAGGACAAAATCAAGTTTTGTAATGTTTCAAGTGTATGCCTAGCATTTCTAGAGGTAGTCAAATTGTGTTTTTTTATGATCTCATTACTTCCTATGTTTTCTTTCAACATACCCAATAGAATTTGGTTTGGCTTACCTTAAGAGCCATAGCAGTTTGTTCTCTGATGGTCTTTGTATTTATAACTTTTACGTTTGTTCAGTTTCAATAAAACTCAGCTGAGCATCAGTCAATTGTCAAAAACTCAAATTCAGTGTTGTCATTCAATATTTAATTTAAGCCAAATTTTAACATTTATGATTCATCCTTTCATTTCTAAATCCAAAGCTTCCTTAAACTCATCAATTTAGGCAATGGGATAAGAGAGCCAAAGCTAAGAATTTTAACCCTTTTCAGTGAATGTTAATGTACTGCACATATACATTTAGTGTACCCATCTATAATAAAAAAAAAAAAAACAACAATCTCAGCAATCTTCTACATCTGTATATGTTAGTTGCCCTGGGTTAATAAGCTCTATATTTGACCACCAAATAAACCAGTTCCATTGACCCTTTTAGTGGCCTTCTGGGGAGTCTCATTCAAGTTACTTATTTGTAAGATAGATGTTCAGAATTTACCACATAAACAAAGGCCAATGCATGCACCTATTTAACTGTCCTGTTTTTTTTTTATCCACATTAGTGTTTCAGCTTAGAGCTCAGATATCAAAGGGTTAAAATTCTTAATTTGTCGTCTTCATTTATTTTTCCATTGAACTGTTTTGTTTAGCAGCATTGCCTTCATTGTATTTTGTTTCATGTGTCTGTCCTCTTATTCCAACCTGCCTAGGTGGAGGAGCATTGAGAGCCACTGCGCTAGAGTGAGGAACTCACCTGTCGGTACTCCAGGGTGAGCTCGCCTTGCACAGAGTACTGTCCTCTTCTGTAACTGCAGCTACACTATCTTTACTCACAGACCTACTTAATCTAGGAGTTGTCTTTAGTTTTCTGCAGGGTTCAAATGCTACAAATCAATTAAATTTGGATTAAAAGTGAAATCAATATGTGTGTTTTGGCGTGCACATACCAGGAGGCAAACTGCCCATGTTTTAACACCATATAAACCATAAAATCACCTGTTGGCCTTGGCTTGGCACATCCCAGTCCCTGAGTCTCATCACTCAGACTGAGGTGGGCGGTGTTCAGTTCCGTTTTGCGGCACTAGGGGCAGCAGTTCCACCGCAGCATGCAGGTCTTTGTTTGATTCTCTGAGCTCGTGGTGGAGTGGGTCTACAGTGACATTTATGAGAGCCCTGTGTCTGACCAAACACAATTGATCCTTTACCCTAGATATCCTTGGCCCTAATTGGACACAGCGGGTCTGTAATATTGAAATTGGCTCCTAAAAGAACAATGGGATGTGCAGCATTTAATGCATTATTGCATTACCGCCACCAGATGGCAGTAAGTGTTCCTCATTCATAATGTTAATCAGGTAAGATTTTCATGTAGGAGACTGCAGCTGATCATTTTATTAATTTGCCTTGATTCAATCACATTGTCTTGAAAAAAAATATTATTGTATCACCTCATTTTGGTCTTACTGTGTGTCACCCTTTCAACAGGGAGTAGAGGAGCTGCTCAGTCCCTGTCTCAGAGTCCATACATGAGGACCAAACAGTGGGTAAGAATGTTTATTTACTCAGACTGATGTGTGTTATTACTTGTTTGAATTATGTGCATGCAGTATTTGAATGTATTATTATTTTTTTTTAGAAATTGCATTCTTAATTTCTGTGTGTGTCAGGGAAATATTCTATTCAAGCTGTACCTGTTTTTGCAGGTTCGAGGCCGAGGTATGATCCATGGGGGTAACTTCCATCGGTGAAAAAAGGCCCATTTGGAACAAAGTGTTCTGACCAGTTTGGAAACTGTAATAATCCAGAATAATCCAATGTTAACACATTTATTATGTTGGGTGGTGTAATGAAATAGTTGTGTTGTCTTCTGCAGAAATCTGGACTGGTTCTATCTGCTGAAAGTGGATCTGCCGTTTGCGTGAAACCAGAAGAAGTTTCTGTGCTATGTATAAATTATTTTTAAATATTCTTTTGTATATTTATTATGAGCAACTATTAATTTATAAACTTTTGCAAACATCTTATAATACAGATGTGTTATTGGGCTTTGTATACGTTTTATTTTTTCCTTGGATCACACACGGTACTAAAACCATGATTGGGATGTTAAACCTAACATTCTATTTATAGAATCTGCACTGTTTTTAACGTAACTTGTAATTTAGAAATTATTTTGTGCAAAAAAATCTGTCTTTAAATAGCTTATATAGCTTCTATAATGCCACTTAGAATTGATTCACTGAGTAAACATTGCTTTTATAGTCAAATAGAGCGCTGAACGCTTTGGGGCGTTTCTCAAAAATTACGCATAGAAGAAATCACGTGGTCGTGAACGTCATGCGTAAGTTGTACGTAAACCGCGGGCAAGATGGCGGCTGCCGGGGGAGAGTCTTCTGCGAAAACAGAATCAGATGAATTATTTCAGACTTTTTACACCGAGGTATGATTATAAACGACACTAGGCGCTCTGACTGAAAACTGCGGTAATTGTTGATAATGCACAATGAAGGAACATTATAACTAAATCGGATTATAAGGGTTATTCTATGAGAGGCCTCGTAAACATGACATGGCTAGGCTAAATTTAAGCTAAAGTCAGCTGCACCATTTTACTAATATAAAACATTTACACTTTAAGTGGAAGTTCATTCTTTTTAAAACAAATTAAACAATTGCATGATTTGGATTACAAGTGTACACCCCTTTGTGGCGGCCTTCATGTAAAGTATGTATTTACAACACGAGATCCCATTCATAAAACATGGGTTTCATTTTCAGGTGAAGCAGATCGAGAAGAGAGACTCTGTGTTGACATCTAAGCAGCAAATCGACAGACTGCTCAGGCCGGGCGCCTCCTACTTTAACCTCAACCCTTTCGAGGTTTGTAGTTTACACATGTATTGAGTATTCACATGCATAGTCTATTTTACTTAAAATCTTTCTTTTGCCAGGTGCTGCAAATAGATTCAGATGCAACTGATGATGCACTGAAGAAACGCTTTAGAGCGGTAAATATTCAATAATTTAATTGTCATTGTTACATTAACAACGAAATTACATTAGAGCATTTATCAGTCAACATGGCAATGTTTGTAGTTAGTGCAACTGTAGTTGTAAGGTGCAGAAATGCAGACTGCAATGTCTGTAAACAATACGCTTTGTAAGGCTCCTGAAGCATGTAAACATATCAACACAAACAACATGACAGGAGAGACAAATTGAGGTAGATCAACAGTAAACAGTGTGTAGATGTGGTTGAGCTGCATCAATGGAAAGTCCAGTTGACAGTTATGGTCTGAAAGAGAGTGGAGTGTAAATGGAATCTAAGTAAAGGTAGAGATGAGATGAGATGAGATGAGGGGACAGTGTTCATTTAGAAGTCTGATGGCCCGGAGGTCGAGGTTGTTGGCCATTCTGGAGGTTCTGGCCGAAATGGCCTACACCTTTGACCAGAGGCAACAAGTGGAACAGGTGGTTAGCTGGATGTGAGTGGTTTCTTATGATGTTATCAGTCCTGCTCAGGCAGCGAGTGGTGTAAATTTCTGGGAGGCTCGACCCAATGTTTTCACTACCCTCTGGATCACCTGCTTCTCAGCCTTAGTGCAGCTTGAGAACCACACTTTTCAGACTGTAAATGGCACAAATTTGGTTAAATTTATTTTTAGGTGCATCATAATATATTAAATCTTTAAATAATGACATATTTGTATCCATTTCCAGTTGTCCATTTTGGTCCATCCTGACAAAAACCAAGATGATCCAGACAGAGCACAGCAGGCCTTTGAAGGTGAAGTCATTGTTTTACTTTTTGTTTTGTGAGCAGGGCATTTTTACTATGCAGCGTATTCCCATGAAACATAATTTTTGCTCTGCAGTTTTCTCACTCTTGAGATTTGGGTCATTGTAATAACATACATGTTGACCGTGGAGGACTGGTGTCTGTAAAACCAAACATCTTTTTATTTGCAGATTACTTTTTCCTTCCATCTATAGGTGTTCCTAAACCCAGTACAGTGATTGAAAAAGTTTTGAAGAGTCTGATTAGTCAATTAAACTCATAAAGACAGTATAAAAATACAAAAAGTACATGATGTAGGGGGTCAGTGACTTCTAGTTTTTGTATTTTTTAGTAATTGAGATATACATATTTTTGCTGTTACCTACCGCCTTTGTTTTTAAATCTGTACCCATTGCTTTTGGATCATATATTTTCTATTTCTATTAATTGAAAATCTAAACTTCTTACAAAGTTACCCAAAGCATGTTAATATCCGCTTAAGCAGAAGTAGTTCAATGTTTTGAATAGTGTTTAATTTGTTCTGTTTTCCCGTAGCTGTGGACAAGGCCTACAAACAGCTGCTGGATCCTGAGCAGAAGAAGAGAGCTGTAGATGTTGTCCAGGCTGGACGGGAATATATCGAACATATGGTCAGTAAATACTTTTTTTTACTAGTTTCATAGTCTTAAAATGTCAGTCATTAAAAGAGCTTTGTTTTTCTTCAAAGGTGAGTGAGAAAAAGAAGAAACTGAAGAAGGAGGGCAAGGACCAGACTGTGGAGGAAGATGATCCTGAAGTGGTGAGGCTGCCTTATCATAATGTTGATTGAGCTAAATTATAAAACACTGCTCAGTTAATATTGTTGTTAATTAAATACTGTGCAATTTCCAACAGTTTAGGCAAGCCGTGTACAAGCAGACCATGAAGCTGTTTGCAGAACTCGAAATTAAAAGGAAGGAAAGGGAAGCCAAGGATATGCATGAAAGGTAAAGAATGTGTGAGTGTCTTGGAATTATATATATTTTAAATGTGTGTGTTTATCTGTTTTTTCTTCTTGTTTCACAGAAAAAGGGCAAGAGAGGAAGAAATAGAAGCAGCGGAAAAGGCCAAGAGAGAAAGAGAGTGGCAGAAAAACTTTGAGGTCTGTATTTAAAAAACTTATCCTGATGTAAAATTGTATAATGATTAATCTGTGTGTTTGTTTTTTTCTATTTTCAGGAAACGCGAGACGGGCGAGTGGACAGTTGGCGGAACTTTCAGGCAAAAGGCAAGAGTAAGAGTAAGAACAAAGGAGAGAAAAGGTCGTTCCTCAAACCTCCCAAAGTGAAGATGGAGCAGAGGGAATGATGCTGTAAAATAGGACTTTATAGAAGAGTAAAAGAATAATTTCCTGTTTCTGAGTCGCTCCTCCATCGTCTGCTGTGGATTCACATCACCACGTCAGGGACAAAGCAGAGCCCGGACTCTCAGATGTAGTTTTGTACTGTTTTTGTACATAATGTGTGACCCTCTGAACAGACCTGTCCTACCCCAGGCAGACACTTTCTCTCGTTTTGTTTTCATTAAATTTTTTTACAGAATAAAGCTAAGATCTTAAGCATTTTTCTCTGATGTATGAAGTTAAAAGCTTAACTTTGTTTTGAAATGCTTTTTGAGCAACCAATTAAAATGATGTTATCGCAAAATTAGACAATTTGTAGGTATTGGTTTCCATTTAGTAAATGTTTCTGAACTGCCCACTTTTCACACTAATGCAAATCTACAGTGAAGTGTGAATACATGAGTTTTTTATGTTTTGCATGTGTTATTGTATCAATGACCCCGTCAATAAAAGACTACTAAACACCAAGAGCCTGGTTTGATTTAGATTTTAATATTTAAAACAAAACAGATGGAAATCATGAGGGAAAAAACAATATTTACAAATAAACTGCACATTCTCTGCAAAGATGTGTTGAAAGGCTTTGGGGAAAAAAGCGCTGTGTCATCTTAAATGTGTTCAAATGTCTGTTCAGAAAGAGTCCACACTCCTCAGAATCACATGACTTTACATGGGTCTGCATTGCCTCCAGTCGCTGTGACTGAAGCTGTGGATCCTCCCATCAGTCCATCCAAACTCAGGCCCTGAAATGCACCGAAAAACGTCTCGTCTTTTGCTGCAGGCGCTGGTTTTCTGGGAGTTGCTGTCTGCTACAAGAAAAATAACAGGTTTAAGTCAAATTCATAACTCATATTGCATATTTGTTGCGTAATATTTTGCTTACCCTTGGAAGACAGTGTTGCCTCCTGAAGTGTGTTTTTCTGACTGCTCTCTCTGCGTTTTTCTTGGCCAAAATTTCTTGCTGCCTTTTCCTTCAGAGAAACAAAACAAAGCAACGTGAGTCATTCCCCCTGCCAAGCTGCTTAGTCTCTCAAGGTCCATCTTTAACCTGGTAATTGGTCTGTCTGGCTCTGCTACTCAGGCTGTTGTGTCACATAAGCTTCAATAGAGTTCAGTACAAGATGTGTAAGAACAGAGCACTTCTTAATTGACTTTGATCTAATGTGCATCCAAGCAGCAATGTTTGCCTGCATTATAATCTCAAAGTAGCCAAACATTTTCATTTTGCTTTATTGAAAAAGGACTAATGCTTATAATTCTACATATGTTTCTGTGTGAAATGACATACTATGCACTCAAATACTTAATATTTAAAGCAAAGCAAGTGATAAACAAAAATATATAATACAACTTCTTGGCCTATAGCTCACTTCTACAAAAATGAAACTATGTAAACAATTGTGTGATGCTGCTTTTGCCTTACCTTTCTCTTTTGAGCTCATCTTGGTAGACTCGGAGCCAGGAATCGGGCACCTTCTGGTTGCAGGGCAAACTTCTCCTTCTCCCGACACTCATCCTGCGACTTCGGGAAAAACTGGTCCTTCTCACAGACTGGGAACGCTTAGATCCCCCTCTCTTACGGGACGAGCCCCTTCCAGACATGCAGCTGGTGAACTGCTTCAGAGGAGAGCCCAGGGACATCAAGGAATCCATGTTTGTGAATATGACGTGGCTCCTCTTGCAACTAAAGAGGTCTTGGTTTGTCACAGAGATCCGTAATTGACCTGCAAAAACAGACACTTAGTTAGACAACAATCCGGCGAATAGTCCTTAAGAAAAAAGGTATGAAAAAGAAAATATGTATTATCAATGTGCAAAAAATGTATATCAATAATCTAATGATGATGGAATAAGCAATAAATCCTACAAAATGTGGCAAGATTGGGCCCATTTTATTTAGTTAAGCGTAAACACAAACCCATAGGGATTAATGAGTGTCCAAAATCTTGCAAAAGCTATTTCAACTTTGCAAGATCATGTCCATTGTAATATTTGCTTTTGTGCAAAATACAAAAAACAACCACAAATCAAGGCTCTGGTGTCCTGTGTTTTATGTTAAAATTACACTTTCTAGACTGAGTTAAACCATCAATAATAGAACCACAAAATCATCATCTAAAAGTCTGTCAAATCTAATGTTATTTTCAGTGAGTGAAGGTAGTTTCTCCAGTCTCTAATGCAAAAATAATCACTTCTTTGTCACTGATTCAGCACTATTACTACAACCAGTGTTTCCCATATAAAAAGGAGACTATAGTGGAATTATTTTTTGCATAAATACAACAGTGCAAAAACTATAAATCTAGACTTGCTTACTTGGAATGAGAGTTTTAATCCAGATTTGACTTGTTCTGACTCTATAAGATGTCTCTGCTTATGTAATGTAGAATATTTCAATAGTTTAAAACATTTTTTTACTGGTTCTAAACAGAATTTGGCTTAAAACAAGAACAAAAATTCACCAGTGGGGTACAGAACAGTTTTCTTGACCCATTGGCAAATAATCATGGAAATCAGCTCTAAACACTTTGAAACAAGGAAATTAATCGACATCTCTTCAATAAATCGAGGTTAAATTTGTCAAAATGGTTGAAAAATTTGGTTTCAATCCTAGAATCAAGCAACTTTAGCTTGTCTCAAAATCTATTTTTTGCAGTGAAGCTGAACAATACACTAGTGAAGGTCATGATATCTTAGGCTTGTAGCATTGTTACAGTTTTATTTAATCAGGGTTTCTGCAAAGATGAAGAGGTCAAGTTTAGGACCTTTTTAAGACCCTGCAGAAACCCTGGGTACATTCATTTGCCAAGGTTATTAAAACAAAACAGAAAACTATTAATATTTAAACAATCTTGCCTCTATTTATACCTACTTAGCTCACAAAACATACCTGGACGACAAAGGAACCACGCAAAACGAAAGCTAAGGAGAGATATTCCAGTGCATCGCAGCCGCCTCACTGCACATGTCCCTCCTCTGCCTGCTCTTAAGGGGGATTGACTGATGACCTGCCCAGTCTCTCTTAATTGGGATTAGGCAAAGACGCAACCACTTTTATCCAATTATCCACCTGGAAGCAGGACTCACGAGTCAAACTGTGATAGTCATAGTTGTTTTTTATTTTTCAAACCAAAAACAACTTCAAATTTTCAACTTTCTGTTCAGTGTTGCCGCTTTTTTGAAGGCTGGTATCTTTTGAAATATTAATTATGTTTGCCGGAGGTGGAAAAAGGGAGACAGCTGGAGCGTGGACAGACTTGAGGTGGATTGTGACGTTTTTATGACGCAGAAAACGAGCCAGGCGATTCACCAACGGGTAGTTTTCATTGATTGCAATCGTGAAACTGAGAAGATGAATGAATGAGTCATCGTGGCCTCGACTGACCTGATGCAACTTGTATCAATTTGTTTCAACTTTGGTAGAATAACTTTTGACAGCAAAGTTTCTGAGAGGAAAAAGAGAATGCCTCAATAATAGCTTAGTATAGCACTATAAACTTAAAAATATGTCAACATTTAATCCAGGGGAAATCTTTTTAGGGCTTTGTGCGGGTGTCGAGAGGTCAAATTGTATTAAAAATCTATTGAAGTAACAAAAAAGAACACAATTTATATAGCAACTTCACTTTCCATCATTAGAAGAAAAACACTTATATATTTTTGTGAATTTTCTGCCAAAGCTGCAGCTGCTTGCAATTATACTTTTAGGTATTTTATTTATTTTTTTTACTGGTTTTCTACAGTTAGATTGTAACATCAGAGCTTTTGGTGCTATTGTATTTTAAACTAAGCCTAAAATGCCTAATCTATTCATTCTCTATGCATCAAATCCTTAACTAATTTTCTATTTTTAAGGAGCTTAATTTAAGTTTATGCAATTTTCTAACTTTTAATACTTTTTTAGACCCTGATTATCAACATCGTTTACAAGCACTGACTTTGAATTGTCTCAATATTATTAAATATTTAAGATTGCATAATATATTTGTTTAAAGACATTTATTTTGTTGCAGTTTAGGATTTTAGACCTGACTGAGTTACTTCAAAATGGTGCATTAAAACTACATTTCTACTTTTATGTGAATTCAACATTTTAAGTACTGTAGATCCAAAACACATTTAAAGGTGCTATAACTATGCCCCCCCCCCTCGCTCCTAACAATTGTGAAAAGGACATAAAACACATAATGTAAACTTTTTTTAGTTCAGAATGCTTTAGATAAGAAAGCACAGGGTGACCAGACGTCCCTATTTACTTGGACAGTCTATAATTTGAGCCCTGCGTTTCCCAGTCCCAGCAAATGTGTCCAAATCCACTTCTTTGTCCCACTTGGTCCCGATTTGTCTGGCAATCTGACACTTTCCAACAGTGAAAAAAGGAATAGATAGCTATTTACCTCGTGAGAGAAACCGGCTTGGAAATGACCAAATCAAGAGAAAAAATTATGTTTCACAGAATATACAGTGTGAATGAGCACTTATTTCACTTAGAGCTTAAGAAAATACTTATTTAGCCGCTATTTTCACTGAATGTTCATTACACTCCGCAAAAACTTGACTGTGTTCCAATTTTTCTATTTGAAAATATTGTCATTCTAAGTAAGCAACACATGTAGACTGGGTATGGCACCTGTAACTATTTGATTTTTGTTGAAGGACACATATTATGCATATTATTATTATCATATTATTATGAGTTTTTAAATCCTAAAAAAATGCTGCTGAAGTTTTGTTTGTGAGATATCTTTTGTTCTCCCAAATACACTGTTCTGAATGTCCCAGATCTGTGATGTCATAGATAGATCTCTGAGATATTCTGCAATGTTTTTAAGTCTGTAAATCGTCCAGGCTTGTTTTGAGCGTTTCTGCAGCATTAGCATATCAGGTAAGATTGGTTTGATTGCATAACATCTGTAATTTTCTTTGGAGTGAGTAAATAGAGCTCTAATTCAATTTTTGATGTAGAAAACACTTCACTAGACTTTTTTATTAGTTCTGGTGCATGAGATTTCAAATGAATAAAAAAAAGCAAACAGAGAAATGCATACAATGAGTCCTTTAACATAAAAGAGTTAAATGGGATGATATTTTTTCTTTCTTTGTGATTATTTGAGTGGTAAATGGTCTCTACTGATATAGCGCTTTTCTATCTTTCAATCAAGGATCCACTCACACAGTGTACGCACACACAGACGCAATGTGGGCTAAGAGTCTTGCCCAAGGACACGACAGTCCACCTGGTGTTCCTACAGTCTACCATCCAAGTACTAACCAGACCCTGACTTGCTTAACTTCTGAAATCTGTATCAGGTATATTTCAATTAGATATAGACCTACTACTAATGCAAACATTTTAAAATACACTAAAGAATGTAAAGACTTTCAGGAAGTTAAGAGGATTTATTTTTGTGAATGAGTGACAGACGGCGATTGTGTGTGAATGCAGCTTCAACATATGTTCACGCAGCTGTTAAACATTTCCTTATGTCACCGTGGCAACAGGTGGTTCAGCAGCCATTGCACTGTGACCACAGACAGGTGCAGGGAAAGAGCTCTCTTCGTTCACTTTAGGCACCAAGGAGGCGACATTCTGGCCCCAAGGTCGATGGGAAAACTGGGTCAGAGCAGGTTTAGTTCTCATTGATCAAAAGTGGTCTGAAATAATAACTGTGCTGCGGCAACAACAAGCAGATCATGTTGCTATGGTAATGGGAGCATTTTACAACTCAGAGATCAACCAAGTGTTTTGTTTGTTTTGTTTTTTGCTCCAACACGGATATATTAAACTATAGAGCAGCTGATGGGAAAGTCCTGCAAAGATTGTTGAGCCTATTTTCATTTTCCCCCCAAATATTGCATGTTTTATTGTTTTAAATGTAGAACTTTTTCATACACGAAATTTACAAACGACTTAATTCTGAGTTGTGACCTATGGTATTTCTCTGATGCTGCTTTGTTTCCAGAAAAATATGAAAATTCAAATCAATTAACAAACAAAAAGAGTTACAGCAACCGAGCATTTTATCAATTCATCACTGACCAAATAATAGTAGAAGAAACGGACCAGATGTGTTATTTTTTGGAGAATTTTGCGACAGGAGAAGCTGCAGTAATGTGAAAATGTTTGAGAAATCTGACAGAAATTGCTTCGCTACAAATTGTAGGATCTATGCAAAGTTTTACTGGGTTTTACTGGAATGTCTGAGTATAAAACAACAACAGTAATTATTGTCTTCTTTTTAAATGTTCTTAAATCATTGTGTGCTTGAAGAATACTTAGCTATTCAGAAAAGATAAAAGAAAAATATAAGCAATGGGAGAGCGTAATTAATTTTTGTTAAGGGGATAAAGTAGAAAAAAAAAGTTTTAATTACCCATAATTTCTGGCCTATAAGCCGCTACTTTTTTCTCAAGCTTTGTACACTGCGGCTTATAAGGCAACGCAGCAAAATTATAGATTCTCATAGACTTACTATTAACAAGTGCGGCTTATATATGTACTTTATCATTTTTCTTACTTAAATCTAGTGGGTGCAGCTTATATTCAGGTGCGCTCAATAGGGCAGAAATTACAGTAATGTGTTCAAAGCATGAGCTGCATTTCAGGTACATGCATAAAGTATAATTTGGATTTTTTTTGTTTCATTTGCATGTGTACATGTAGGTTTTGAATTTTTGCCTGTTATTTTTATTTTATTTTGTGTGAAGTTTTGTATTTTTCCGGTTTCTCTTTGATTACAATTTATTTTACTTTTGAATTTTTTTTTTTTTTCAAACAAGACCTACCTATAATGGCAAATTTAAGACTTTAAGACCTTAAATCTGAACTTTTTTATTAGTTTTTTATCTAGTCAAAAGCACACATATTATCTTGTATTTTATTGAATAGTGAGTTGTTTAACCTTGTTCATGTGAAAAAGTAAAGGTTAATTTGAGCAAATATAGACTTGAGAATCCAAAAGGGAAATCTCTGTGTATTATTTTATACTGCTGAGAAAAAGACTGAAATTTCCACGCTACTGACTGCGGTTACGTGATCAGGGAAATCAGACTAGGCTAGAAAACCGGACTCTACTTGGTTTTCCCCTCAAACTGGTTGGACCAGTTTTGCTCCTGTTTACATGTGAGAGAGTAAACCGATTACCCTGGAGAGACATGTTCGGCTGTGTCAGATTCACTGCTGCATGATTGAGGCTGTAATTTGTTGAACTACTTTAACATTGTTAAAGTTGTTTATTTTGATTAAACTGTTTGTAAATGACACGGGTTTTTTTCTGGACCATGTAGGGTTGTTTTAAACATTTAGAACAGTGTTAAACATGGAGTTAAATGTGAGATTGTGTGTGCCACTTTGTGCAAGGCACTTTGTAGTTAATTTATTGCTGGAATGTGCTGTGGGCAGGAGTTGTGAGCATGCTCAGTTGCAGTTGTCCAGCTGCAAACCGATTGTCTGTTTACATGAGTCTGAAATCGGACTACAATCGGTCGGGACCACGTGCGCCAACTGGTTTTCCGAAAACCGGTTTACAGCTCCTCAATAGGTCTGCCAGGGTTTACATGCGCTTTGGAAAACTGGTTTAAATCAGACTAGGCTAGTTATCCAGTTTTCCTGGCCTCCATGTAAACGCCCTGAGTCAGAATCCTAAATCCCCTCACACTGCTCTCCTTCATTAGGCAGACAGTTATAATCCTCAGCGAACAAATACAAAGAATGTGGCAGCGACAGAGGCCGTAGGTAAAGACTTAACTTTAATTCTACACAATCATACATATCTACAGTCTTATACGCTTTAATTTCATACAAAAAAACAGGTCATGTACATGTGGGTCTTGTGTGGGGACTTTGAATAAATACAGGAAGTTGAGGTTGAGACAGCTACAAACACCTCCAGTTCTACGGAGAACCCAGACCGTATCGCGCATCGGGAAAGGCAGTTCAGGCCATGACTATTAAGAAACTCACATCATAAAACATGTCACCCACCCACCCACTCAGTAAGTTCAACATAACGTATCAATGAACAGGCTACGGTGGCCCGGCGTGTCCATAATCATTGAGTAACAAGCCTGTCGTAACCGGATATTAAAAGGAAAACTCCATAGAAAGAATACTCGTTTTGTAAATAATATAAAAACACACGCGCACAACAAAAAAAATATTATGCAATTGCTCACTGAATAGAAACTGTAAACAAAACAATGAGACAGTTTTCTGCTTTGGAAATCCCTCCGTTCGCCTCTTAATCTCAGTTTGTCCTCGCTACAGAAAGCAAAACTCATAATATAGATTTTCTTAAATGCTCTAGCTGTTTTTTATGTTCTCTGTAGCGGGGACGTGTGCTGGCTTTAGACCCTTTTCCATACAGTCCATCTGCAAAGTAATTCTTTCTGATAGAGAGCCCCTTTTCGCAGACAATCCTTTCCGGGTTTTCGTGCTGCTGTGCAAAAGATTGTGGACGGAAAAAGGTAAAGATTGTGTGTCGTGAGTGAGAGAGGAAGACGGGAGCTGCATATAGGGCTACAAACGATCGCCGAAAGACTCCAGTCCGCTATTGCAAGCACCGAAACTGACTCCAGATCAGTCGAGTGAGGATTTTATTGTGTCGTCCCGCTTTGGACCACGTGGGGGCAGGCTCGATCCAGGTTGTCCATGCTTTAGTTAGTTTTCTTTTTATTATCTGAAGAAACACTCCAAATATTTGTTCCTCGCTTTAAAAAAAGGATATTTGTGATTGAGTCTGTGATATTTCGGGTCACCGGCTGATGTCGCGGTTGCCCTCCCAGGTGGTCTTGCTGCTCCCCGCGTCTCCCTGTGCCATGTTTTCGAAGAACGGGTGTTTGAGCGAGTCGGCCAGCGTTAGCCGCTTTGTGGGCTCGTACTCCAGCATGCTCTCGATCAGGTCGAACAACTGGTGGTGCTCCTCGGCCTCAGACAGGAGATACCGCTGAGGAGAAAAACA
This sequence comes from Mugilogobius chulae, assembly GCA_038363315.1. Taxonomy (NCBI): domain Eukaryota; kingdom Metazoa; phylum Chordata; class Actinopteri; order Gobiiformes; family Gobiidae; genus Mugilogobius; species Mugilogobius chulae. The sequence continues at coordinate 22,977,152 of CM076408.1, forward strand.
GAGGTCAGTGCGATAAAGGAACAATGGTAGTAACTTAGGCTGAGTGGCTTTAGTTGTTTAGTCCAGTGTTTCACAACTTTTGTTTCAACATCTTCTAGACAAAAATGTCCAAACCAAGTCATTTAGGAGACAAAAAATATTATACTGTACTATAGTCATCTGATGCTTTCTAAAAAATTGACAACTTTTGTTTAATATTGTAAACATTGTCTAATATTCTTGAACTTGTTCTTTAAAGTGAACCTCACCCCCCAAACTCCACCCACAAACACATTTCAAACACAGCAATCTCATTGAAATGTATTGGGAAAAAGCAAAGGCGGGGCTTAGAGTGGAAAGCAGTTATGTGATTGGCTTGACAGCAGGTGTCTGCAATTTAGTGCTCAGTTTTAAGTGGAAAATACATGCTCACCTAACAGAGAGTCAAGAAATGGCATTAGAGACACAGCCAGTTTGTGACTATTTTGACCTGAAACTTGCACTGAAAATGCCAAAAAATGACTCTAAACAGTAGGAAATGCCTTTTAAACACAATATATACAGTTTAACAACAAAAAAAGTTGTTTTAGGGTTTAGCTTCTCTTTAAATACGGAAATTGTAATTGTTTTGCTTGTATTTTGTGTGAACACATTATTCCAGAAACTTCAAATAAAAAATGATTGCATAGATTAAAAGATTAAGAAGTTATTATTATTATATAGTATCTTAAGGCACATTACTTTTCCCTGGCACACTTGTTAAAAATTACTGGTTTAGTTGATGGTGTCGTAGCTCCGTGGTTCTCAAAGTGGAGGTCGGGACCCGTCGAGGAGTCGCAAAGCAAAATCTGGAGTTCGCAACATAATTTTAAGATGTAATTTTACAAATACGACTTGGTATTTAAAACTGAAAGCGGCATGTTTTACTCAATTTTGGTCTAATGAAGCAATAAACTACAAAATAAACAAAATTTCAACCCAAGATGTCTGTAATTACTTAAAATTAATTAACTTTTTTTGCTGTGGGGGTCGCGTGTTCATTAAATGATTATTTTTTGGGGGGGTCCCAGTCTGAAAAGTTTGGGAACACCTGTCACAGCTGATCAAAATTTTGTTAGTCAAGAAATTATTTTTTAGGTTATTCAGATTTAAGGTAGGGATTTTGTTATGATTTGTTGGTGATTTGACAGCCTTTTTTGTTTGCTTCCAATACCTTTCATTACCTTGTACCATATAAATAGTATTTTTTGCATGACCTTTTGTGTAGTGTAGATTTTTTGATTGCCAGACTAGTATTTGTTGTCATCACAAGATCATAAAAATACTAAATTTTAAGTATTTGCCAAGCCCCCTTTTGTATTTTGGCCAACTAAAGCTCTAGTAATAAAAGTAAATGTGTAAATACAGTATCTTTCTAGTTGTCTCAGAGGTGTACTTTTGCATTGATACACGTACATGCTAGTAACTAAATATTGTAATGTTTCTGCTTGCATGAACAGCTTGATTTAAGGTCTTCTAGACTTTCAATAAGCTCTTAAACACTTTCAAATGTATAACTGGTTTGTGCAGGCTCTTATTAATGTTTTTGAACCAGTTTTCTTCTCTGTTCTCACCCTGAGGGGTTTGCAGTTTTCTCTGACATATTTTCCCGCTGATGAACTGTCGTCCCAGTCCAGGCGGCCGCGATAGAAGTACTTCTGTTTTCTGAAATGGCAGATACATCAATGTACAAGTGCACAAAACATCATGAACTTTATGAAACTTTACATGAAACTTTATGATATGTACCTTGTTTTGCGAATCATTCTTGAAGGAACTGGTCCGAGGATCCTCTCCATCATAGCCAAATGTTCCCTGTTGTCGTGAGTCTGAAACAAACCATTATCAATATTGATTACAATGTGAACAAAGCCGTGATGTAGTACTTTACATTCAAAAGTAAAAGGTTGTTAGCAGAGACAACGTACCTGAAACAGAGTAAATCCGAGGTAATACTCAAAGAGAATGCAGCCGATGCTCCAGACGTCACAAGGATAAGTCCAGCCCAGTTCTAAGGAGCAAAAAAAAAAAAAGGTTGGAATGACCTCCATGCAGGTAAATATGACATTATAATCAATGTACTACTCATCTGTAAGTTAAAGTTTGCCAAACAAAGACATGAAAAAAAACTCTTAAAGGGAACCCTGCATGGTTATGAAGACAAATATGGCTAAAACACTAGTACTGGTGATGCTTATTAAAATTAAATTACAAACAAATATATAACTGCTTACTATTTTTTATAAAATTGTAATTGTTTATGTTGTTTTCAAGCCACTGCGAGCCGCCATTGTTGATGACATAAAATAGTGTTTCCATGGTTACTCCCACTGTACTGTCCAGTCTTCCTCTTGATTATCTTCAGTTTTACTAGATTCCACATAATCGTTCTGTATTTGGCTTTGCTCCGGCTCAAACTGACAAGGTTTAACCCAGGAATTCATGTTGCTTAGTTACCTGCTACTGCCTGTTACCTTGACAACACTATTTTATGTCATAACCGCAGCAAAATGGCAGCCTCCATGTCATTTCTTCATAACACTATTTTAATAAAACTACAAATACTTTCAAGATATTTGTCCTGTATTTATATATGTGATGATATTATAAGTGTTTTAGGATAAACATGTGATTATATCCAGGGTTCACTTTAAGTTTATAATATTAGTTCTGTTTAGTCTCACCCAGGATGACCTCCGGTGCCCTGTAATGCCGCGTCGACACGATGGTGCTGTGATGTTCGTGGTCAAACGTGGCGCTCCCAAAGTCTACGACCCGGACCGCTGTGTTCTTCACCGTCCTCTCCTCTCGCTTCTGCATCAGTGACTTCAGATTTAAATAATTGACAAAACGTACATTTGGGAAAGTGTCAGAAAGTGTTAAATTGCGCTTTACCTTCTCCACATTGTAGGTCATGGTGAAGTCCGAGTTCACAAACAGAATGTTCTCTGGTTTAAGGTCTGTGTGTGTCAGCTTATTTTCATGAAGAACTGAAACACAAACGATGTCTACATTTACACAAAGACCTCAATTTGAAAACTTAGAGGAGCGAGTGTAAAAACAGACCTTCAAGAAGTCAAAAACAGTTTAGTAACCCCAGTGGAGGGAGTCACCAAAAGCTCATTTCAAACATATTCTGTATCTTCTACCTGTATTTTGTTGCTTTACATAAAACAAAACTTACATTTCACAGCGAGGCAAACTTGGTAGGCCATGTGCCGGACCTGGCTGATTGAATATGGCAGATAGTTGTTTTCTTTGAGGAAGTCGAAGGTGCTGAGTGCGAGCAGCTCAAACGAGAGGCACATGTGTCCGTGGTAGTCGAACCAGTCGTACATCTGAACACACAGGCTGGACAAAAGACAAGACATTAGGTATTTTACGAACGAGGCTACTATACTGTAATTACAAACTTACTATTTATTGTCTGGGTCTTTTTCATTGATCTTCTCGAGTACATTAATCTCAAGGCGAGCCGCTTCTTTGTACTTTTCCACATTCTTTATTATTTTAGCGCAACATGAGCACCACCCCTGTTCAGCAAAAAAGAAAAACAACAATGTGTTACACGTGCCTTACTATAACAAGTTAAAATCTCTTCAGATGTTAGAAGATGATCTTTATTAAACAATATTGAAGTGTACATTAACAGGGTTTCTGCCAGGATGAACAGGTAAAATTTAAGACTTTTAAGACCACAAAACCTTCTTTTAGTAGAGTACATTTTGCCACAATTGATTGAATTCACAAAAAGAACTGTATTTATACAGCAACCAAGGATTCAATCTATTCAATCTACCAAAAAAACTGTTGAAGAAACACACCAACTGTGTTATATTATTGAGAACATTAAAGGGACTAGACTTGATTTTTTTTTGCAACAAAATAACTTAAAAACAATTTCCCCTTGCATTGATGTCTTGTTAATGTATCTATTCAGGTGGAAATTAGTCCACAAAGTCCTGTCTATGTCTAATAAAATTCCGTTTTTGTCAATTTTTTTCTGTTGTTGTTTTTAGCATTGTGGCCAACTGTTGTTCGCATGGAGACTCACCTCGCTGCTAACAGTTGTGAAAAAACATAAAAATACATCATGTTGGAAGCTCAGAATGCATTAGCTAAGTGAGCAAATCATGTAGACTGAAGTAGGAAGTTTAAAATTAATTATTTCTGTTTGTTTACATTTTTAAGGATGCAAAAATCAGGTACAGTCCCTTTAATGTGAATTTCCTGACAAAGCTGCACAAGCTGTGAAATAGATAAAAAAAAAATCTGACAGAAAATGCTTCATTTACCAATTTTTAGACCTATGCAAAGATTTTTAAGACCTACAACATCAAATTTAAGACTATTTAAGACCCTTGATTTAAGGCCTTAAATTAAAACTTTTCTATTTAAGAATTTTTTGCTTTTTAAGACAGCAGAAACCCTGATTTAATGTTTTCTTAATTTACTAGAGCAGTCAAGTGATCAAAACAAATGTGAGCAGAACATAAATAGTTTTGACTGATTGTAGACTTAAAACAAGTCTTTTTCCATCTCCACTGCCGCTGGCAAACTCACCTGCGATGGTCGATGCACCTCATCACCCTCCCGAAGGTGCCCTCACCCAAAGTGCTGACAATCTCATCTGCAACACAGCACAAAGACAGGAGGGCAGGAGAGAGAGAGCGGGGGACAAGAGAAGGGAAAGAGAATTAGTCACGTGGACTCGAGCGGCGGCCTAAACATTACAACAGCGCAGACAGGCGTATCGATGCTAGCGCCCATCCCCTTTTCAAATGGCTGCGTATTTAACGTGCCAGTAAATCTACGGCAATTATTCATAAAGGTTTTAAAAGAGGTGAAGAAAGGGGCCGAGGTAAGGTGCTCCCTCTCTTTTTTTCTGGTGTTCTGCAGCCATTGAAAATAAGGGTGCAATTATTATCCCTATCACGAAAAACAAAACAACAAAGCATTTGCCCTGACTAGTAATATCCTAATAGTGTGTGTGCGTGTGTGATGTGTGCTGGATTAACTATAGCAGGTAAGTTAATTGGTGAACCCTGGATCCCTGAGGCTAAAAATATCTAGCTGAGCACGATCGAAACGAAAGCTGCGGTTGGGATAGTCTAAGAGGTTTAGAGAAAAAAAGTTGTGCAACATCACAAAATGCTCCACAACAGGAGGAAAACTGGATATAATCTTAATTACAAACATCCACCCTGCCAAATTTTGAGCGGAGACCCTGCAGCTAGCAAGGTTTCCTCATCAACATCATGATCTGCAGGCACTCCCATGTCATGTAAATGCTATACTCAGATATGGTTACGATATAGTAGTGGCATTGAGTACATCTCTCTTGTAGGACGTCCCCACTCCGACAGATCAGGTGCCCCTCTTCGTCGTCTCTCACACTCAGTGCCCTGGTCCGGCTGACGCTCCTCTGTTTTCGCACCGTCAGGCCAAACACAGCGAGATTTGGAGGAAGAGGAGATGTAGTTGTTGGTGTTGTTGTAGTTGGTGGGTTTGGTTAGGCGATTCACGCATGACACCACGTGAAGGGAATATATAACGATAGGGATATAGTGCAAGGGAACAGGTCAAAGATCACATGATGGCCTCTGCTCCAATCCCCCCTCAACACTTAGAAAAAAATAATAATCCAACAGCTGCTAACAAACAAGGAAGCAACTGGCATATCCATATTCATCAACGCAAACACCAAATAACAGACAGAAAAATACAGGATGGAAAACATTACAGAGAGAGACCAATAGCTGATTATACTTACAATATCCCCAAAAGCCTAGCTTTTCCCCCACTTAGATAAATATTATTAAACTGGTGTGATCATACACTGAACAGGCAAACATCATGCCTAAAAATATTTAAATCAAGTAAATTTAGCACAATAGTTGGCAGGACATTTTCACTTTTTCAGGTTAAGGCAAAGGTAAGAGTTGTTTAAGCTTGTCTGTGTAATTTTCACATATTTGTACAGAAGCCATAGCCTTGCATTGGCCAAGTTTGTAAAAAATGTATAATCATGCAAGGCCTTATAAAATTGGAAATCAATGCAGTTTTACTTTAACCAGTTGAATAAATTATGACCATAATGATATTGTTCAACTAAAATAAATAAACTGCATTCTAAAGAAGTAGGAAAAATACTGGTAGATACAATTTTATATCTCTCCTTTTTCTGTATTTTTATCTTTAGTCTAGAACAAAATGTGAACAGACCAAAACATTTATTCATTAAAGGAGAGAAAAATAATCATTTTGTGCATTTTGCAACATCTTTATTGTAAAAGATGTACTTCAAGCCTATCTACAAAACAAAAAATGAGATATAGTATTTATTATATATACAATATATATTCTATTTCATATTACTTAATGAAGTTAAGTTTGCTATTGTGAAAATGCTTTGCCAAACAAGAAATCCAATTAGCATAAATCCCACTTATATAAAACAAGTCAAGATTGTCCTACTCACCGAGTCCTGTGGCTGTGGAGAAAAAAGGTTAAAGAAAAGACAGAGCCAGGAGATAGAAGCAGAGAGAGAGGAGAGTTAGGGCACAGAGTCAGATGTGGCAGTACTCACCGAGGACGATGGGCTATAGGACCTGGTTCTACGCCGCCTTCGTTTGTGCTTACGCCTGCTGCCTTTCCGCCTGTAGGAGTCATCTCGACGGTATGAGTCATCACGCCTGTAGGACTCTTCTCTTCGGTAGGAGCCTTCTCGTTCACGCTCTCGACCTCGTCTGTAGTCGTACACACTCGGGCCTAAATCTGGAGGATAGTAGTTTTCTGCTGGTGCATGTGGCTCCCTCTGTCTGTCGCGGTCTCGTTCTCGACTCTGGTCCAAGCGCCGGTATTCGATGAATCTTCTCTCAAACGGTCGATGCTCTACTGCCCGATTGCCAAAACTGCGACTGTAATTAGACATTTCATTGTTTAATTTACATTAGAAAACAACCATGATACAGTATCTGGACTGCAGTTGTCCCTTAAACATTGCACTTGAGCATTTCGTATGAAAGCGTACTGTAGTAATAATACAACTGGACACAGAAATGCACAGAATGAGAGTCTAAAGATGATTTACAGACTTAAAATCTGAACGGAATATGTCAGAACACAATATTTGACATCACTAAACAGGAACATTATTAAAAAAGAAACTTACTTCATATAAAGCTACAGAGACAAATACATTTTTGACACAGTAATATACAAATAAAATGCTAAAAAATAAACATTTAATTTCACAGAGTAATCAATCACTTGTTGACCTCACTGTAAATACAACTTCAGATTTGTTTTTTGATGATAACATGGCTACTACCTATAATTAGCATAATATGTGTTAACAGGTGAATATGAGCATTCTTTTCTGTTAAGCTTAGAAAATCAATGAGTTTATATCAACAAGGCAAAACAGAACCTACCTCCTAGAGCGCACAAAGCTGCCCTCCTGCTTGTGTCCCCGTTGTCTTCTGTCCCGTTCACTGCTAGAAGAGTAGGTGGGTGATCTCCTGCGATGTCGCCTCCCTCGATCTCGATCTCTGTCTCGGTCTCTGTAGCGGTCTTGGTAACTCGTCCTGCTGTCTCTGTCGGAGGACGAGTACCGTCTGTTGTGAGGCATCTGGTCAAAGATGGGAAAAAGAGAAAACTGATTCAGTAAATATGCTTTTTTTTTTTTAAATATCCTCATACAAACTGCCACCTCTATTTAATTACTTTTTGTGAACATAAATTTCAGCTTTATTACACAATGTTGAAAAGGACTTCAAACCAGTCTTGTTCAAACTTGCTAAAATCTTGCTCAATCTTCAGACATTAAGAGCTTTCTGTATAAATCTGCACATCTGCACCCAAAGTAGAAACTTGTGACAGCCATAATTTGGGGACTTTGGTTTAGCATGCATTGTCTATGCACACATGGGATCTTAATAGAAGCAGACTAAAGGAAAACTGTTTTTGTCTACCCTCTAGCTAGCTACATAGTTAAATATTTGCACTGCAAATTGTTTATGTTGCACATACAGTCACTGTGAACATAATGAGCATAAGTGAAACATGTTTACCTAGTTCATGCATAATTAGATTAAAACACTGAAGGAAATTTGTTCTCAGAAAAAGAGCTGACAGCAACAGCTTGATAAAGTTAAACGTTGATGGGAAAGGTAGTAAATGCATGAAAGGTAGTAAATGCATTTCACATGAATTCTCTTGGTTTTATTATTTAAATACAAACAAACACTACTTCAAATAGAAACACTTTTAGAATCAACTCAAGCACACCCTTTTATCAACAAAATATGTGCCAGCGCTACTTTGGTTTGTGTTTTACCCTTTAATCTTTTAAGTCAGCACATAGGCCAAAGCTTGCACATCAAATATCATACAGATTTCATTTATTGCAAATATGACGTAGCTATGGTTAACATTTGTACTACTGAAGAGTCTATTAAAAGTTGTCAACAGAGAGACTATTCCTGGCTCGAGTTACGCATTTATCCACAAGAGCTTAGCTTTCTACTTAAATAGCGAGATGGGCCTTTGACGAGTCAGTCAGTGCAAGCGTGTGTTTATTTGACAGAACAAAAACACAAATATAAAGCGATGTAGTTTGAAGTTTTAACCAATGAAAAACATAAGCCGTTGGTTCGTTTGGTTAGCATTAGCCATTAGCTCTTCGAATGTAAATAATTTGACCGCCATCTTATCGGAGCTAAACGGGTACAAGTGCTAGCATTAGCGCTAGATCACTCGGTGGATCGCCTAACTCTGAACAAAAATACCGCTCAACAATACACTTTTATAGTACCGTTTTAGCAGCGAGGCCTGTCTGTTTATCCCACAAGAAATCCGTGATAGCGTTCCGGTTTTTTCCTTTACTTTAGAGCTTGTGTTTCGTGCTAGCTGTGGCGCTAGCAGGCTGCTAGCTTTTCCGTCAGTCCGTGATCGACAGTGAGCGGTGTACAGAGCCGCGGTGACGCCCCCTGCGCCTGAGCACCAACAAGTTTGGAGCGCACATAAACAACTTTCAATTGTTTTTTTACATGTGAGTCCCATCAGTCCCCAGAGCAACTAAATAAACAAGAAATGTACCACAGCATTTTAAATAATCAAAAATGTTTAAAACAAGTATTTTAGACATCTCATCACTCTCCATTCCTATTCTCAATTTCCCATAATCTGCTGGAGTTTTACTGTTCAACAAATAATTTGATGTCAGATTGCGAATTTGTTGGCCTAGTTTATAGTGAATGTTGTTTCTGGGCTTACATGAAAACCTACACAAAACTGGAAATCAGTCCAAAATCTTCTCTATTGGCCAGCTTTTCTTTTTTCTTCAATAAAATTGACTGCTGTGCACGGAACTTCAGTTGGCTTGTTTAGTTCAAAATAACTAACTTCTGTACATACAAGCATTTCCGGTTAGCGTTATCATACAAACACGTCTCTTTTTAAACACACTGTGAAATAATTTTCTGATTTGTAAAGTTTGTAACATTCACCTCAACTCACTGTTCATCGTCTGTTCTTAGGAGTATTTATCATTTTAAGCTGGTGTACTGAAAACCTCATAGAAATGAAGTGAACAAGAAATGCTTGTATGTACAAAAGTTAGCTATTTTGAACATTAACAAGCAAACTGAAGTTCCTTGCCCAGAGCTAATTGAGAATGAGGTGTCATATTTTACCCAAAGAAAGATGTAACATTTCCCATTGAGTAGAGGCCCTTGCCCGCCAATTATAATGACAGCCCAAATGTCAAAAACATCGATTGTGGTCAGGTCAAACATTCATAAGTACTGGTGAAAATTACGTAAAGCGATAAGGTGAAAAAATCTAATAAATATTTTTAAATCCTGAAAAAACAGGCATGAAACAAGACTAAAAAAGGAGTCCAGGCCACAGGATGGTGGCTTGGTCCAAAGCTTGTGAATACACCAAATAGAAAAATAACAATTTAAAAAACTGTAACACACACATTGGGTTTTCATATTTTATGGAGACACTACATTGAATTACATTAGTTTCATAGACCCTACCCTAACTTTAACTTTAAGACAACTTGCCTAAACTTAACCCTCACCCTAATCCTAACCTTACTCTCATAATGAAGGATTGACATCATGGGGACCTGCTTGCACCCATAAGGAAAACAGGTTCTCATAAAGTGAGTGTGTATACTAGAGATGGGACGATTCACTTAAGCCACAATTCGATTCAGTTTTCAATTTTGCAGCCACGATTTTCTAATTTGTTAGTTTATCTTTAATAACAAAAACTGATCAATTCTGGCCTTTCAATTAGATCACTGCAAACTTTGAACGACTTTCAAAGTTTTCAAATGATTTTCCATCCCCAGTGTGTACAACTATCGGTCTTGACAATGTGATGAATACCCAACCACACACAAAATAAAAAGATAAATGTACAGTTTTATTAAAAGAAAAATTAAAAAGTTACACATATTCAGTAACAGTCAAATTAGTCATCTACCACATCTTCTTGCGCATTAATAATATGTTCCAATCGCATAGATCCTCGATATATCCACTCCGTACGTTTATCTTTCTAGAGACACACAAAGGGAGACAGTCAGTTAAAAAAAATAATAATAAAAATAATTATAATAAATAAATAATATTAGGATGTGTTAAAACTTACTTCAAAAACAAGTTCCATCAAGCTGCTGTCTATCTGCATAACAGTGCACTTTTCCATTTCTCCATCAACCTGTACTTTTATAATTTGACCTAATCTGAACTGTGTCTGCGGAGGGTAGGGCAACCTCTGTAAATACTCTTTCATGAAATTCCTATGTGCGTCATCTCGAATATCCTCCAAAGGGTCGATCACTGTCAAAGAGCAAAATAAGAATGAAAAAGACACGAAATATAATGAGCAACTGATTGGGCAGTGAAAAATGCATAATTATTTAACGGTGTTATATTAAATGATAATAGCAGCAACTAACATTTTAATGTTGTGTGACTACATTCCTGTTATATTTTATTTTTAAACTAAATAACCATTCCAAATTACCATTTTAATCTTGTGCCCTAAAGTTCTTTCAACTGTGATTTAATCTGAACTGTGTAAGAGTTTTGGTGGAGGGTCTGCAATTATCTTTTTTTTTTCTGTAGAGATAATAATGGTTTGTCTATAGAATACCAAAAGTATGATTTTAAACTTTGTAAACGAACAAGTAGCATTACCCGGCCAGGATAAAAGTGACAATTCTGTACTAGGGAACAGTCTAGACTAGGGCTGGGCGATTAATCGCATTTGCAATTATATCGCGATATGACAAGACGCGATTATGTAATCGCAGAGACGTGCGATTATTGGCCACGTGAGTTTTGTTTTGGAAGTAATTGAAGCGCTGCGTGTGAGTGCGGCCGTGTGACTGCAGCGCCTCCGGTCTGCAGCTTCATGTTACGCTCCTCTGACACCTCCGTGTGCTTGTGCTTCACTTTTCTCTCTGTAATTCGTGTGCTCATGAGATCAACGACATGTAATGACAATACCAGGCTCACCGGTGTAAAACTGTGCTCTTGTTATTACTACAGCAAAGGTTTTGGGCTTAAAGCGGCGGTGAACGAGGTGAGCCAGTAGCCCTCGCTGTACTCGTTCTTTCTCTCTTTTCTCCACTCTCTCCGCGAACTCTCTTCGTTAGTGACACGAAACATAGACATAATAGTTGTTTCAGGTGAATGTCTATCGCTTCTCGTTGCCTTTTAGTGCGTATGTGCGTGTGCCTCTGACTTCAAAATCCCACCGCGTTACGAGTCCGCGCTGTAACATAAAGTGGTCCGCGGTGACGCGCTGCCAAACGAAGGATAAACTATTTAATTCCAAACACGGAGCACTCCGGTTCTCTGCGTGGACAGGGACAGGTAATCGTCCCGCCTTCTGTCCTGTCTGTGGAGCGTTGGATGAGCGAGTAGTTGAGACGGAGAGGGGGAGAAGGAGAAGCAGAAGCAGCAGCAGCAGCCGAGAGCCGTGTGCGTAAAGTTAAAGGGGAACACACTTAGCTTAATATGAAAGCATATTTTACACCGAGTAGCTCTGGAATGAAATATAAGTTACAGATATCACTTATTTGAACTTAAATAAAAATGAACAGTGAATGAATTTGCACAAGTTCAGTATAACTGGTTCATGTCTGTAAAAACCAGAGCTGGTTAGGCTATAGCCTATATAGTTTTATCCACCTTCATATCTAAATTAGTTAATTAATCTTGTTGATCTAATCAGTGTTGGGGGTAATGCATTGAAAAAGTAATTAGTTACTCATTACTTTTTGAAAATGTAATTAGTTACACTAGTTATTGCCTCAAGAGAGTAACTTAGTTTTGGATTACTTTGTGTGCATTATTGCAAACATCAATCAAAAATGGGATTTAAAATTGTATCATTGGCATTTAAACAAAGGCAAACAACAAAAGAGTTGCTTAGATTCAAATTCAGTAATAAAATCAATATTAAAATGATTCTGTGCACTGTTCCAGCTGCAGATCTGTGTCTCTGTTGTTTTATCTCACACAATAAGTCACTTTTGTAGATTATTTATTTATTTTTTTACTTAAAAGTGAATAAGAGTATTTTGGTAGTAACTGTATTTAATTACAAGTCTTTTCACAGTAACTAAGTTACACTACTAGTTACTCAAACATGTAATTACAGTAACTAAGTTACACCCAACACTGGATCTAATTTAGCCAAAAATCATTTCACAGGTACATTTCTAGCAAAATGTAACAATTCTTATAATAATTTGTTGATTTTGTGTTACTTTTGCTCTTGTCTTTATGCTGTGGGAGAAAATCGCAAAAAAAATCGCAATCGCAATATTTCCTGGAAAAAATCGCAATTAGGATTTTTGGCTAAATCGCCCAGCCCTAGTCTAGACCAGTGGTTCCCAACCTTTTTTCCTCAAAGCCCCCCCTGACTGAACGGGAGACTTGTCGAGCCCCCCCTGTTTAAACCGGTGGCCTCTAAATTGTTATTGTATGATGACAATTAGAATTAAAAACATTTATTTCAGCCAAATAAACAACTATTGTGGTGTTTTGGTGCTTAGATTTTTGTGTTTTTTACTAATAAAGTTTCACTTATAACTATTTTTAGAACTTGACCCTCTGACCAGACAAAGCTCTGGGGACCCCCTGGAATCTTAGGCGCCCCCCAGGTTGGGAACCACTGGTCTAGACAAAGCAATGACATCTTCATAAAGTCAGGCAGAGTATGATCGCTCTACTAGAAAATGGTGCTCCCTGATGTTCCCACAACTAGGGCTGGGCGATATTGGCAAAAATGAATATCTCGATAATTTTATGGCAAATCTCGATAACAATAATTGGACGATATTCTGTCAGTTCAACATAAAGGTGTGTTCAAATTAGTTACACTAGAAAAACGACAACCTTTAACATTCTAATGAGTTTAAAATGGATTGAATGTTGTAGTGTTTGTCGTGATTTGGACAGGTTTGACAATATTCAAACCAATCAAAAATGTACTCAAAACATTCAAAATACTAATTCTAGGCACGCACAGTCCGCTTGTTTTCTCATTTAAGATGGTCTTTTTTTCTAGTGTGTTTAATTATCAGACAAATATTTGTCAAAATGATCACAGCAATCCCCTATTATAAAACACATTTTTGTGTTTAATAAAGCTCTTTGAATTGCTTAATGTACAAATTCTGATACAGTATATATTTAAACTAATAAAGTATAGCAACTTTTATTGTAAAATAGATCATGTTTTTACTGCATGATATACTCGATTTTTGCATATCTTCAAAACAACATTCACGATATTATCTAACACTCGATATATTGCCCAGCTCTACCCACAACCACCCAGTTCTTGGAATACAGTACTAAATAAATCAATAAATCAAACTCACATGGTCTATAGACTAGACGAAGAACAGGCAATGCAACATAGAGAGTCTTGTGGTCATCAAAAAATATTAGAAACCTAGGGGAAGGAAAAAAATACCATCAGACATGCTGTTTGTTTCAAAAATAATCAACTTGAGTGCCTGACCTCATGTGGTTTTTCCTTGATGGAAGCTCAGCCAGGATGCCCGGAGTGTAAAAATCGTGTTCTGATTTACATTTAGACACCACTCGTCCGCCTACAACCAAGTGAGCCAGTTTTGGTATTGCGTCGTAAGCAAGGTGATGTCCTGAAACCAACACTTTCCCTTTGTCTCCAAAAATAATCTTGTATTTCTTTGTGCCGTCCTCTGTCAGACAAAATGCAACACGGCATCAGTATTCAGTATTGTCAACTTATTTAATAATAGTCTAAACAATACACATACTCTAAAACATGACATATGCTAAGAAAAAAAAGAAAAAAAACACAAATACTTCTAAAGGACACAAGAAAAATGTGTTTCTGATCAACAACATATTTTGTCTGTAAAGATTTTGCCCTCAAATGAATACACCTCGGTCAAACATAAATGTAAGTATAATCATCATAAGTAATTGTTAATAATAATCTTTTTTTTTTTTTACTTATAGTGACTAAATATACATTTCTTTTAAAAGGGGAGGGTGAAATTGACAAAAATAAAAAGATCAATATTTTATCTCAATAACAATACTCAGGCAATATGAATCAATCCAACAGAAATGTTTTAAAGCATGTATTAATTGAAGTTTTACTATTAGATAAATGTGTGAAATGTATCACAAAAACACAGTAGTGTCACTTTTAAGTCCATATTTGAAAGGCTGTACAGATAATTAAAAAAACATACAAATACAAAATACTAAATATTAAACTTTTGGATATCTTTAAAACATCATGAATATCTAAATCTCCGGGAAACTAGAAAAAAAGTAGTATTAACAGTAAAACACTAACCTTTTTCAATAATGTCAGCAACCTTCCCACTTTCCCAAATCATTCGCTTTCTTCGCGCTAACACTTGCATTCCCACGGTAAATTCATCAAGCTCATTAAGAAGGCCATTTGCTGGTTTGCTGGTGGCTGTGTAGAAAAAAAATATAATCAATATACCAGTAACAAAGCTTTCAATATAGTGCAAAATGCATCCCGATGTAACATGTTTCTCTCCAACATTTTATTTTGTATAAAAAGATTCTATTTCATAGTATAAGTAATACTGCTAAAGCCTATTGCTCTGATGTGAGATTACCAAAGTTCATATTTTTTCTCCCTCTAGAGCAGTGGTTCTCAAAGGGGGTCGGGACTCCTAGGGGGGTCGCGAACTGATTTCAAGATGTAATTTTGCAGATATTACTCTGTATTTGATCAATTATTTACATTGAAAACAGTAATGTGTTTCAATCAAATAACACAACAAACTACTAAAATAATAAAGATTAAACTTGTTTTTTAATAAATGTACGCTGGCATGGTTGTTTTGGGATTCCCGGTCTGAAAAGTTTGGAAACCCCTGCTCTAGAGTGCTTCTAAGCTGAACATTATAGACCAATAATACAATAAGTTGCAACGACATGAGGAAAGTTTTTCAAATTACAATTGACGGCAAATGGCTTTGCTTCTTTCTTCACTTCTGGAATCCATTTTGTACTGACTGAGGGTTTATCATCTTCATCATTGCTCTTGACATTGACTGTATGTACTGGCCCTGGCGTTGATTTGGTAGATTTTTCATTTTTTTTCAATTTCTTCTTTTTATGTTTTTCACTTTGACTTGAAAGAGAAAGTCTGAGTCTGAGTCTGAGCCTGAATCTGAATTGCTGGATTGGGGTGGACTCGGCTGATAGTCAGAGTCGGCGTTTGACATTTCGTCATCACTGAGCTCCCGTTTGGGCAATTTTGGAGGCATGGACCGTCGAGGTCTCAGGTTCATGGGGAGTCGTTCCAGGTGCACCCGCAGCTCTTTAGTCAGCTCTGGCCTTCCACGTTTGTCTTCTTCAGTTATACTTTCTGCAGACTCTATGTCTACAGTCGTCGCAATAATATCGCTTAAGACTGGAGAAGCACATTCATCATCAGTCTCTTCATATGCATCTTCTAAAAACAAACATGGATTTTTTTAGATTACACATTAGACAGTTTGCTGTATGCATTCAGCAAATATTCTTCATAGTTGCTTATTTTGGATAGGTATTATCAGTTAATTGAAACATTTCTTACCATCATTTGAGGCACTACCATTACAGTTTTCAGTGTCTATGTCTTGATAATCCCACCCGAGATGTGCATAAAGCTGTTTTACCGCGTCTTCATATTTTGAAACAGACCTGGAAACACAAGAGTTTGTGTTAACGTCGTCTATCTCATTGTAGCAAACATCTTTACCTGTTAAATAAATCAAGAATGAATACAGTATATTTAGGTTTGGCAGTAAGTGAGCAGGCAATTTTAGTAGACAAAATGTTGCTGGTAAAATATTTTTTCATTGTGCACATACATTTTTACCTAAATAATTTTTGCAATAAGAAGACTACAGTGTTTTAAATAAAATACAACTACGTTAGTGATTTATTTATTTATTTATTTATTTTTCAGATTTTTTTTTCTATTCTTCAGAAATAGAATAGGAATAGAATTTCTGTTGATTTTTGAATTGTATTTTTATAGGTCCAGATAACCATTTTTTTTAACAGTTTCGCATTTATTCTAAACAACTGACCCTGGGCATAGAAGATACTTATTTTCAAATCCTCATACTTTCGCGTTAGCATTGACAGACAAACACATCTTTTTATAAACACACTTTGGTTTTTTAGTGAAATTTTCTCCTCATTTGTAAAGTTTTTAACATGTTTTCAGGAAAAAAACACCAACAACTCACTCTTCACTGCCTGATCTTAAAGTTTTTTTTTTTTTTTTCATTTTAGACTGAGGTAGTGAAGCCATAGAAATAAGCAGGAAATGAACATGCCGACAATGTGTTAGCATTTTTGAAAATAAATAAGCCAATTGTTGCAGCACTTGTGATATTATTAAGAATCAGTGCCAAATAGTCCTAAGCATTGACATGGAGATATACATTTTGATAATACTCTTAAACACACCAAATAATCAACAGATTCAGTTGATACACATGCTATGAAACTGTGGCATCATTTTAGCACACTTACTCATAGACATTATAAAGATCCGAGTAAAGTTTCTCTTTTCTATCCCACAGGTAGAGGACCTGGCTCTGTTGTCTCATCATTTCAGGACTCTGCAGCGGCCGCCAGTCTTCACTGTCCCAAATGAACTTCTTCAGCTCGTCATTGGTCAAGTCTATCTTATCACCCTCCATGATTTCTGAAGAGAGAAATAAATAAATGAGAGAAAGATTATATCAACCCTTATTGAGACTACAACAGACAAGCTAAAATGTTTCTGATAAATTTTTGTGAAACTATGGGGGAACCGAATACCAGTTTTGGACTAAATACGTCTCTTATTGCCTCTGTGAATTAATAACTGTGTTTAAAGATTAAATAAAGTCACCTGTATACTGCAAGCATAAATGCAGCAAGTTAGACTTCACATTTCTCTTTAATGACGTGAACATGATTATGTATAACAATTTAGTAACATTTATGAGTCATGTTACAGTTTTGGTGAGGTTTACAATGATTCATAGTTGTACTTGAACAATATGAAAAGGTAATTCCATAAAGTCACAATGCTTACATGACACAATAGTTATGATTTAACAATATGTAAAACCTGGTAATACACTGGTAAATTATTGTTTAAAACTGTCAGATAAATGTAACGTAAATAAAATGCCGTGTCGCTTGTATCATTTTATGTAGTTTATATCGAGGAAAAGGACAGAGAAAGTGTAAAACGGTAATTTATCTGTCATTGTATCTGTAAATCTGTGGTAAATATTCAATACAGCAGTGTAAATATAGTTAGTTAACTTGTTACGTGAACAAAAACAGAGACTAATGCTGCGTTCCAGACAACTGGGATATTTCCCTCTTGAAAAATACCAATTCCCAGTTCAGAGCGTTTCAATGTAATCAACTCGTATGAAAACACCCTCTTATCTTCCTCCGAAGAAGACAGCTGGCACTAGCTGGTCTATCTTATCCTGCACATTCGACAGCTCCTTGTCCAAGGCCAAGCCACAGGACTAACTCTAAACATCTTTAGCCTGTGGGTTACACTTTGCATTCGTAACTTCAGATGCCAACTTGCACCATACACCCCTCCCCCATCCCTCCCTTCTAACGTCTGCGAACTCTTCCTCTTTGTTTAACGTTACCTCAACCCAAGTCCAAAGAAAAATCTCATCATGTAACCACGTATACTGTGTCTTGTTATATGTCTGTTTTTGTATGTTGAATGTAATACTCAGTAAGTAAAGAAGTAAGTAAGGAAGGAAGGAAGTATGTTTGCATCTATGCATGTATGCATCTATCTGTCTATTATGGCTGATGCTAACCTTTAGGGTAGACAAAAGTAACGCTAAATAACATGTAATCAATGTTAAACCCAGAGATTCATTTGTTGTGGTGATTGTTTCTCTTGCCTGATTTTTTTTTCCAACCCAGTTATGCCAGACACCATCACTTTGCATTGGTGGCTATGCTAGCAAAAGTTTATAGTTTAAGATATTTACTTAAGGGATTTGGGTAAGGTTAGGGTTAGGGTTAGGTTAAATTAATTTGGTTAAGATTAGGGATTTGGAAAAGGTATGCTAACCAGGAAGCGGCATAACTGTGTTGGGAAAAATAAAGACGCGTTTTTCTTGTAACTGTTATGTGAAGTGGGACGACTTCCTCGACCAGGTCCCTGTTCACAAGTGGTTCACAACCAAGTCAATCTGGGGAGCTTAACTGCCACAAAAACAATGTAAACATTGGTTATGGTTATTTAATATTATTATTTTTTAGCTTAAAAGTTAGCATTAGTTATAATGTTTTCATACGAGTTGATTACGTTGGTTACAATGAAATGTTAGTTTTGTTTTGTTTTGAACGAAGATGATCAAATACGCTAACACGTTACTAGCACATAAGTTATAGTGCGTTCCAGTCGTCCTCGGAGCTCGCATTTTTTGAGTTCCGACTTCAGTTAGACCACTGGAACGCGCCGCAACATCGGAAATCTCAGTCGGAACCTCGGACAGCCTCGGACATCACCGACTTCATAAACCAAGATGGCTACCCCTCGCATCAGCTGTAGTAAACATTGTTTTTATTATTTTTTTTTTGCGTTTGTCTAGTTTTAGTGCAACAATGTGGCAAGAAATGTTATGGTTTTGTAAAATGTATGTTTGTTTGAGCCGTAACGGTACAACTGTGATTGTAACGGTGGTTAATGAAGACAAAACTTTCCCAACACAATCGTTTAGCATTTATTTATTGTTTGATTTAGATCTAAAAGCTTTACAACGCCAAAATGTATGCTCTCATTTCATAACGTTAACGTTAACGTTGGTTTTCCGACTTGGCCACTGGAATGCGCTCTCCGACGTTTACCTAGGAGATGACGTCGTTCCGACGTCCGAGAACCGAGCTCCGAGGACGACTGGAACGCACTATAAGTTGCTTGTAAGTGCAATAATCATACCTGCCAGTGTTCAAGTTTTGTGTAAGCTTAGCAGGCTAAAGCTAAAATTAAGCTAGCTCGTGTTAGCTTGGTTAATGGCCGCCAAGACAAAAACAAAAAAGACTAGGTTAACGGTTATTGTAACTAGCTTTGTTAAATATATATAAAATAAAAAAAAAACTTGCCAGATTAACGTTGCTGGTTTGTATCTTGCAGAATCTTGGTTAAAATGGTCTGAAATATGCCATTACATCTCTTGTGTACCAGTGTTGAGGCACAATACACACATCACGATGGTGCGTTCCAGGCCTCCGTGTTAGTTAGAACCTGCAGCAGTTAACTCTGAGATTTACTTTTTTTATTTTTATTTTTTTGGTAATGGGTGATCTTGTATGTGATGTGGAATTCTCTCGACATGCTCCCAATTCGAGAGGAGCCAGTTTATTAACAGATCCATAATAGTTCCGGTACATTTTTTTCTGGCTGAAAATGAGGAATATCCCATTTGCCTGGAACGCACCATTAGACCCTCCCTCTCTGTAAGGAAAAACCAAAACCAACCACACGGGGGGGGGACTTCAAGGAGGGCCACATGGATCTATTGGAGGACCAGGACTGACGCGTATCCAGATGCAATTTGAACTTCAGTGGAGCCAGAAACCAGTGGCAGAGACAAATTTTCTAGCTGGACGACGGCAGCCAGTCAAAGAGAGGCAGGAGTGGAGCAATGAGAAAGATCCAGATTCTCAAGACTCGGTGCATGCATGTGATGTAATATTAGACCATACGTGGCAACCGAGGTCCAGGCATCGACACTGGAGCAGCAGCATCTAAAACAGATACACTCACCACAAGAGAGTTGGACAAGGCACATGTGAATAGCAAAGAACAGATTATGGATGAACCTAGTAATGAAATGTTCTTTACAGGGAAGTAAGAGAAATAACAAAAATAGGCAAGGGAGGCAAGTTTATTTGTTCATATGTAGGCCCTATAGCACAATTCAAACACACTATAAGAGCTGGAACAAATAGACAAGGCAAATTAATTTGTATAGCACAATTCATACACAAAGCAATTCAAAGTGCTTTACAAGGCAGCAAAAGATGCATCAAAATTACTAATCACAACAACATTATTATAAAATATAAATAATCTATTAATCTAAATTTACTTTGTAAAGAAATAATGGGAGCAGACACAGTATTTCAGTCATATGCACAGATAAAAAGAAATGTTTTGAGCCTAGATTTAAACACTGTCACAGTCGAGGCCTGTCTTACATCATCTGGAAGACTGTTCCAGATCTTAGCTGCATAAATCTGAAACGCTGATTCCCCATGTTTAGTGCTTTAGGGCACCAGCAGGAGGTTGGTCCCTGAGGTCCTTAGAGTCATAGATGGTTCATAAGGCACTACCATGTCAGAGATGTACTTTGGTGCTAGTCCATGGAGAGACTTAAACACAAGCAGAGATGTTTTCAAGTCTGTTCTCTGAGCCACTGGAAGCCAGTGCAAAGACCTAAGCACAGGACTAATGTGATCGTACTTCCGGGTTCTGGTCAGGCAGGAGAGTTTTTGGTGTGCTGCAGCTGTTTTAATTAAAGCAGGAAGACTCACACACAAAAACACACATTTAATAATACAAAACAAGAACAGGAGTGCAGAAAGTGCATACAGTCACATGCATGTGTAAACAGAAATTGCACAGCTTCAGGGCTTTTGTAGCAGACACTGACATACACTCATGCCCAGGGCCGGAGTGGGACTCATTTTCAGCCCGGGAAAATTTTTAATGGACCAGCCCTCTGACAAATAAAAATGTAAATATGTATGCGATTAGGTCTATTAATATTATTTTTTACTTTTATGAGTGGGTTATAGCGCCCCAGCAAAGTCAACTGAATCTTTATTTTCTTAATATAATGTGGTTTTGATGTAATTCAGGGGGGTCTGGGGGAATTCTCCCCCAGGAGAAATTTAAAAAATTCCGTGCAATTTCCTGCATTTTGGTGACTTTTAGATGTGGTATTCTTATTGATATGTTATGTAATTTACTATAATTAACAATATAATTATTATTCAATTCTAATATCAATTTAAAATTTTTCATGTTAGATGAGCCCCCCCTTCAAAGGTCCTCTTTTTTTTTTTGAACCGGCCCTGCTCTTCCCAGGGCAGACCGTGGAGAGGCACGGAGCCTTTACGCAGCAGTGACAGTGGAGCTGGGGCTGTAGAAACTCTAAAAACAAGACAAACTTGTATGAGGACGTCTGAACTCATGCTTAGTATCACTTTTACATCTCCTGTGTTTTGGGACAGTGAATTAAATGCTTCGAAACGTCCCGTCAAATTCCGCGCGCCCGTCCCATTAAAATGAATGGCAATTTTCAGTAAAGGCGAAAACAATCATAACTCTGTGAATCTGAGGTCTATCTTTTTGAAATAAAAAGTGTCTGAAAGCTTGTGAGTAGTAGAGTGTCGCTGTGGACTTCAAAACACTCACAGGGCTCAGGATTTCTATGTTTTAGCTTAATTAGGCGGGATTAGCCAGGTTACAGCAGCAGCTTTACGCACATGCGGCTCTCTCTCCCTCACGTCGGCGAGAGGGAAAGAGAGAGAGCGCGTGGAGGCACAAATGTTTCTGAATGAGCCAAAGAGCCGCACTCTGATTGCGGTTCGCAAGCCTCGGGTTCGCCACCACTGCTCTAGGGCGACTACCCTCGTGCTTTCAGCACGTCTCTGCGTCTTGGTCTAATCCGGCAACAGAACGGGAAATGTGGGCTGACTTGGGACGGAGCTCGGGCCGCTCCAGTCACATCTGTACAAACTGCACTGACATACGTGGCATGGACCGTGACATGTACCGGCCCTCGAAGCCCCCGGCCCTTCGGGAAGTCTCCCGACTCTCCCGATTAGCCACGCCGGGCCTGCTCATGCCCCGTTCATGCAGGTTCTAAGTGCAGTACAGTGTTTATTACTGTAATATTAAGTGCTGAGTTTGTGTAAACAGACACTGACATACACTCATGCAGTTCATATGTTCATGCAGGCAGCAGGCTCTAAGTGCAGTACAGTGTAATATTATGCACAACTGTTGTGCTTAGACTGATTTGAAGTTTAGAGTTTAGATAAAGTTGGTATGAATTTGTGACTTTTAAGTAGTGCCGTTTCCATGCTATAGCGAGCTCTGAAACCAGACTGAAATGTTTCAAACACAGTACATAGAGTACAGACAAAGCTTCATAATTTGATAAATAGAATCACAATAGAGATTAATTGTTCGGGGCACCACTCCTCAAAGTGAGAAAGAGTTGATTCTAATACCAAATATTTTAATTAAAAATGTATTGATTATCTAATAAATTAAGGTTGTAAGATCTTTTCACATTGACTCCATTCTGAAAATGAATTATGCACTTAACCAAAATAAGTTGTGGTTTATGAAGATTTATTGACCAGAAAATGACATACAGTGTTTAAATAAACTATGCAGATGAGTT
Source organism: Mugilogobius chulae (assembly GCA_038363315.1). Classification (NCBI taxonomy): domain Eukaryota; kingdom Metazoa; phylum Chordata; class Actinopteri; order Gobiiformes; family Gobiidae; genus Mugilogobius; species Mugilogobius chulae. The sequence goes on from CM076408.1 coordinate 23,000,202, forward strand.
TCCAATAATGCACAATAAGAGTCTAGAGTGTTTATCTAAATCTATTTGCATTAACTGTGTCTACCAGTCCAATGTGACATTTCATACAACCAGAATCAGATGGCTGAGTCCTTCTCCATTGTCCCAGGATGAAGAGTCACGCTGTGGGATGGCTGCTCTCTCTCTGCTCCTGCATGTGGTGGCTGAAGGTTGCAGCAGGGGGGACCGTGGCTAATGGAAGTTGCAAAAATGTCCATTGCTTGTTTGCCTTTAGCAATGTTCACATCCAAAAATGTGGATAGAGGGAGTTTAGGGTGTTGGCCCTGGAATGTCTTTGTTTTTCCATCTCTGAGTTGAGGTTGAAGATTCTGAAGCGGTTTCACACACTGCGTCTTTGTTGCTCTTTCCTTGGCTTCAAGGCAAGCCAATAACCATGAGTCCAAAAGATTTGATCGAGACACTGGGAGTTTATTGCTATTCCTCTCCATTGTCCTGCACCCGAGGCCTGAGGCTTGTCTCTTAGGTGCACATGGTGAACAAAAAGAGCTCCATGAGAGAACTTCCCAAGTGTGTCTAAAAAGTGTACAGCTCGAGTGTCCTGCAAAACTGAAGTGAGAACTATAGAGGTTATGCAATTGACATTAGAAATGTTCATGCTGAGTGGCAACGTTGCATGAAAGTTAATGGAGAGAGAGTATATTTTCTCTTGTCAGAGTTAAATAAACAGCTAAAACAGAAAAAAATAAACTACAGTTTGATAAATTCAACCCACAACAAGTCTACTGAGCACTGGGTTTGTAAGTGACATGTAAAAGAGAAAATCAAGTCAACAGTTGTAGCAAAGCAGAAAAACTTTAGCTTCTCACATTTATCACAGACATTGAAATCACACAGTTGAACTTATTACCTTTTTATTCATGTTTTTGAGTCTGTTTGTTACAGTTAAAATGCCCTAAATCATCAACTGTTGTTAGCAGACAAGCTGTTGCCATGACAGCAAAGACATACATTGAAGAAATGCCACTCATTCTAAATGTTGCTAAGCATTTTTGGAATAAAATGATATCAGTGCATAACCTCTATAGAGTTGGCTTGGGCGTTGGGCTTACTTAGAAGAAGTCCTCCCACTTTTGGGAAAAGTGTCCAATCAGCCTGAAGCTCAGAGAAGCATTTGGGGGGTTTGATGTGTGTTTGGTTTGGCCCCATGCCATAAATCAAGGGTTGGTATGTGGTTTAGGAGGAAGGGACTGAGCATCTTGTCAGGTGAGTTAGAGGGTCTTCCAACATTTGGGCAAAATGCTGAAACTTGCTTTAAACTATCAAAGATCAGATGTGCAGTGAATGTTTCACTACAGAGTATCTTTGAGAAATACAAAATACAAGTTGAGGTTTTAGAAGACATAAGCTGAAGTTAAATCCGCTTTATTGAGAGAAACAAAGTTGTCTAATATTACAGGTGGATTTAAATGAGACCCTACTTTTACAGCTTGAATTTGTTTAGTGCTATCAGCAGGAGAGATTTAATCTATTTTGTCTCTAATTTTATTATTAAAAAATGACAGAAAATCATCAGAACTGAGAGTAAGTGCGATCGAGGGTTATATTGCGCTGTGGCATTATTTTATTTACTGTAATTTCTGCCCTATTGAGCTCACCTGAATATAAGCCGCACCCACTAGATTTAAGTAAGAAGAATGATAAAGTACATATACAGGCCGCACCTGTTAATAGTAAGTCAATGAAAATCTATCATTTTGCTGCATTGTTTTATAAGCCGCATAGTTCAAAGCTCATGAAAAAGTAACGGCTCATAATCCAGAAATTACGGTACTTCTATTAGATTTGAAAAGTATTTGGTTTGGGCCGTAAGCAGGAAGGATCTATTTATAAGACAGAAAGCAGGTTTTCCATGCTTCAAGAGATTGCTCTGAATGACATTTACAATAAGGTCGCTCTAATTTCCTAACCTAATGCAGTTCTTCATGATAGAGCAGATTACCTTTGCCTAACAACCTTCTGTTTTAATGGAGCTACGTCATCAAGAGCAGTTTTCAAAGAATCCATAATTTTATTAACAAATAAGTCACCTAAGTTAGAATTAGAATTGTCCTCATTTGGGTCACATGACATGTCACTGAGTATTGTCCTTTTTGTCATAATTTTATTCTGAGCAGAGAAATCTTTGAACTGATATTATAGTTATCTGGGAGGACATTTAAATTTTCGCTGATCTCTATACCATATGTGAGTGAAAGCTAAAATGTATTTTATTGCAAAGTGTAACTTATTAAACGCATTGGTTTGATTGACATAGCCCAAGAGCAGAAAAAAAGACAACATTCTGAGAAATTTGAGAAATTATATATTCTTAACACATTTGCAATCTCATTACATATGGCAAAACAGATTTATTATGTACATTTTATTATGATTTTTGTTTTAATACAAACATAAAGTTACTGTGGGTGACTGGAACAAAAGAGAAATAATATTTGCTAAACCCAGAGTCAGCGTTCAACGATGGCAACTCGGATTGAACAGAAAAACCTTCACATTACTGCTGAAAATGTCATCACTGGCAGCTGTGCCAAAAGTCCACAGAGATCTAGCAACAAAAGCAACATTAAAAAGGAAACAAAAGATCAGTGGAACAATCCGATAAACTTCCGGAACACTACTGGTAAACATTTATTTATTGTAATATTATTTTGAGCACTTTAATGATGTTGATATACCACCTTTTCAGAATCATTTGACTTATTGTAACTGAAACTTCTACCGATGTCTGGCTACACATTCCCGAGGACTAACATGGTGGTAAAAACAAATGTGTGGGTATACATTTAGTATGAAGATGTGATGAAACATGAACAAATTCAGTTTGGATGACGAAATCTAGGACAAGTTTTGCTGTTGAATCAAAAAAAACAGAGCTTTCGTTTAGAATGTGAATCCATAAATTGTTCTAACAAGCTTTTAATTCTAAAAATCTTGCCATGTGCTCCAGACGCGTAGATCCTCTGTGGATCCATTCCTTGTACTGGTTTTCCTACAAAGAAACAAAACAGACTCAAACCAATGACACTTTCAGGACTTTATCACATTTTTCCAAAAATGTCCAACAGTATTGCCAAAATTCACAGGTTTTAGGACAATACTGACATTTTCAGCACAAAGTAATAATTTTTTTCTTGACTAGTTGTTACATATTTGCAATAGATCATTCTAAAATTATTTAAATAAGTCAAAATTGTATTCCCATAAAGTTTCATAGCACTAATGTTTAGTTGATGATACTCATTTTAGAAATAGTTTAAGATTTTTGATACTTTTGACCATTCTGTGTTCCAAAATGTTTAATTCTTTTGATATTGGTACATCTATATTATGTCAGAAATAAATGAAAAATCAAAAGCCACTTACATGAAAAACAACTTGTATCAAGCTGCCATCCACCACAAGCACTTCACATCTCTTCTGTACTCCGTTTAGCTCTGCGTTGAGGCCTTGTCCCAATCTGAACTGGGTCAAATGAGGGTAGGGCCAGTCCTTCAAGTACTGCTCCATAAAGATCCTGTGGGCACTTTCTGGAACGTCTTGGAGAGGATTGTCCACTGTTAAAGCATCAAAGGTAACATTAGTTTACACAAAATGTTCCTCTCACAAATAAACATGCATTATCTCACATTGTCTGCACACCAGGTGAAGTAAAGGCAGTCCAACATAAACAGGCGTATGGTCATCGATAAAGACCAAAAACCTTTACAAGAAATGGCATAAGTCATACAAAAAATAAACCACATGCGTATCCGGAAAAAACACTTTAAAGTATTAAGAAGTCCTACCTTAGTCGATTACTTCGGCTAGGGAGTTCTGCTAAAATCCCAGGCCAGAATCTGAACTTGTTGACCTGACAGCGGACGACCACACGAGCGCCCACATAGAGCTGGGCTAGTTTTGGAGGAGTGTCGGGGGCGACATGGTGTCCCGAAACAAGACTCTTTCCCTTCTCCACAAAACTCACTTTGTACTTCACCCGACCATCCTCTGCACAACATGGAGCACATACACACAATAGGCAAAGATAACTCCAATTAACATTTAAATTATAAAATAAATTCTACAGAATACATTTTATTCATAACTTTACTGTTTTGATTCACTAAATAAAAAAATGTCGGCTTCAAGCTGATTTAAGATATTTTATTCTTTTATCTTACATTTTAAGTTGAACTGCATAACAAAATACTAGAAAATGTTATTACTGTATCCTCTTAAATAAATTATATAAAGACAATGTATTTTGTCTTGGTTAAAACTTTATGTGATTGTTGACTTTAGAAGGAATGCCACATGTAAAATATCTACAGGACAATTATGGGTTCAGATCTAAGAAGAACAAAATGAGAAGCATAGCAGACTTTGTTTATGCCAGACTGTCTTCTAGTAGCGGAAAAAAAAAATCTTTATTTAATTTTTCTCCGCAAGGTGGTACTGACAAAAACTTATTGGTTTGTATGCAACTATCAACCATTGGTTAGAATATAATTAAACTATAAAACTCTTCACTGAACATAAGAGAAAAGTCAAAGTTGACATCTGGACAGTGTCTTTGAAGATCGAGAAGTTTCAAAAGTTATTTTCAATCTGATGGAAGCAACCTGAGAAGCTGGCAGTATTTGTACTGATCTGCAGTAGTTTTGTCCTCCCCCTGGTAGGGGTCTACACCCTAAGCCTGTTTGACCAGTTCAAAACCAGGTTTGGATGGTCCTAGTTGGACCCCAGGTCATTTCCATCGGACTGAAAATAACTGAGAGTCATGGTCTTCGAAAACCCTGTCCAGATGACAACCTTGAATACTTTTCTACTATGGATCACTCCTGGATGAATAAAGGATTCCATCGACTTTTCACTGGACATTTGATTGTTTTTACTTTATTTTACTAAATGTGTTGAACCATTCTAAAACAAAAATTTAACCAGTATGATAGAAAAAAACTAATCATATTGGCAAATATTCTATAAATAAAAGTAAATCTTCTCAACAAAGTATCAAGGTACGCACTGTATGTCAATGTATGTTCAATATAACTATACAGTACACTTTTCTAAGGCAAAATGAAGAGGTTTCTTTTGCTACTACAAATCAGAACACTATGACATAATATTTGGAAGGAAACAGGTCGCCAGATAGAAAGGGCAGTAAATGCATGAGATATTCAAGTAGATGGAAAGTGTTCAAATGAATCAATCAAAACATCAGAACAATAATAATACACTTAAGCTCTTCCACATCAGCTACAGTCCTTACCTTTTGTCACAATCTCCAGGACTTTGCCGCGTTCCCACCGCAGAGGCTTCTTCCGTGCGATCACCATCATGTCCACTTTGACCTCGGGCTCTGGGAGTTTGGGCCTTGCTTTGGTGTTCTCAGTGTTACATTGACTAAGTTGCTGCGTTGATGTAATAATCACAGGATCTGCAGAGAGATTGTTGTTTGCGCTGCAGGATGCATGAGTTATCTTGATTCGCTTCTTGAGCTTCTCTTTTGTTTTTTTATTTGCGAGAGAAAATTCAGAATCGCTGGAGTCTCGTCCCGGCTCCCACTGCATGTCTGAATCTGAGCTACTCAAGGACTCCTCCTCACTGTAAAACTGCTCCGGCGTTGGTGGCCGTAAGGCATTAATCTTGTATTGCGGCAGTTTAGTTAACACCACCACAGCCTTTTTAGTAATCGGTGTTTCTTTAGTGGAGTTAGATGACACGCTTTTCCCTTTAGATTTCTTACCTGCAAACACAGAACAGAAAATAAATATAAAATAACTTAGTAGAGAATGAAGGTTTTCAATAATATAGTAAGCAAAAATTAGTTCAGCAAGGGTTGTAGCCATTTTTGCAGATTTCAGAAACATCAAAGTGCTTTACAAAAAGGGGGTAAGGGTGTTTATGGTTATTCCTTTGGGGTTTGGCCTTGAACAGGGAGATTTGGAATGCACAAGATGACAAAAGGAAACAATTGAAAGCTGTTCTCTTCGAAGGAGGATTTTGGCTGGTCATAAATTAATTTAACTCAGATTAGAGTCAATAAAAAACTCAGCGTCAGGTCCACAAAGTAGAATGTTCAGTTGTTCTAACATTAAACAAATTCAGATTTTAAATAGCTAAATACTGAAAAAAACATTAATTAAAGCATATTCTTCGTTCTGACACTACACACTAATAGATAAATTTACCAAGTATTTTTTTCGAGTTGTTCCACAATTGTTTATTACTTTTTTTGTATCGTTTTGGCAAATATATTTCTATGGAAGTTCTGCAACCCTGACAAGAAACATGGCCAATATTTCCCATGATAACCGTTGTTGCTTCACACGCCTTATAGAAAGAGAGATACTTTCTTGGTGTCCCTGGCTTAAGCGACATTCAAATCTCACACATACAATAGAGGTTATGCAGGTGACATGACAGCATTCTAAATGTGAGTGCTGAGTGGCAAGGATGCATGATACAGGACATTTTCTACTATAAAAGCTGAAAATACAGCTAAAACAGGAAAAATAAACTACAGTTTGATAACAAAGTCAACCCACAACAAGTCTATTATAGAGCACTGGGTTTGTAATTGACATGTGAAAATAGAAAATCAAGTCAACAGTTGTAGCAAAGACGATAAATAACACGACTTTAGCTTCTCACATTTATCACAAATATTGAAATCACACACAGTTAAACTTATTACCTTTTTCTTCTTAAAAAATATGTTTTTGAGTCCGTTTGTTGCAGTTAAAATGTCCAAAATCATCAAGTGTTGTTAACAAACATGCTTGTAGTCAACAAGCCGTTGCCACGACAACATAGAAATACACTGAAGAAATGCCACTCATTCTAAATGTTGCTAAACAAAATTATGTCAGTGCATAACCTCTATTGAAAGAAGATCACTTATAAACATACCACTATTGCTGGCTTGTGACCGAGTTGGCCTTCTTGTGCTCTCCTCCTCCTCCATTGTAACAAACCTGCAAATGATAAAAAGTATGTTTCAGTATATAATACGTTGTGCACTCATTACAACAACAGTTCAATTGCATTAACGGGACACGGTGGTTCAGGATAAAGATAAGATGGGGTCATGAAAATGGCTATGGGAAATATTTGGTTATATTTGGGAACATGCTAGGTTAAAGTGCATACAGATTAGACCATTTTTTCAGAAAAAACACAGTGAACATGATTATATTAAACATTTCACCAAACAACTTGCTTGTTTTCATCTAACGTTAGACTGGCTACTCTTATGAAGCTTGTTGTTGTATTTTGTCCAGCAAATATGACATATGTAGAGATGAATCCACAACTGTTACCTAGCAGCCGCATTGTAAATGTGGACCACAAAACCCATTAATGACATTGATGTTACAAGTTGACAATTATATATACATATTTTTGGGGGATACATAAATTATTAAGTAATATGAATGTTTAAACTCAAAGGAAAGTGTCAGTTTGGTGTAAATTGTATTTGTATATTGGCCCTTTTTGGTGACATTTGTGGAGGGATTTTGTTTTAGACCTTTTATTTACATATGTCGATTTCTTCATTTTTTGCCACTTAACTGCTGTAAAACTAGGATAAATATTTACCACTTGGACTATCTCACCAAACTAAGTCAAAATTAGAAAAATGTGATAATCTGACATATTGTTAGCTAGTTAACGGGCAAAGAGTAACGGGAAGAGTATTAGTTAGCCAAAAAGCTAACTAACTACTTGATGCTGTTTCACCTCAATCAAAAAACAACAAGCTAATAACGTCAAATGACAACAAGAGGGTTTACGACAAAAAACAGCCTATGGACATTTCTGGTTTAGAATTGCAGTCAGAGAAATGACAGTTAACTAGCTAATGTTGCTATAAATAAACCCGTGAACCAACCAGCTGCACATGTCTGATGAATTAAAACATTTCGCTCAACAAGATTTAAGTTATACGTAAAAGTACAACTGACGCTACACGGCTGTCGTCATGTCAGGCCCTAGCATTCCCCATGTTAGCTTTGTTGTTAGCATGCACAGAACGTAGCATTAGTATAATCCTAACCTGATTTGCGTCAATTGCGTGCACGGGCTCGTAAATGCTTCTTCAACCGAGACTTCAGCTATGTTTCGATGGTGTTCCGATCAAGCTGGGTCGTGTTTTGTGGATAACTCGGTGTGTGTAAACAAAAGGTTTCGCTTCTACAGCTGTATCGTCCTCGACACTCGCGCGAGACGAGTGAGCTCTGCGTTTCAGGGTTGCCAGTTTGGGTTGAGAGGATTACAAACAGCAAAAGGCGATCAAGCAAAAACATTGAAAAACAAGCTACGCTCTACAAAAATAACTTTGTAAAATAAGCAACTAGTGGAAAAAAAATATGTGTCAAAATTATAACGAGTTGCACAAAATGTTAACAGCGTATTTAACATTAAATTTGTTTAAGCTATTTAACTGCCATTACTGCATCTAGCCTATTATTGTGAAACAGTCTTAACTATAATAATACATTTTCATTATGTGCTCAGGATCAAGCGCATGATACCAACATTTTCAAGCGTTAAAAAGTCGTCATAAAGAAAGAAGCGGGCCCTTTCCCAAACGGCTCCCTACTCACTTCCCTACACCCTAAACACTAAGAATTGCGCGCTCCCGTGAGTCAAGTGCTGTCCGAAATTCACAAGGGGAGAGTGAGTAGGAGACAGTCAGACACTTAAGCGCGAGTGAGCAGCAGGTGCTCACTAAACAGCTGCGTGTAACACTGAGAACAGCCCCACGGGAAACATGCCCACATGAGATTAGTTCCAGCTTTTTATAAAAGTTTAAAGATGTTTAATTAAGCATTTAATTTCCAACACTAATTCATTAAAATGAATGAAGAAAATATACTGATGCATATTTAGCTTTTATCTGTCCTGGAAATAACTGTTGGACTCAAAATGTTTTGGACATTTTTAATCGTCTTGTAACTAAGAAAAGAGGCTAGAGTAATTTGCACCTCTCAGACACATATTACACTCTGATATAAAAATAAAATAAGGATAGAAAGTACCTTTGATATTGTGACTCACAGGACAGAGCTTTCACTGGAAACACTTGTGTCTCATTTGTTTGTAATGATAGAACTGGTGAGAAGAAGAATATTTGGGAATGTTGAGGGAATTTTATATTTACATTTTTTGTCACAGTCAAAACAAATACTAAACAAGACAAGCTCTAAAAGTGCCCAGTAGGTGGTGATAACGCTGCCTTCAGAGTCCCAAATGCCAATAAAAGAAGAAGCTTAAGAGAGTGAAGTGCGTCTGAAATCACAGGAATGAAGGGAACTAAGGAGTGTCCCTCACAGAAGTGTAGTGTGTAGTACTTAGGGAGAGGGAATAGGGACTGGTTTGGGAAAGGGCCGCGGACTTGGCAACTTTGGTGTATTCTCTTGTCTTCTTCTTTTGATTATGTTTACAACTGTATTTCGCCACCTACTGTGGTGGAGTGTGAGCCACACTCCACCATTCTGAACCTGAGAAAATATAATGTTCTGAATCAATTTCTCAATGATGTGTGATGCATATCAGACGAGATTAGTTTGATTATTTGCTTTAGATCAGCGGTGTCCAAACACATTTCACAGGGGACCATATTTTGAAACAGAGCATAGAACAGAGGGTCACATAATGCAAAGAAATAAAGTGAATCATTTACAATTTTACATTTGATTTGGATTTGATAAAGTCACACATTCAGTTTGTGTTTATTCATTCATTCATTCAATCATTGATTTTCTACCGCTTAATCACATTAGAGGTCGCAGATGACTGGAACCTATCTCAGTGACTTTGGGCCTTAGGCGAGGGGACACCCTGGACAGTGGCCAACTTGTCACAGGGTTAGACAGACAAACATTAACTCTCTCATTCACTCACCATGGGACAATTGCAGTGATATGTATGCCTTCTTGTTAAATTGTGTCAATTTACAAATAGTGTGAGGGCCATAAGAAATTGCTTCAAGGGTTGCTTTTGGCCCCCAGGCTGCACTTTGGACTTGCCTGCTTGGAGCTTTTTCTGCTGATATGGAAACACATGACTGTAATGTATTCATAAAAAACAATTAGAAAATTATTTTGTAATTACAAGAAAGTATCTTGTGGAGTACAAGATAAATTATATATATTTTTTGCGAACACTAGAGCTGGACAAAGGATTATATTTATAATTTTTTCAAAGTAATTTATGATGATGAACAAATATTAGAAAATGTATCATCATTACATCAAAACAATCATGAAAGAACATGTTATAAACATTCATAAGACATCAAAACCAAGCAAAATCTAATAATAAATAAAGATTGTTCACAGTTGATAAATGTTGCGAACAAATAAAATAAGGAAACAGCTATAATTTTAATTTAAATGTTTAAATTTTATATAAACCTAGTCAACACACATGACATCAGTTTTATTTTTCTTCTAATCTCATTAGAAAAATCAGAATGTTTTTTATTTACATAGATGCACCACACATTATAAGGAACCTTCACATATTAAAAAGCTTTACAGTTATTTTAACTTTATTCAACGTAGCTGCACAAATATTATGGCGTAGCATCTCATGCATGCATTGTGAAAATGAACTATAAATGAAACTGTTAAATAACAATATTCAGAGGGGGAACTCATCTTATATTGGCACTCATTCAAAACAGTAGCATTTGATAATTGTGTCTATAATTTAACATTTTACAACAGTGTTCATAGTCTTGCACATTTTTGGAAAAGATTGTGAAGTTTAAAAAAATGTGCAGATACCATTGAAACTGTAAAGTCTCACTACACACATCAGAACAAAGACATGCAGTAATTATTCTTAATCAGAACATATGTATGTATCTATGCATCTTTATCAAACATCAAATTGCTGAAATATAATGAACTGTCAGAAGACTAAATAATAATCTAATATAATTGCTTTGTTTTCGCTCCTTGTGTGTTCTTTCACGTGATCTGCTCTTCTTGGTATGTAGAGGTGGAGATGGAGCCATAAGGATCCACAACAGTCTGTGCACATCGAACCACCGTCACAAACAAGAAGAAAACCAAAACAAAGAGGAAGAAAAGTGCAAATCCCAAATCTACGTCCACCTCAAACTTCGAGAAGGGGCGAGGGGCCTGAGTGTCCATTATGGTCCGATTTTACAGTCAGATTCATTCATTGGAAGTGCAGCAGTCTTCTCACATGCTCCTGAAACAAAGACACAACAGATAAACAAAGTATAAACAATATTTTTATATAGGCCGATATGTATATTTTATGATATTAAAAAAAACATTGCTTTAAAGAAAACATCTGGACAATGATGACAATTGTAAAATCTTTAAAGGGAACCCTGACTATGAAGATAATTGTGGCTAAAATGCTAGTATAAGGGCCATGCTTACTTAAATAAACCACAAACAAATATAAAACTGCTTACAATTTTTATAACATTTGCATTGTTTTTGAGCCACTGGGTGCCACCATACTGTCTTCCTCTCGATTATCTTCAGTGTCACTTCCACATCATCTTCCTGCATGTGGCCAGGCTTCGGCTCAAACTGAAAAGGTTTAACCGAGGAATTCATGTGGCTTAGTGCCTTTAAGAAGATTTTTTTCCCAAAGAAGAGGTGCCTGGGGGAGCCTCCCTTGGCTGCTGGGTACAGTCGTGACGCCTGGAACAACTGACAATCCTGTGCCCAGAAGCCCTGGCCTTTGAAGATGTGTGAGGTAATTTACCTATTTGGACTTATGATAGCTGAATTCATAGTTGTCGGGCTTGGATTCATGCTGATCTACTACAAAATATCCCAGACAGCTGCCAGCAAATTCACCCAGATACTGTCTCCTGAAATTAAAGGGCACTATGGAGATGTGAGCGACTGAAGGATTTACATCTGAGAGTGGCACAAATCGAGAGACTGTCTGGTGTCAACACAGCACGGTTTGTCGAGGGACAAACTAGTGAACTGTCATGTTGTCACTGCTGATCATGAAAATGGATGAAATGCTGAAGTCACTCCATGATCCGGTGCGAGCTTGACGCTGGGGGTCAGGACTGATTGAATACTTTTGATCTGGAATAAATTGACCTGAAGATCAGCCTAAAATGAACTAAAATGTATTTCTTATTGTGCTAATTCCCTTGCTTGTTTTTTCCCCATCACGAGCCAGTAGAGCAGCTGGTTGGCAGTCTTATCTTTACCTGAAGGTCACTGGCACAGACTATTCTGTAAACATCTTGGACTGTCCCGTAACATCTCTGCCATGGCTATAACTCTCTCCCAGCAGTGTAAGACAATGTACAACACACATCCTGTTCCATTTACACTTGATTACTGATTAATTTATGTCATTTTAGTCACCTTTAAGCCAACAGACAGTATTTTAGTGTTGTTTTGGTCCTGAAGTGTTGCTTTCAAGAATATTATAATAATAATTTATATGCAAGTAACTTGAGTTACTCAGATTGTAACTAATATACTAGCAACATTTTTTACACTACACTACTTAGTTATTAAAAAGGGGAATATATTACTGTAACCAGTTACTTTTGTAATGAGCTACTCCCAGCACTGTTCATAGTATATCATATTTGTTGTACAAAGACAAATATAAACCTCATCAAAACAGCCAGGGTGAGCATGTTTAATGAAATAAATTATTAAATATTAAATATATTTATAATCGTACTCACTAAATGTGTTCAAACCTGTCGTATGCTCTTAATGTTAAACTATACTTCCAAGAACACCCACTTGTGTCACATCAAACAATTACAAATAAACAATTTAGATTCTACTTTTGTCCCTTTGTATCAGCTAAAACACTCTTTCTGGTACACACATTCATTCTGAGGGGGGATTTTAAGATTTTTCTAAAACGTAATGTGATCAAACTGAAAATGTAACATGCCTCCGGCTAATTCTGAAGATGTGGAAGCAACCAAACCCTCCTGCACTGGAAAAGTGGAAGGAGAGAATGATGGACGATGTGTTTTGTGAGCAGGCTGACACGATGAAGTGGTGACTAAATGAGACCTGGAACTGTTTAAATGTTTAAATGAACATTTCTGTGTTCTTTCTTTATTGTTATTCCTTTTATTCTGCTTTTGCTAAATGCTTACACAGCGTTGACCTATGTACTGTCTCTAAAATTATTTGTTAAACGTTTAGTACCTCTTGGTATTTGCCTTCTAAATTAACAATATACAGAAATAAGTGTTGTTTAAATGCCGTTTTTGATGTGATACAAAGTTTGATGAGTCAGAAAAACATCTACACTGCATTTACACTGCAAAAGTGAATATTAAGACAAATTAAAACCTTAATTTCAGAAATGTCAACACATGGGAGATGAATTTATCAATAGATCTATAATATTTGCCTTGTTTCAAACTGTTTTGGTCTTGCATGAAAACATTACTTCATCCTTTGAGCCAAATTATTTGCCAATGACAAAAGAACATCTTGCTTACCCTAATTTATTTCCTTATTTTAAATCAACAGGTTGGAAATGCCTTGAAAATAGAGAAATATTTTACTAATCCAGTGAAATATTCTACTTATACGTAAGCATTTGAATCTTATCCAATTAAAATGACACAAACTGGGGTTAAAATTTTGAATTCAAGTCATTTAAGCCAGCTTTTTATGTTTTGCAGTGTAGAATGTGAATGCAACTTTAGCCTTAATGCAAGTTTATGTAAGCACAATTCTTGTTTAGTAGTTTTTCTAGTCATTAACTCACCTTTTTCTCTGTGTAACAGTTTTTTTCACTCACTCCTTCCACGGCCATGACTTCTGAAGCTCCCATTTTTCAAAATTCTTCAAAACCAACGACTGAGAAGAAAGAAAACTAACAACAGCAAGAAATTACACCTAAAATCCCAATACTTTTCTTCTTTTCTTAACCGTAAAGACAAACAGCTTCCACGGATGCATCCAAATTGTAGATGCTCCTGTACACCTGCACTTTATGACCTCCCCTTGCCAGAGTAAAGCTCTTTATTAATACTTAAGCAGGAATTGGATAACAGTCTACACGCTTCACAAGTGTATCAAACACCCCTCCGTCTTTGTCGTCTCGTCAAAAGGATATTGGCCGCTGTCGCCAGTTTAAGCTTCACACTGGCTGAGCACACAAGCGTCCGCAGGTTCATTCATTACATAAGGCTGTAACAGGCTGAACAAAACATGCAGGGGGCTTAAAGGACAAAGAAAGGCCTGGATTTAGGACAGGCAGCCGGTAGAGTAGTCCACGTTTACAAAAAGGATGGCTATTGTTGCTAAATTAAATTATGTAAAAGCATCATGTCATGTGAGATTTACTGAGCAATAGTAAATCAGCTAAGTGGAGTTGTTGCATTTGCTGTCATTATCATTTTCTTCTTTTATTAATACATCATTTATCTATTGCAAATGTCCAATAACTGTGTATGTATGTTGACAGAATGATCAATGTTTTTCTTGCATCGTAGTGAATAAAACCTTGTTGCATTGTAATAAATCAAGCTTCCGGCTTCTTAACATCTTCACATTTTCTTCCAAATACTTTATGTATATTTTTATTTGTACTTGGTTTTCCAGAGCAGTATTTCGATGAAGCACGTGTAAAATTCAAGGTTGAGAGCCAGAAACCTTCTCTCCAAATAGATGTTTTGGAGAGAATGCTACAGTGTGGCATTTCATTTTATTTTTGTACAGGAAAAGATCAATAAAAACTACAATCAGACAAATCTGACTATGTTTTGTTATGATCTGCAGCAAAGAACAGCAAAACTTATATCAATGGAGCTCAAAAGTGCCCACTTCCTGGTTCAACAAGCATGGACTACCATGTTTCGAAAAACGATTACTGGTAAATTATTGTTTAAAATCCAGTTCTGCAGCCTTATAAACTTTGAAATTATTAGGACATTTTGCCAAAGTTTAAGTTATAGACTGAAAACAATTGCTCTGTGTATCTGAGTTAGCACATCGCTGGTTAGCCTGCGATATGTCTTTAAAATCTATTTGAATTTTTCAAAAAGCCTATGGCACTTTACAGTGGGGCAACTTACTTCCGGAACCAGGGCGATTTTCCACTGTTGAGCTCCATACATGGTTTTCTGCTTTTCTCCAGTTTTATGTGTCGTGAACACAAACAATGGCTGAAACTTGCAACAGGAAAGATTTTTATTGCACAGAAGAGACAAAAAGCTTCAGAAGAATAGATAGATTTGTTTGCATTGTGCCTTGAAACTTAAAACTGGACTGATGCGTTGACAGCAGCTTATGTTGACTCTAACATGATTTCATTCTGTTCAGGTCTTAGATGGAAATATAAGCATGGAGCAGATCCAGATTTAGGCAACAGCACAATTTGCCTTTAAAGTTGGGTTATCTGACTTCTTTTCTACTAAAAACTAGTCCTCACATAAAGACGAGCGTCATTCCAGGGGTTGATATTGTCTGTGTGAAGTGTTCAGGTGTGAACACTAATGGAATTAATGGGAACATTTTAAGTAAAATCCATGAAGTTTTAGCCAGTAATCTTGTATTGTCCCACAGCCAAAATCCTGTGTTCACCTACCACCTATCCCCACCCACATCTCTGTATTTAGGATTACTCAAAAAATAAAAGTTAAAATGTCCTGTTGCCAACAATGAAAATGACCAAGTACAATTTTGCAGCACGACAGGCCACGATAGGCAACACGGTGGCACAGTGGTTAGTGCTCTGGCCTCACAGCAAGAAGGTTTGACTCCACGGCGGCTCAGGATATTTCTGTGTGTAGTTTGCATCTTCTCCCTGTGTCTAGGTAGGAAGAAACCATACTTCGGTTTCCTCCTACTACTAAAACATGTCCAATGTGCCTCTCAGGACTACAGATGGAAATTAACTGTAAAAAAAAAAAAGTTAGAATCTGGTACAAGCATCTCTGCCATTGTGCTTAATGTATTTGTACATTGTCCTTCATAATAAACATTACCTTGCGTTCTTTCTACTATAATGTGCTTTACAATGAACAAAATAAAGACCTACTGTTTCAAAGTTAAAAAAATCACACTTTTCATGTGCAACTTTTTGCTGTAATGAACCAAGCAGAAAGTCTAAATTTTATGTAACACATCGTTAGTGGTGGAAGGTGTTGGATGCATGGCCTAATTTTGTTAAGGACAAATATTTAGCTGTTTAGGTCAGATTTTGAGTGTTCTCTTAAGTTAAACCATGTCTCTTTAGGTAGATCAGCTGGTGACAGAAGCAGGTCTGACCCTGCCCACAACAAGAATGCATTAAAAATACAATGTTTTTCTGGGTGTTTCAGAGCAACTTAAAGACCTGTAACATTTTTGCAAGACAGAAAAGTTATGTACCGTAATAAAACGTTACAGGCAATCCAAAAAGTTATATGAAGATAAAACACTGAACATAGTCGATCACTCAATAGAATTATGACATTGTCCTATTTTTGCACTTCTCATCCGTCATGTTTTTGCCCAAATCTTCAGTCACCTTCAGTTCCCCTTTACAGCACTCTCCCTTGTTTTTTTGGCGGCTCCCTAAAGGGCTCCTTGCCTAATTGCATATGTAGAAGGATCATTTTACCTCATGCCCCGGACCTCATCCTCTGCTCTTCTCTTGTCAGCATCACTGTAACAATCTCCATTTTAAAGTGGTAGGGTCAATTTCCACAGCACGCCTGAATCTGCCTCCACAATTTAATCGCTAATGCGGCTCTAGTTACCGCCTCAGGCCCGGTGCCCTCCTCTCCTGTCCCGTTTTAGGCCAAAGACACACACTGCGCAACAATACAAGTGAATAAGAAGATAATATTGTCAATATTAAATAGAAAGTTGTCAGTGATTTCTCAGATGAAATATAAAATGTGGAATTCTAACAAAAATCCTATGATAATGTGGAGCAAGAGTAATACAACCAAAACTCTTCAGGCTAACGACAGGACTAACTTGGTTAAAGGTGCACTGTGTAACTTTTTGAAAGTGATAAATGAACTGCACGATTCATGAAGAAATTTAAAAGTTAAGAAAGAACATACTTTGGGACATTCTGAATGAGGATAAATATGTTTAATACCATAATGTGAAAAGATACAGCTAAAGAAACAACTTTTCTATGGAAATATACAGGAAGAGGCCCTCCTCAAGGCCAATTTTGTGGTCATGCAGCCCATTCAGATGCAAGAAGACTTTTTTTTTTTATTTATCTAGTGCAACAATGAAATCTAAATAATAAAAACATGCTTTTATTAAAGTTTATTTCTGATCAAACAGGTACACAGTGCAACTTAAATTAAAAACTTACTACTTTTACTAGGTACAAAAAAAACAAAAACATGAACATAAAAGCTATGGTAATTCTTTAAAACAAGTTTCTTTATATATACAATATAAAAAGCACTTGTTAATTTAAGGTTAAGGTTAAACACCTCTGTATTTGACCCATCCTTCAGGAGCAGTGATCGCTGCAGTGCAGCGCTCGGGGACCCATCTCCAGGTGTTGTTGCTAGGCTTGGTCAGGACTATCGTAGCTGGAGGATATTACCCTAACATGCATGTTATTGGTTGGTGGTGAAACTGGAGTGCCCGGAGGAAACCCACCCAGACACGGGGAGAAACATGCAAACTCCACACAGAAAGGCCCAGGTTGAGCGGGAGTCGAACCCGCGACCTTCTTGCTGTGAGGCGAGAGCGCTATCCGCTCTGCCACCATACTGTTTATTCTTAGCCTTAGATGCTTTAAAATTCTTCCAGGGTTTCTGCAGGGATCGAGAGACTTTTTTAGAACCACAGAACATACAAAATAAGACCTATTGCTGAGTCGTGATATATATTTCACAAAGCAACAATATTACTGAGAAATAGATTGCGAAACCTGACAAATTGCTTCAAAAAATGTAAAACCAAACATTTTAAGGATCTACAAGAGCAAATTTAAGAGTTTTTAAGGCCTTAAATTCTAAATTTCTATATATATTTTTTAGACTTTTCAACACCATGCAGAAACCCTGTACCTCACTGATGATAAGTCTTTAATCCAACACTAGTTTGTGTTAATAAAACATCTACAAAACAAAGTGATAATGCCTTATAGTAAGTGCCCTAAACAATCTTGCGTTTAATAATGGATTAAAAATACCTTATTTTAACATGTTATATATTATTTAATTTCTCAAAGTTGTAATTAAATGAACATGATGGAAATGTATTTGTGGATATAAAAGGTTAAATGTCTTCTCAGTAAATAAAATGTAGAGGTCAAAACAATGCAATGTAATGCTTGTATCGAGAACAATGTATTCAAAAGGTAATCAAGTAATTGTAAACGTAGCCCATCACAGGCCACTTCTGATTAATGGAAAACATATGGAAACTCATCATCTTAGTTGGAGCCGGTCTTGGCTCAGTCTCGGCCCTTAATCCTTTGAGTCCAGGCCAAATCCTTTTGAGTGTGACCAGGATCCTGGGCCATCTGATATTGTAATGGGTCTATGGTGCCATCCGGTCCACACAACACCACCCACACCAACCGCACCAACTGCACCAGCCCCGACGACAGACAGGGCGCTAATGTCTAATGTGGGCATTTACAGAGACACAAGCTTGACACTATAGAGATACTTAGATGAGTATTTATCTGGTAAACTTACAATATGCAAAAATAAATTGGTTAGAAATAGGGATTTACATTAAAAGGTTGTCTATTGAAGTTATGTACTGACATCATTTTATTCCAAAAATGCTTAGCAATATTTAGAATGAGTGGCATTTCTTCAGTGTATTTATTGTCGTAGCAATGGCTTGATTACTGCAAGCATGTTTGTTAACAACAGTTGATGATTTTGGACATTTTAACTGCAACAAACACACTCAAAAACATTTTTTCAAGAAGAAAAAGGTAATACGTTAAACTGTGTCTATGCTTGTGATAAATGTGAGAGAAGCTAAAGTCTTGTTGTTTATCTGCTTTGCTACAACTGTTGACTTGAATTTCTCTTTTTACATGTCACTTACAAACCCAGTGCTCAGTAGACTTGTGGTGGGTTGAATTTGTTATCAAACTAGTTTATTTTTTCCTATTTTAGCTGTTTATTGAACTGTTTGCTCTCCATTAACTCACATTTACAATGCTGTGATGTCACCTGCATAACCTCTATTATTTTGTTTTTTAAAGACGAACAGAAGTAATACTCCAAAAAGATTAATTTGGTCTTTTCTAAATTACGTTTCAAATTCCTATGTAATCTTTTATTTGTATTATTTTTATGTGGTTGTTTATTTGTCGTACCTTTACATGTTTCGACTGCTCGACTGCAGTCATCTTCAGAAGCGTCACTTGATGTTACTGTAACGTTTCTTGCCGGCCGATTTACAAAGTCTTTGGTGCCATTTTCCTTTCGGGAGAACAGAGGACACGCATTACAAATAAAAAGCCCTGGGAAAATATTAAGTAATTTTGGGAAATGTGCTGCTCCAACCAGTTTTTTTAGTTTGCACATGCTTCAAGCAGTAAGAATTCAGAAATGGTGTTTACCTGTCACAGTTTTCTGGTTATTATCAGAATCCCAGAGGGAATAACCCATATTTTCATAACCGGGTTACTCTAATAACCGGGATACTAAAACCAGAATGCCGCGTTTACATGGACACATACAAAACCAGAGTATTTAATAATCCTGATCATAACCAGAATATTCAAGCATTTAGGCCTACTTAACATTAAAAAGAGCCTGTGTAGCTTTCTGGAGGTGAAAAATCAAATACATCAAGGCTATTGACCCTATTTTGTGCCGCCCACTTTTCTTGGAAGTGCACTTACTGTTTAGCTGCAGTTAGCCTGTAGATTTCAGTCGAAAAGTTTATTCTAGCTGTAATTACATATGTTTAAAATTGCCCCACAAGACAAACAAACAAACAGCTACCTTAACAGAGCTAAACAGGAAGTGCACATCCTAGTAAAGTGGGCGGGACAAAATAGGGTCAATACCTTAGAACATTCTAAATGGTGATACAAACATTTTATGACATATAATTTAAAGGTTTAGCTAAAAAAGCAGCTTTACCATGGAAACATAAAGGAAGAGGCGCTGCTTCAGACCAAATAATAGTCAATTATGTGGCCATGTAAACCTGCTCAGGGTATTTGTCTAGGCTACCCCATGTACATGGGATACAGCCTTGGTATAGATAGCTATTTATTACTTGATTGGCTTACAATTATAACGTAATACGACTTGATCACTTAAGCACACAACACTCGGAGAAAACATCACTCTGAGCTTCAACCTGTGAGGAAATGCAAATATCATTTTCTGGTAACCGTGATTACAAAATTACAAACAAACAAACAGCATTCGCTTTACAATTATTTATCATTTAGTTTTGAGTTTTACATCTGAAAAACAGAATAAAACACATTATTGGAAGCACTTCAGTCGGAGGCAGAGATTGGTCGACATGATCCGAGTTACAAGCAATGAGTTCTGTGAAGAAATTAACTGAAATTAAAAGGCACTTGTACTAATAGTAAGCCAATAAGCTTAACTTTAGCAAAAAATAAAAAAGAAATAAAATAAAATGGACATTATTTTACAAAACAGGTCACAATTTACAGTAAACACTTCACCATAAAATACAAAGTCAAATTTGTATCTGTTGTTTTCCCCTTATTCCAACCCCGCCCACTTTTGTTGGAAATGCACTTCCTGTTTATCTCTGTTAAAGTTGCTAACATGCTTGTCTGTCTTGTGGGACAATCCTAAACAGATATTTTGACAGATAAAATAAACCCATCTACTGAATTCTACAGGTTAACCGCAGCTGAACAGGAAGTGGACTGACAAGAAAAGTGGGCGGGGCAGAATAAGATGAATATGTCCTAAAATACAGATGAATCCAGGAACTGTAACTAAGGAGTGCCTTTTTGAAAATGTATCATCGTATATAAAAACTTAAAGTGCATAGCAACACTGCTATTGAAATGATACAGACTTTTCCAGCTAACAATGAATCTGAACAAAAGACCCTTTTCACGCTGCCGCTAGGCTAGTTCTGTGGATAGTTTATTCATTCCTTATGGAGAATTAGCTGAAACGCTGTAAAATAATTTAATATTTTATCGACACAAAGCAGACACAAGTTACAACCAAATAATCATTTGCATCACGTTCAGACCTTCACATTTGAGGTAAATATTTCACAAGGGAAAACAGATGCGTTTATAAAATGTGCTGTTTGTGTCTCAAAGCTAATGCTAACCTATATTTAATGTAGTTATTAATTAGGGCTGGGTATTGCCAGTAGCCTTCCCATTACAGGGGTCACGATTCGATACGTATCACCTCAATACGAAACATAAAGATATATTTTATGGACCAAAATGAGAAAATGTGGAAAAAAACTATAGAAAACTATTATTATTACCTCTAAAAATGTTTTCTGCATGTTTCTCACTGCAAGACAAGTCAATGTTAAGAATGTAATGTAGAAAGACAAAATGCAGAAAAAATGTATTTTCGCATTGTTTTTTATGTTTGGTACAAGTGATCTTATGGATAAATCACTTTCAGATCAACAGTTTCAGCCTTAAAGCAGTAGCCCAGGGTCAGAAGTATAAATAATCACGATACACCTCCCTGAATCGATACACGTATTGCCAACAAGTGTCGTCACAATATATCCTGATATTGATTCATCAAGTACAGCCCTATTATTAATGTTAAATTAACTCGACAAAAGGAACTAGCTTTTCCAAAAACAAAATCCTTGGCATTAAATGTATTTTTGTAATTGTTTACTTTATATTAAAGTAAATCTATTTGTTAGCAACAATGTGCACTTTTACAAACACATTTATTTATTTATTTACCACATGTGTGCAGGTCTAAACTAGCTGTCAGAGATTATCGACATGAAATCCACTCTCTGCTTTGTGATTTTTAAATATTGATTATATTTAGCACATCTCGGCTAATTCTTCGTAAGAAAAGAATGGAACAAGATGGAACTATCCACAGGTATTACACAAACCGGAAAAGCGTGAAAAGGGCTTATTCTGCTACTTAAATTTTACACAAATTGCTCCCAAATTTCAAAATCAAAATCACTGATTCAGTTGCAAACATAAAACATTAAAAGAAAATTGACTTGTAACTAAAATAAACTAAATGTGCGTTAATTGGCAAAATTGTCCCATTAGACAAAGGCACAAGTTTTTCCTGCTAGAACCCTCTCGTAGTAAAAATAAATGTAGTTTTGATGCACAAATCAAAATTATTTACGCAACACTGGCTGATGTAAAGTGTAAAACTGCTTAATGTAACTTATCGTATCATTGTCCATTAAAAAATATTTGTTACTCAGCTTAGTGCTTTGTAAAATATACAAAATCAGACAATAATACTAATTTGAACAAGTTAAATTAAATTCCAGTAACAAATCAAAAGCCATAGGAAAACATTTGGGGAGTGGCAACTTGGTCGAGAGCACGAAATATCGGCAGAAATGAAATGTTTTTGAAGAAAGTGAGTCACGTTTTTTTTAGTGTAAAACAAAACTCCGTA
Source organism: Mugilogobius chulae (assembly GCA_038363315.1). NCBI lineage: Eukaryota > Metazoa > Chordata > Actinopteri > Gobiiformes > Gobiidae > Mugilogobius > Mugilogobius chulae. The sequence continues at coordinate 23,022,808 of CM076408.1, forward strand.
AGGCAAAAACAGTGCAAAGTTCGCTCTTCAAAAAGTTGGATATCGTAAGTTGTTTTTTTTTTCCTTTGTTTTTTTTGTTTTTGGCCTCCTGAAAAAGTGCTGAGCCTCACTTCTTTGGCTTTCAGAACATAAGCAGGACATGTTTTCTGATCCTCTTTTCTTCTCTTGTTTGTTTGATCAGTCCATTTTGCGGTGGTTGTTGTTGAGCGGTGTGTGGCCGTTCTGCACGTGTCCGTTTGTGGATTTCTCTTTAAATGTGTCGTTTTCATCCTCGGACTCTGATTCCTCCCTGTCGCTCCTCTCGTCTTCAACAATCGCCTGAAAACCACAAAAACAACACTCAAATTAATGTATTGCGCAGATGGAGAGTCAGTTATGCTGTTGATTTAGTGCTAGGTAGTCTGTGAGCTGGTTGCCATGGTAATTAGTTTATTACTTTAGCTAAACGGACTTAAACTGTTTTTTTTTTATCTTAACCCAGGGCTGAGCAATTATTTTGACTCGAGGGTCATATTCAAACCCAGAATAGAGCTGGATGGCCGAACAGTGGTACAAAAAATTCTCATTATTGCAGACACATTTCTTTGACAGAATATAGAAAACCAGTAAGGTTGGCTCTATCTGTAACTGTAACATTTCGAGATTTAGCAAAAAGCAATATGAAAATAAAGTTTAAGAAAGTTATGATTTTACTAGGAAAAAACTCAAAAAAGTCATATTTCTTCTGAGATTACAGTTGGAGCCATAAAAAGAAGCTATTTTATAGATTAAACTTGTTTTGGGAGATTAAAATCGTAATTTTAAGATCAAGACCCATTTACTGTTAGTAAACAAAGATGGCTGCGTGTGCGAACTGGTGCCCTGAGTGGTGCCCAGTCTCAGGCTTTTCTAGCTTTGCAGGTGCATTTTCATTAAAAAATCTAGTTATCTACTGAATGTTAGCATGACGTTAATAAGTGTCCCGACATTCAGCGACCTGATATTTACTTATATTTGATGGAAAAAACTCGTGTGCACAAGAAAAAAGCTTTGAGCATACAAATCCCTTGATGCGTTTGACGACGTAATTTGCGGAAAAGCACAAGAGGTGAGTTACCGTGACATTGCTTAAGATTTTTGTGCAAGTTGTGTTAATTATTTATCAATTATCAGTGGAGAATTAGACTCACAGTAAACTGCACCTGTGTGGCATTATTTTGTGCTGATTTCTACAGAAGGGTTATTGTATAAAAGACTCTGAGCTTATACTTGCATGACTCTGAGGCGATGTATTTGTTTTGATAGTGATCCCTCATTTTTTCTATAGATTTTAGCGGCTAGCTAGTTAAAAAAAAATTGCATTAGTTTGCATAAAAATGTTTTATGCAAACTTGATTTAACTCAATGTTTTGTTCATAACAAGGATGCAAATTACAATTTTAATCTTGTAAAATTTCAACTTTAATATTGAAAAATTGCTTTTTATGGCTTTGACTTATTCTCATAACATAGTAATTTTAATTTTGAAATGTTACAAGTTTATTGTCGTAGCCCAAGTTTTTAATCTCTTAATCTCATTTCTTCGTCATGCATTTCTGCCTCTCAAAAACCTGTCAGGGGCCTGATCGAAAGAGGTCGTGGGCCGCATTAGGCCCCCGGGCCTTAGTTTGCCCAGGTCTGCCTTAACCTTTACTCAAACCTCTTTCCAATACTTACTCATTACCCTTACCCTTTTTCCATTATCTTTAAACTTAATCAGCGTCCCTCCAGACCCAACTATCTAGCATTTACCATTTAAAATGGCAGAGCTCTAGCATTAGCATCGACGCATTTTTTCTAAACATCCAAGAGTCCTTTAGCAAAGTATGCTCCTGATTTGTAAAGTCTTTAACATATTGTCAGAAGGAAACCAATCACAACTCACTGTTCACTGCCTGATCAAAACTACTTTCCAGTTTCCATATATTAATTAGACGGACGGCGTTTATGTGCCATTTCCCATTTCCATACCAAATAAAGTCAGCATACAAACATAATGGCTTTTTTAAATTAGACATTTTATGTAAAATCTACTTTTCTGAGTTTTTACCATGTTACAACAGTGTTCTTTCAGCAATATTCTGCCCACATGTCTGTATTTACTATAATTTCTTCCCTATTGAGCGCACCTGAATATAAGCCGCACCCACTAGATTTAAGTAAGAAAAATGATAAAGTACACATATAGGCCGCACTTGTTAATAGGAAGTCTATGAGAATCTATAATTTTGCTGCATTGCCTTATAAGCGCATAGTTCAAAGCTTGTGAAAAAAGTAGCGGCATATAATACAGAAATTACGGTACTTGCATTTCCTCAAAAATTAGGATTCTAAGTAAAATATGTAAGGGTCAAAAATGTCATGTAGACACTTTCCAACAACAAAAATACTAAGTTTTCAATCAGTTTTCAATTAAAGTTAAATTTGACAATGAACAGGCGGGGCTTTTCAGATCTGCAGTTTTGAACAGGAAGTAAGTGAAAGCCGTTTTAGATATATTTTGTGTTTTGCAATGAATGAATTAGGAAAAATCAGGTCTCCTATAAGGCCTGTGTGAAGAGTGCAATGCCTTTAACATGGCTGCACTGCTCTCTTGTGGTCACATAGGAGTCTGAAGAAGTTTGTTGTAAATTCAAACAACATATTTATTTGTTGTATTACTATAATTCATAAAAGTTTTTGTTGTTGTCGTTTTTGTCTCTTGTGGCACTAAAAGTAAGTCCCTGTCTACTTTGAGCAAGCTTGTATGTTCACAAAATAAACTGTTATTTGGCTTAGAAGAAAATTATTTTATACATTATGGCATAAAACATATTAAACCCCATTAAGAATGTCCTAAAGTATGATTCTTCTAACTTTCCATTTGTACTGACTTGTGTAGTTGACGTCTCATCAATATAAAGTTACACAAGGCACCTTTAATCGAGTATAAATAATTGTTAATCATGTTGCTTTTTCTCAAAATAATCAGCAAACAGAAAATGTTGTTATGGTTGCATCTCGCCTGATTTTTTTCTCCAACTTAGTTATGCCATTCACCATTACTTTGCATTGATGGCTATACTAGCAAAGGCTTAGATTTTAAAATATTTACTTCAGGGTTTTGGTAAGGTTAGGGTTATGATTAGGGTTAGACTAAGTTACTTTGGTTAAGTTTAAAGGTCCCATATTACGCAAAATTCACTTTTATAGCTCTTAGCCATTTTAGAATGTTGTTACTTCACAAAAAACATCCCCAAAGTTGCGTTTAGTTTCACTCACAAATGTTTACATAATCCAGGATTCTTACACTGTCTAAAGCTCCAAAGTAGAAAATGCTTTGTTCCACCTCATGATGTCATAACGTGGTTGTTTTATTGTTAGCTGCTATTTTAGCCTTAGTTTAACTCTTACTTGATGATAGAATATCAGAAGAACTTTCACTAGAAGCCTTTCTGAACAATGATTTAAATGTTCTGTTTTTAGGATTTCTATAAAATCTTTTTTATATATATATTGAACTGTGAAGTGACGCAGAGCAAACAAGGTTAATACAATAGCCGTAGCTTCAAATGTGTAAGTTTAGCAAATTCAAGGTTGAAGAAAGTATTCAGTTGAGTCTAGTGAAGGTGAGTAGAGTTTAAAACACAGTGGAGGACTTATTGTATTTTCACCTAATGACATCATGAAGAGGAACTGTGTGTTTTCAGTCCAAGGAAAGAATACAGCTTTAACATGCAAGATATTTGAGCTAAAATGGACAAGGATGAAGCAAAACACATTAGGCGTGTTTTTGCTGATGAAGCAAAATTTTAAACAGTGAAAAATTAGTGTAATATAGGACCTATAAGGATTTGGTAAAGATACGCTAACCAGGCAGCGGCATAACTGCGTTGGAAAACTAAAAACGCTTGCATCCCTAACGCTGCAAACATGTCTTCAGTGAACGACAATGCCTCTTTGTGTTTCTGTGAGTGGACACGGCGTACGTACATTACTCGGGAGGAACTTGATGACCATTCGGATAATGAGCGCGGCCCAGAAGATGTGTAGCGCCTGCAGCACGAACAGCAGCCCGTTGAAGAAGTAGAACCCGAAGAAGGGCGGGTAGACGGTCAAAGGGTACACCCACGTCGTGTGAATGATCCTGTCCCGGGACCAAACAGAGAGAGCAGTCAGAGCCACCTACGAAAACCCTCTCCCATCAAAGAGCCTTTCACGGCCGAAACAGAGGAAACCACTGTCCACTTCAGGATTGTCAGTGAGAGCTGTTGTTACAAATGAATGTGGCTTCCTGCACTGTAAGCTTTTTATAGCACTGAACAATACTGGCACATTTGGATTATTTGTCAACATATCGTGATGATCTATGAATGGAGAAAATTTGTAAAAACAGATTTAAAAGTACCAATTTATTTCACAACTTTGGTGAAACACAGGTGGCTAAATTTATCAAGCATTTGTTCATGTGCAAAATAAGTTTTTGAAAGCAAAAACTTGACATTTGTCTCTCACACAGACACTAAAAATGCCAAATTTGCAGTTGTATATTTTTTTAATATTTTGTAACAAAAACAAAGGATTTCTCCACTATCAAATAATCTGGATTGCACCATTTCACTGTAAAGATATTTAAGAAATCACAAAGCAATTTCATGGCAAAACAAGCAGCCAACTGTGGAAAAACTGCAGGTATTTTTTGCCTTTTCTTTCATCATACTAGAGCCTAAATAACATTTTTACTATGTTATTCTAGTTATTATTCAATCTGCGTTTGTGTTTCTGAATAATGTCTGTTTGGATTTCCTAAAGCTTTAGCAGGTTTTGATCAATCACTGTTTCATTGTTTGATCTTCTGACCATTTTGTTTGTTTAGTTTAGTTTATTTGAGCATCAGTTTGCTGAACCAACAATCTGATGAAGTCCGCTGAGATAACAGTTGTTGTGATTTTGGGCTATACAAAGAAATTGAATTGAATATTGTGTGTACCAAAGAAAGTGAATTCTGCTCACCGACAATAGCAATAAAACCTTTTTTGATTCTGAAAAGTCTGTAGTAGGATTTTGAGATGAAAAAGTACTAAACAAGGCATGGTTTTTGAATAGACAAAGCTGCATAACCTTGACATGTATGATATGATAAACGGGCACATTTGCCATTTACTAAAGAATGTTATCTTTCTTGTTCTGCTCCCACATCTTTGTACTGTTCTGTGTTTTATGAGATAAGGTTTCTTTACAATTGTTCAATACGTTTACAGCCGTGTATTTCAGTGAGAAATGTCACAAGTTTCATTTTATCTTTTCACTCTTGTTTACTAACTCTGTCTCTCTAAGCAAATAAATGTTTGAATAATCGTGATTTCAATTATGCCTTAAGTAGTCGTCATTATTATTTTCATCATAATCTTCTGGTTATTTACTTACTAGTTACTTTATATTTACTTAGTTGCTACTTTATATTTACCCTAATATGTAGATATATTATGACCAAAAATGATCAACTTGGGAACTGTGTATTCAACAGATAAAGACGCATAATAAGAGCTTTGTCAATACTAACAAAAAAGCCCATCTTCACAGTATTAACTTTGTTTCATTTTAATACTATGTTATACCTTTATACTTGTTATTGTTCTATCCCAAAAAACAACAATATATAAGAAATACAAAGCTCTGAATAGGTCGGATAACCTTGGCTGTATCAATATTAAACATTAAACAAAAACTATTACTCTATAACGCTCTTAAATCCAAGCTTTGAGGTCAAAATTTAACTCTTCTTTCTAGCTTCATAATTTCACATTTCTACGTTTCCTCTCTCTTCTTCCTGATTGTGCAAAAATTAATGTTGCAACCATTTTTCCTGAGTCACAGTGAGTTATTACCAGAAGGGCAGGATGACGAGGCGAGTTACGATAAAAACTGCAGCGAACACAACGAAGATGAAGTTACAGGTGTTCCTCCAGCCTGCGTAGTTGAACATTTTGGCCGACTGTTGGGAAAAGGGACAAGAAAAGAGATTTACAATGTCATTCTTCGGTCAGACTTGTGTTAGTCATCCAGCAGGGGGCAGCAGGACAAACAGAAGTATACTGCAAGTGTTTTTATCCACAGTAATGTTTAAAGAGCTAGTAAAAAGGGACAAGAGGGTATTGTAGACCAGTGGTGCCCAAAGGGAGGCTCAGTGGGTTTAAATTTGCCGAGGAAGAGGAGCTGTGACTTGTTAAGAATGTCCGTCTCATTACAAGTTCAAAAGACTGTCAAAGTAAACCAAATCATTTATTCTCCTAAAACATGTTAATAACATACATTTGAACCACTATTTTATAGCAAAGAAAAATTTTAGATGCAACGTAAAGGTTTGGGCTTGGACACGCTGCAAAATCATTCATTTTGTAATTTTAATGAACCACCACTTAATTGTTCATTAACACCATGAAGTTAGGGTTTAATATAGAAATAAACATTTATTTTAGGTTCATATAACAATAAAATGTTTGTTATTTTAACTATGATAGAAGAATTGCTCAAATTCGACTTTAAACTATAATTTTTGTCATTTTGGGCCAATCTAGCAGGAAGTCTGAGGGCCAAAAACATTGATCCAAGGGTTGTATTTGGCCCCCGAGCCGCAGTTTGGACATGTCTGCTGTAGGCAGCCGTGTGGTTTCAACACTAAATGCTCAAACTCAGTTTCAATGCTAAGAAATTAACCAATACCAATACTGATACTGAAGAAACAAAAAGGCCATTAAATAAATTATAGTACATTTAACTTAAAAAATGTGTTTTATAAATGGATATTTGAATGTTTCAGTTTTATAATGATGAAATGTTACTACCATAATGGTCAAAAAGAAAAATTATTTTGTTAAACGAAAGCAAAACAAAAAAAGTATGTCACCATGAGGTCTCACTCGCTCCAACAAAACTAAAAAAAAAAAAAAAAACATAATCAGGAGAATTTTTTTTTTATTATTGAAGATTTTAAGTATTGATAGTTGTTTAAATAAGTATCTATATATACATGATACAGGTTTAATTTTCAATAGTTGTGACAACAATACAAGACAATAATTTAATATTGAGTATAAATCTTTTCATGTTAAAGTCAGTAGTCCTATATAGTTTAGACCAGGACTATTCAACTTTATTTTCACAACAAGTTACTGAAATTTGGGGTTTGCACCAAACATCCACACCTCTAAATCTAGTTTCACTAGTTATAGGAATGATGTAATATTCTATGTTAGCTTTTTATTGCTCTAAAAAATCCAAAACATTGCTGAACCAGAACTAATCAAGGATCAGACTGGAGTTTACCAAATCTGAACCTGGATAATCCCAGCATTAAGCCAGGTCTAAAGCAGCTCCTACAAACACCAAACTTTATAATCTTGGTGGACTAAACAAGATTAAGAATGTATCTACAGGACGTGTTGATATCAAATGAATGTACCTGATGTAATAAGTCTAAAAATGAGCCAAAACGTGTCAGTTTTTAAGATATTTTAAAGTTGGACCTAATTTACTAAAGAATTAAAAAGCTCCTCCTCAAAGTGACTCAATAGTTGTAAATCTAGCTGCATCTGTTCCAAATATGTGCATTTTATACACTACACACAAAATGCTTTATTTCTACATATACAGTATATTTGCAACTTTGCCAATTTTACTTACACTTTAAAATGTTCTTTATTTATATGAAATGACGACAATAAGGATCTAACAGGTGGTGTGTGTGGAGGAGGATTCCGTTTATGAAAGATAGCTAATTAAATTAAGCTGGAAGCATATTGTATTTCTAGACATTAGCACTGCCCACACACAATCTTCAATGGGTTAACGTGGAATAAGCACACTATATATTCTATACAGGGTTTTCTTTGTTATGTACAAGAAACATAGCGATCATGTTTTACTTTCATGTTGTAAGTACAATGTGAATAACCTGATGAATAGTCATGTGTTTGCGATGACTCATGTTCTGATGTATTATGTGATTTAAATGGAAGCTGTCAATGGAAGTTCAGCCGTTGGGTTTGTGGTTTTTGTCGCTTTAATCATTGGGAACTTGGTCACAGGTTCAAAACACAATACTTTAATGTTGTCAAGCTAAAAGAGGAAGCTTGACTATTGCAGCTTCTTTTAAAATTGTGCATTGGTCCGTTAATCACTTTTATTCCTCTCATTCTGCCCTGCCCACTTTTCTTGGCAACGCACTTCCTGTTTAGCTGCTAAAGTAGCTAACATGTTAGCTCGTCTGTCTTGTTATATCTCAATTTGATGTAACTAAAAAAACCTAGCGACTGAATTCTGCAAGACATAAGCTTTCAAGGAGACCTATTGTGATTTTTCTCTATATTTAGGAAGAAACTATGGTATAAGTAGATCAATAATTCATATTTTGTTCATTGCAAACCACAAAAATGATCTAAAACAGCTTAGAAATAGAAACAGTTTCACTGACTTCCTGTTGAAAACTGCAGAAATGAAAAGCCCCGCCACAAATTATAAAATTTAGTTTTAATAAGCCACAGGTTTTTAAAAAATTACTGTTGTTTGTTTTTTACTCACAATCCTAATTTGTGAGTAAACACAATTAAACACAGACAAGTGGGCAGAGATAGGTGGTAGGTGGGGACAGAGTTTTTTTTTTAGCACTGGAGCATCAGCTGCAGGATAATACAAGATTATTTAAACCTGCAGGAATCAATCTAAATACATCTTTGACTAAACAAATGATGAGAGAAGACTATTATAACATGGTTAAAACTCAGAAAACAAGACTTTACATAATAGGTCCCCTTTCAGACAAGGTAAGCATGTCTATATGCACTGTATCCTTACAACATTAGAGGTTTGATTTGTGTGTGTGGCTTGGGCTAACCACAGCTAAACCAGAAGTGCACTGCCAAGAAAAGTGGGTGGGAAGAATAAAGTGAGAACTGTACAGCACTTTTATTTATCTAGTTTATAGGTTGTGTTCATGAGACATCACAACATAACATGCCAATATTATTTATTACAGATGAATGGCAGCTAAAATGATCATTGCTTAAATGCAGATTTTTTTTTCAACGCAATTGGGTGTAGTTACAAATAGAACTCACCAGATACAAAATGTATTTATTCATACATTTTTAGATTAGTTTATAGCAATATACGTTGTTTTTAAAGTCTAAACTAAGCCACTTCAGCAGTTATGCTTTCCCTGGAGCTTTTTTGTGTAAGAACACTAGTTAAGTTAAAATTTATTTTCTTATTTTGGCGTAACTTTAAGATTTAAGTTAGGTTGAGCATAAGCAGCAAAAACAAATCTAAGCACATTTTACACTGCTAAATGAAAAAATAATAATAGTAATAAAAATAAAAAAAAATAAAAAAAAAAGCCAGGCAAGCAATTTGGGTCAGCAAGGGGTCGGGAGTGGGAGCTGTAGTTGCTGTATTTCCTGCGAGAGGCAACTGAGAGTCAACACATGCTTCAAATGCCCGAAAATACATATGTAACTATTATCACGAAGAGACTTACAAAAACATTTAGCTAAATTAAAAAAATACTTATGTCTGCCATAATAAAAAAAAAAAAAAAACTTATTCTTATATTCAAGAAGATGAACACTCCTACAAAAATTGATTCATTAAAAGGCCATTTATAATTTAATTTCATTCATACCTCCATCAGATAATCCGACGCATCATGCACCAACATGATGAGAGTCCCGGCCCGAATGTAGTTTACAAGCCACGAGAAACCAATGAGGGCGATAGTGGCCACATGGTGAACAATCTGCTCCTTAAAATCCTGCAGAGCACAGAACAGTAACACGTTAGTTCAGCAACAGCTTAGCATTAGTTCATGAAAAGTAGCTTTACAGGTCGTTTAGAGTCTTCACCAGAAATACAAGTGCATCTTTAAACTAAAGCACACTGGAAGATTTTAGGCCTGACTTCAGTGAGACAAGGCTCAAGTAACATGTCATTTCGATGTGTTAAGTGTGACTTTGTTACGACGACTTGTCAGATTGTTTCTAGCTTTTTGGGTGATCCATAAATACAGTCGGCATCTTGGGGAACACTAACGGACCTCCAAGGGGGAGAACCTGCATTTATTCTAATGTGGAACAACAGCTTTATCACACACTGCTCAACAACTCTTCATTCATTCATTCATTTTCTACCACTTGTTCCAGTTAGGTGACTGTAACCTATCAGTGACTTTGGGTCTTAGGTGGGGTAACACCCTGGACAGTGGCCAACTCATCACAGGGTTAGAGACATTCATTCACAAGGGGGAATTCACAGTGATAGTCAAATAACCTAAACATGCACGTCTTTGGAGGTGGAAGGAAACCAGAGTAGCATAAGAACGTGCAAACTTCACCCAGAGAGATCGTGACATGTTGATATGGTCTGACTCAGGAGTCAAACCTACAATCTTCTTATCGGGAAGCCAGAGCTCTAATCACTCTGCTACCGTGCACCCTGCTCAACAACTACAACAGCAAATGTGAACTTAAAGCCCAAACCCCATTTTTCTAAATTTGACTTAGTTTGGTGAGATAGTCTTTGTGGTAAATGTTTAAATTTATGAAGAAACTGACAACTACAAGTAGAATCCCTCCACGTGTCATCGAAAGCACCAAAATGTAAAGACAATTTACAGACAACTGACACAGTTTCCTGGAGCTTAAACAATCTTTTAACACAATTGAAGGGTTAAGAGTTATATTAATTTGTCACATTGTCACTCCTGTGTTATTTATGTTGATTTTGGCACAGATTTACAATGTGGTTGCTAGGTAACATTTGAGGATTCCCCTCCACATGTGTCATATTTACTGGACAAAAGACAATAACCTCACCAAAACAATCAAACTATTTTGTGACATCTTGATCATAATCATGTTTACCATGTTTTACTAAAAATATAGTCTAACCTGTCATACGCACTTTGAGAGATATGAAAGCTATAGATATGAAAACATAGAGATAACAAATCCACCTATTTAAATATAATGCAAACAGCAGCTGCAAGCTAAATGCAAGCGTGATGCTAATGTGATGCTAGCCCCGCTTGGCGTACTTAACATCTACAGAACACTATGTCGCTTTTCTGAGATATAACATAATTTCAACATCAATTATGGCTTAGTTGTGACTCAACATCAAATGGTTTTGCTCAAAATACACATAAATTGCCAGGAAATGTCTTAAAAGAGCGAGAAAGTTGCAGTTCCTAGAGAATTTTCCGCATCAGAGGCTACACTCACAAATATGACACGCTGCCGACTGTATCTATGCAAAATTTCAGAATGGTCCAGCTTAGGAACACTTGGGAAGGAGAACACAGTGGCCCACTTATCGCAGGATTAACAAATAGAGACACAGACAGACAGACAATCATTCTCTCATTCATTCATTCACCTTAACACACATGCTATGCTTTTGGAAGGAAGCCAGAGTACCCAGAGAGAACCTCCACATAAACTCCACCCAGAGAGATCAGGAGAAGTTGATTTATTCACAGCCTGGACTTTTTGGGAAGCCAGAGCTCTAGCCACTCTGCTGCTGTGGACCAATTTAATTTTTTAATACAGTCTAGAGTAAAACAAATGCATCTAGCCGTTCATTTCACCTAACATTTATGATGTCACTTTCCTAGTACAGAATCAAATAAATGTATACTTAAATGTCATCACACTGCATCAGAATTCACTTCTGCATTGATACAAAGTAAATGTAGTGGACTCTCTGCAACTTTTAGACCAAAAAATAGACATTAAAAAACTTAAAGCATGTATATTTGTAATTTAGATGTCTTTGTTACACTAAATAATGTGTTTTTACTTTGAGTGGGCTTGCAAGGCCACAAAATTAACTATTATTTGTCCTCATTCCTCCTGTTTAATAAATTCTGAATTGCTGCAAACGACGGCAACACTAACGAACCCAGAATCAGCTTTTATCATGACTGTAAATGAAACAAGAAGATAGCTGTCATAAACTTACAAATGATTAACTTAATTGATAATATAATCTTCTAATCTAAGTCATGTTCTTGCCACTGTGCGGTTTGAAAAAAAAAAAATACAAGAATAAAGTCTGCAGCATTTGAGGTTACAAAACAAATCTTAGAGGATTAAGGGCTCAATTTGACCCAGAAGCAAATAAAAAGTACGGTACATAAAAAAAGTGTTGGTCGGATTTAAGGGATTAGCTCCAGTTATGAAACACAGATCAAAGGTGTGAAAGTCCAATTTATACAAAACGGAAAAAGAAGCAGCCTGTGGTTTAATGTGAGATGAAGAAACAGTGAAGTATTAACTGAACATGAACATTTTGAGTGGTGTCGTGTTTTTTTAGTCAGATTTTGGAGACGGACTTCTTGAACCTGCAAAACAATGTTCTAATTTAAACATTTACATTGAAGAAAATGCACCTTATTTATGTCATAATTTAATCCAACCGCAAACATTACAAGTTAGAATAAGGGAAGTTTAAAGAAAATATAAATAAATACTGTTAGTAGCTAGTTTTGTTTTCACACTACAGACAAGATTTAGGTTTTAAATCTGACTACTTTCTCTCATAAACCCCCAACATGGTTAATATCAGCATGTATTTACTTTGGTTGCAATCTGGATTGTTTTCTTCTTTCTACAAACAAAGTGAAACTGCAGAGGACCATCAAAGCGCAACCAATCAGAGAGCTGCATTTGGCTCTTGATGAGAACTACAATTCTTTATTATTTAATTCAAACAGCACTCTATTTATCATATACTAGTGCTACATTTATCATAAAGGGGTCTGCAACCTTTAACATCCATAAGGAGCCGCTTTGACCCGAATCGATCTAATTAAAATCAGAAAGAACAGCAACTGGAATTTTTATTATAAAATCTATGCAAAAAAAGCTGAATTTGCACACATTTTGCAAAACGCTTGAGCAAAAAGTCATCGGATTAGATGCATGTCAAATTAATTATTGATATAAAAGTCTTTGTCAGTAACCTCCAAAACTACCGGTATATTCTTACAAGTCTTTGGTTTGCAAGATGAGATTTGCCAAGATTGGAGATTTTAATGTTTTTCTTTTTTAAATTCCTGAAGCATTGTACATTTTGTTTTTAGGGGCCCCTGTTATGAATACAGCTTAATTGGCTGTACTTTCTTTCTCTTAACTTTTTTAATTCAAGTGCAAAGAGCCGCATGTGGTCCTTGAGTCGCAGGTTGCAGACCCCTGACATACCTTTTAGTGGAAAACAGAAAATTTACTAATTTACCACTAAAAAAAGTTAGCTTCAACAACTTTAATATTGCTAGGGATGCACCAATCTGATACTGGGATCGAATCTATGACATTTTGTTGGCTTGAGTATTGGTATTGGTTTGTGTTTTTCCACCACCATACTGGATTGGAAAGATGTTATTTTAAAGGTATTTGGAGCAATAAAAACACCCTTATTGCAACAATAATGCCGTACTGGGGAATATTCCAGGCAAATCAAGAACACTGGTACCTTATTGGCTCAATTGTTTCAAGCTACATCATTTTGTCGCCATTACAGCTCAACTTAAGACTGATATTTTGAGTTTTATTTTGAATGTAATGTGCAAAGAGCTTTATCAGTTTAATGACACTCACTGTACAAAAATAAAGATACAACATCAGACAAAGCAGTGAAGTGTAAGCAGTGTCTCCAAGCCGTCTCATCCTTTGTGTTGTTTATAAAGTGTGTTAATGGAAAACACAATGCATCAGCCTCGTTATAATAGAGTTTTATGGCCGCTAAGTGTCGTAATGGACGGTTTCATTTACTTGAGCCGGGTATCTTCTTACCTTTCTTTTGACATCCGACGCCACACTGAAAAGCAGCGAGATATAAAATCCCAGTTCAATCATGTAGTACCAGTATTGAGAAGGCAACAGCGTCTGAAAATGAGAAGACACGTTAGATCTGATGACTGTTCGGAGTAAATTAATGAAAATGAATTGATTATGCATATTAAACGAGAGCTCCACACACTGCTTCAAACTTATAAATATCAAACTTAAAGTTTGATATTTTTGCAATGTATAGAGCACTGGAACTATGAAGAATTTCACTCTTCTTGACCAAATTGGAAGTATTGCTTAGGTCATTTTTGATTGCTAGGTTGATCCACTAAATTTGCATATAAGATAAAAACAAAATCCAGAATTCAGCATATTATAGCAGTAATTTTTGCCAAAATATAAAGTATTGCTTATTCTTGCTGAACTAATATGGCATATTTCATTGATTTGAATACATTTATGATTTCTTAATGAGGTAAGTAAAGACTATGCAAAATTTTGTAGAGTATTTTTGATCAAATTAGAATTTATGCTTAAGTTATGCGGCATGTTTCACTTATTTTAAAGGGGCACTATGTAAGAAAAACAAACAAACAAAGTGATTTCCACTTTTGAACACTAGAGGGAGCCTTTCACATGCATTTTGCCTATTAAGCATGATGCCATCTAGCGTCAATGATCCATATTCCGGCCCGTAATAAAACATTTCAAATACATATAAATGTATCACAATGTGGATTGGTTAACAGTGCTCTGTTAAGTATTCATGTTGTAAAGAATAAATATGATTTAAATGTTTGTGGACTATATGTGATAATTAAAATTCCTCTCAATCTTACACAGTGCCCCTTTAAGGCCTTTCTGTGTGCTTATGAGATATTTTATCTTTAATTCAGTAAATTTGCAGATTAGGCAAATATATTTCCTTAAAGCCAATAATTTTCAAAATTAAATATATTGTTTATTTTCAGTACGCAATTTAAAAAAAAGCTAAGCTACAAAACAGCAACAACGCTAAGCTAAGCTACAAAACAGCTACAACAAAGGTAAGATAATTTACAAAACAACAACAACAATGCTAAGCTAAGCTACAAAACAGCTACAAAAAGCTAAGCTAAGCTACAAACCAGCTATCACAAAGCTAAGCTAAGCTACAAAATAGGTACAACAACGCTAAGCTACAAAACAGCTACAACAAATGTAGGATTCTTTTAAAAATCTAAGCTATGTCCAAATTAAGAATTACCAAAGAAAAACTATAATGTACACTCTAAAATAAACGGATTATGAATGACGTTTGATAAAATAAAATAAATAATGTGATAAAGCATTAACATACCATTTTTGGAAAACCTTCCCACATCTGCTTCACGTCGTAAAACCATGGTTTCTGAAAACACAAGGAACACAAATGTAAATGGATTTAATAATGAAAAGATGGATTGCAAGATAAAAAGAAACAACGGTCCACTTAATAAAAATTAAAGTTAAAAGTGAAACTGTACTTACATCGACAAGAACTGCCAGTCCAGCGAAAAAAGCACCAAGGTAAAAAGCAAATCTCCAACTGTAACAGAAGATCGAGTTTTGATGAAATCTCAAAAGTTTATTGTTGTCGTCACAAAACTAAAATTTCTAACTCGCTTTCCGCACTAAGTGTGACAATAGTGGTTAGTACCGTCCTGAGCGGGAGTCGAACCAGGATCTTTCGCTCTGCAGACAACCGACAAATACGTTAAGCTACAGGGAACACTCCCATTAGCCCAATCTGCCGGTCCTGCTTTTATACCTGAGGGGGTGAGTTTATCCCATACCACCACACACTTCACCGACCTGGTCCCTCGTGTGGGTCTACACCGGTTACATAAGGAATATACTTTATTCTCACCACCAACTTCAATACCTGAATAACTGAAAGAATTCACTTTCTTCAATGCTAGCATCACATTTTACAAACCCTATTCGTTCACATTTGCTTGTTGTTGAACAGTGGATGATGAAGCTGGTTGCTCTACATTAAAATTAATGATTCGTTTTCCTTCACTGAGGTCTTTCAGTCTTTTTCCCCTCAGGACCAAACTAGAATTAGTTTGTCATGATACTAAAGTTCAAAATTCTTATAAAGTCTACTACGATTATAGAGGGATTATCGGCCAACGTCACTTTCTGCTCCACTGCGCATGTTGCCTGCAGAAAGAGACGCTGTTTGTCTCATTGGCTAGGGAAAATTCTTTGATAAAAACAACATAATAGGACAAGAGCTTGCTGTTTCAATCAAGTATGAACTGGTGTGAAGTCTAGCTCCTGAAGCTTGAGACTGTGTTTTTTCTCTGCATTTTTCTCACCTGAATGTAACGTGTATAAGTCATAAAGACAAATTCCATTCAGAAATGTTGATTTAGCAGCATAACTCTCTATAGAAATTAGCACCGACTGAGTTTCTAGCATTTTCCTTTGTATTGAAGTAAATGTTAACTGTGCTAAATAAATACAGTAAATGGTTTCTGTTCTACATTCTACAGACTAATAAAACGTAGCCTATATTTAAAAATGGGAAAAATGAATGTTGCTTAATGAGGACATATTATACAAAATTTACTTTTTTTGAAGTTTTTTTCCTATTGTAAAGTTGCTTCCTCATCAAAAACACTACTGAAATTTTGTCTGTGAGGCGTCTTTCATTCAAGACACCATTTTGAATGTCCCTGATCTGTGATGCCATAGATAGATCTCTGAGAACTTTGACACTGTTTTTAAGTCGATAAATCCTCCAGACTCGTTTTGAGCATTTCTGCAGCATTAGCACATCAGGCAAGATCGATTTCATTGTTTACCCTGTGAAATTTCCTGTCATGTGCTTTACTACACTCTTTTTATTTTGTTCTGGTGCATGAGATTACAAAGTGGGGGCATGTTTGAAGGAAAAACCGTATAAAAATGGCATCATATTTGTCCATTAAATGCTGTAAAAGAAAAAGTGAATAATATACATCGTCACTTGCAAAAATCAACATATTGTATATTTAAAGTATAGTGTTGTTAATAGGAAAACTACCTGTTGCCCTCCGGCCTTATGACATCATTGAACTCTAAGAAGTGACTATAGTGTTGCTGCGGATTAGAAGTACCTGGCTTCTTGAAACTTTTTGACTTTGCTGGGCCTCTCCTGGTTTCGCCGGCGCCTGAACCACCTCTGGACCTGCCGCACTGAGAAACCCGTTTGTTTACTCAAAGTCTCGAGGGAGTTCTGTGGACAAAAGGCACGACACGGAGGCGACTTTAACACAATATCCAGCCCGGCACAAAGAGAAAGGTCACAAAGTATTATTAAATTAGATATTAAGAAGCCATAGTTTGCAGGATTATTTGCTTTCTGGTAAATGATGCTTGTAATGGTAAACTTCATACAGTGGATACTAGGAAACTGGCTCTTGATCTCAAAGGAATCAGTTAGCCCAGTCTAGTTTCCAAAATTTCAACTTTTTAAAATATTTTGAAAGACCAAATATCAACAAAAAGTTATATTCATCTACAGTACATTTTTCAGCAAAACATAGTGAACATGATTATATTTAAGAATTTACTAAACACTTTGCTTGTTTTCAGCTATTTTGTTAGGTTTATAATTGTCTTTTGTCAAGTAAATATGATAATACGTAATTCAACAACAGTTACCTAGCAACCAACCTAGCAACCAAAATAGGTAAATGTTAGATAGTCGCGTCCGGAGGGTTAATGATTAAGTTTAAGAATTTGGGTAATTTTAAGTAAAGGGTTAGGGTGATGGGAAAGGTTAGGAAAAAGGTTTTGGTAGAGGTTATGACAAAAAATATAACAGTTTAAGCCCTATTAGGAACATTTATAAACTTATTACCATGGCAACCAGCTCAATTCTTTTCCTTCGGACCTGACTATCTAGCTATAACCTTTTAAATATGGGCCAAAATCCACATAAAAGACAGAAAAGTTATGAATGGACAAATGTTATTATCTTGTAACACTTTAACTTTGCTAAATGATTGTTTAAACTCCAGGAAACTGTGCCAGTTGTGTGTAAACTGTCTGTCAAAAGTTTGGGGTGACGGTCATCTACCTCGATACAAATATTGTCACAATAATCGTTGTTGTCATCAACTTGTCTCAAAAGTTGTTAATGTTAGAACATTAACACACATTCTAAGCAAAACAAAACATGGTGAGAATTTAATCTGAAGCCATAGATCTGCACCAAGAAACTGAGTAATAAAAAGAATGACTGGAAAATATAGCTGTAATGTTTCCTATTGTTAGCATAATAACAATACTGTGTGCGCTTAGTAATATTGTGATGAATATTGTATTGTGAGCTTCAAATTGAAAAAAAAAAAAAAAAAAAAAACGAAAATCGTATCGTGAGAACTGCATATCGTTACATCCCTTGGGGTTGGTCGATTAAACGCTCATAATAAGAGGGGAAAAAAAGAAAAAAAATAACTTTCATATGAAACTCGACAGTCCATTCTTGAAATGAAGGCTTCTCCATTCGTGGAAAACAAAATGATCTGAGTGACCTCAAACTTTTGAACGGCAGACTATGGGCCTGATTTATCAAGCATTTGCTCATGTGCAAAAACAGGTTAGGGGGAGCAAAACCTTGGCAGAGATGACATGTTTCTCTCTCACACACACTAGATGCCGAATTTGAAGTGGTTCATCTCGGTTTTGTTTAGTATGTTGTATGTGCATCTTCCAATATTAAAGTTTGTGTAAAATGCTCATAAATAACACATTACTTTTTTTTTCATTTTTGCACCCGCAGTTTAGCACCTGGCTTGATAAATCAAGTGTGGAGATTCTGTTTTAGAACTCACATCAGTTCCTGTAACATTTATTTGTCTGTTTCTTCATAATTTGCAACAGTAATGCAATAAAACTATGCTTAAATATTACTACACAGACTATCACACTTAATTAAGTCAAAATTAGTAACATGCAATCTGTCATATTGGCTTCAGTACTTAAAACTAGGGATGCACCGATCCAGCTTTTTCTGTTCCGATATCGATCCCGATATTTGGTTTTAACTATTTGCCGATACCCGATATCAACCGATACTAGTGAAAGGACTAAAATTGCTTCTTTTTCTTTTAAAAACTTAATACATTTGGTCATTTTGTGTTATGTAACTGTTGTTTATGGTGTAAGTCACAACTTAACAACTTAATCTGAATAAAATGCCCAATATTATGAATTGCTATGGATCAACACCAGCCTGTAAATTAGTCTCATTATGTCCAATTAAAGGCACTGCCACAATATCGGCTGAACCGATATAATTCAGCCGATACCCGATCCAGCAAAATGTCCTGGATCGGCACCGATATCCGATCCAGGTATCGGATCGGTGCATCCCTACTTAAAACAGAGAAATCCAACCTTTTTATTTTGTAAAAGCAGTAGTTTCCAGTTATTAAATGTTGTCTTTTTGTATGAAAGAGCTACGTAAGTCACTATATGACTCTTTGGGATGAGAGCAGATCAATACTAACGTTGATATTGTAATTTAGTCCCATTTTTATGAGTAACAAGATCTATTTAGTGATCAAATACAACACATACATTGGCAAACCATTTTGTAAGAATAAAACAAAACGTCTGTGAGTAAAGCCTCTTCATAAAATATTTAACTAGACACTTTCACAGATTAATCCAATTTCTCTAAAGCAGCAGACAATTACTCCCAGGCAAAAAAAATGAGCCGTTCCCCTTTAATTGGATTAAAGTTGCGGACAGAGTGATACCTGCGAGGGGTGTTTTGATGTCCTGCTGAAATACGACTCCAAAGTGGGATTGGGAGCGACACAGACTCTGGGTTTGTCCCTCACTCCCAGAAGGGCGGCCAAAGGACCCGCTATTGTCCTAAAAGACACAGAACACACCGCTTTAGTGCACTGCTGTTATTGTTGTTTTTGTTGTTGTGGACAGAAAACAGCACAAAGAACAAGGTCAAAAGGTTTACATGAAAATCTGCAGACGGGAAATGTCGCTGCAGCTTTCCATATATTTGTTTATTTTTCTCGTGTCCTATTCTGAGCAAAGGGACGTTATACATTCACTGTGCTAAAAGATGCTGGTAATTAGAGATCCTGTATTATGCAAACAGGCTCTTGTTTGAATTTAGCCATGATAAATTACTATTTCCACATCAAAAACACACCTGGAGTTTGATTAATTAAGGTCTGAACATATCTACTAAAGACACTACTAGGGCTTTTCCATTAGTACCTGCTTGGCCCTACTCTACTCTACTCGGCGCGACTTAGCCCTGGTTTGGAGCTTTTCCATTTGGGGCTGATCCCTAAGACAGGTACTTTTTAGTACCTGCTTTATCCCAGGGCCAAAGCGAGCCGCGTAGATGCTAAACCTGATGTCAGACGCACGTTGCATGTTGCGTCACACAAGTGCCACTGGTTTGTTGTTGTTATCGTATGCCACATATGTCAACACAAGGCCCGGGAGCCAGACCGGGCCTTGTCACATCATTTTATGTGGCCCTCAAGGTCTTATAAGTTTTACGTGAATCTTATATTAGTAATCTGGGTGTCTTACTTTAAGTTTCAGACAAATATTTTGTTAGGCTAACTCATTTTCAGATTAATGTGGATGTTTTTTCAGTAACTATTGCTTAATATACAAAAAGACTATTATTTGTACATCGTCAAAGATTAGTAAGGTTAATTTTAGTTACAACTGGCCCTTCAAGGACAACCATGATGCCAATGTGGCCCTTTGTCAAACTAATTCGACACGCATGTCGTACACTAACGTGAGTCTCCGCAAAGCTAGCTGCCGATAGCACAGAACTGCTTCTACATTTTGTACTCGCCGTAGCAAAAAAACCAACAAAATGACATAGGAAAACAAATAAATCCCTGGTCCAACCAAGGCCCGGTGATCTTTTGCTCAGTGGCATTTGTGACCATAATGACTGTTAGCTTTAGCCTTTTGCTGGCTGTGTTACAGGCTATGGAACATGTGCAGTTGTGTTTCCCCTATAACTCCCCCCTCAAGGAGCGGGATGAGCTCGAGCCAAGTGAATCCGAATAAAGCTCACACGTGACCGTTCTGATCAATCAGAGCAGGAGTTACAGTGTGAGCAGCGGTAGCCGAAGCTAAGCTTAGGAAAGTGTTTTATACTAAACTAAAACCTTTTGAACTGGAAAAAAGTTTTTTAACGAAGTAAAAATCGCCTCAAAATGCGACAGTTTTTAAAGCTGAAGATGCTGTTTCTGCCGAACAAGAGCAGTTTGTGTTTGCATTGCGCTCGAGGGAAAAGATCCTGTCTAGCCTGTAGATGGATTTTCCGCTGCAGTACCAATGGAGCAACCACTGGGGTTGATTTACAACGGCTGCAAGCTAACAATACTGTATCCAGATAATATAATAGATCCATGGGTCCAATGCCAAGGTCCAAACTTTTCTCACCTTGGTAAGTGTTGATGCGATACAAATGCAGCTGGATGGAGCCACAAAAAACAAAAAAGTGTATCAAGAGCTTGTCAAAAGAATTGTCAGCAGTATTGTGAAAGAACATCAAAGCAATGCAGAGAAAAACTGAAGAAAATGAAAAGCGAATGTTTGTATTAACAGTCACTCTGCTCTCACACTGAGCGCGTCTAAACCGGGTAAAAGCGCGTGGAGTCAAGTAGAGTATAGGGCCAAGCAGGTGCAAAAGGAAAAGCCCTATATGATGTTTGTAGACTAAACCTAGAGTAAGTCTGAACCAGGACAAACCTACATTAAATCAAATGAGGACAAATGTGTAGAGTTCATTCAGAGTTCTAGTGGAGTATTTGCAAAAGTCCAAAGTCTGAGCTTAACCCCCTCACCTCTCGAACACAGGCCTGAGCAGCAGGAAGCACAGCGCGATGGGAGCGTGGCCCAGAGGTCGCTGGTTTGGGGGAAGACTTTACCATCGGTCCGGTCCTGGAAGTCCGCCCAGCCGTGACCCTGAGGAAACCAGATCCAGTCGGCCCACAGCAGCTCGCTCAGCCGGGACAACATCTCTACACACAAAAAAAAAGTATAAAGTTTATTATTATTCTGGCATTTTGAGTTACAGCACAAATTACAGGTCAGACATAAACAAGTTATACCTCAATACCTTTTGGAGAACTGGGATCTTTATGTTAAATATTATGTAAATTTAATAGGAATAAGCTTAAAATTTTTGCATTTTAAAGTGTCAGACTAACTGGGTTCAGGCCAGATGGATCTCCACAGCTCCATCTGGAACCTCCACCACAAAAGGCATTTGAGAAAAATTTTGGATGTTTAATAAAAATACTTTGATCTGATTGGATGACTAGAGCCTACCTTAGTTTGTGCTTAACCAATCACAGCAACGAATTGTACTGGCGTATTCAACAAGTGTCACTTTTCTTTCAAAATTAAAGGCTCTGTATTTCTGCTAAAACAGAATCAACAGCAGCAGAAACACAAGAGCTGCCATCAAGTTATTCTATTTATTGCAACAAATCAATTGTTTGTCAACAAATGTAGTAATCGAATAATTGTTAACTAGCTCTACAGCAATGATGATGAGCTATTAAATTTGTTTTGGTTTCACTGAAATTGTCCAAAAATCTTGCTCTGGTCAAAAAACACCTCCAGGATATTCTCAAGCAACTTCAGCAGTGTCTGGGTAAAATCTTTCATTTAGGTGACTTTTGCATTCTAAACAATTAATAGAGTAATCAAAAGGATGATCTCACAACTAATCAATTACCACAATGATCAGTGGTTGCAGTTCTTCAATGTTTTTAATGCAGCAACAAGGAACAAACATTTAAAAAAAAAAAAATTTTGTCCGTGTTTTGATTTTATTTTAGGCCAGGCGTAAGATAAACATTGTGTCTGTCTCACTCAGGGGGTCAGTCCAGCCTCCGGAGAGGAAACCAGGCCAAAATGAGAATTGATCTGAAACAATTAATGTCTTAAAGTCACAGTGACACAGCAGACTGCACTGCACAAGAACGAATACAAAAGAGAGAGAGGGGGGGGGGGGGTGGAGAGAGGAGAGAGAGAGAGAGAGAGAGAGGGAGAGTGGGAGAGAGAGAGAGAGAGAGGGGGGGGTGGAGAGAGAGAGAGGGGAGAGAGGGAGAAAGAAGAGAGAGAGGGAGAGAGAGAGGGGGAAGAGGGAGAGAGAGAGCGGGAGAGAGAGAGAAGAGAGAGAGAGAGAGAGGACAGAAGAGAGAGAGAGAGGGGGAGAGGGAGAGCGGGAGAGAGAGGAAGAGAGAGAGAGAGAGGACAGAAGAGAGAGAGGGAGAGAGGGAAGAAAGAGAGGAAGAGAGAGAGAAGAGAGAGAGAGGGAGGAGAGTGAGTGAGAGAGAGAGAGGGGGGAGAGAGAGAGAAGAGAGAAAAGAGAGAGAGGGAGGGAAGGAGGGAGAGCGAGAGAGGGAGAGAGAGAGAGAAGAGAGAGAGAAGAGAGAGAGAAGAGAGGGAGAGAGAGAGAAGAGAGAGGGAGGGGACAGAGAGCAGAAGAGAGAGAGGGAGAAAGAAGAGACAGAGAGGGAGGAGAAAGAGAAGAGAGGGAGAAAGAAGAGGTGGGAGAGAGAGTGACAGAAAGAGGGAAGAGAGAGATAGATGAGAGGAGAGAGACAGAGAGAGAGACAGAGAGGAGAGAAGAGAGAGAGGGTGAGAGAAACTGACAAAGGAGAGAGAAAAGAAAGAGTAGAGAGGGAGAGAGAGAAAGAGAGACAAAAAGAGAGACATACAGTAAAGTGAGAAAGAGCCAGAGAAATAGAGAGAGGCAAAGAGAGAAAGAGATATAGACAGAGAGCGAGAGAAAGGAGGAGCAGACAGACAGGCAGAAGAGGATGAGAGACAGACACAGAGAGAGAGCAGATGGAGACAGTGGGCGAGGAATAATTCAAAGCATCTTTCACCGTTGGCAGCTCCCCACACAACCCTGAACTCACACGACCTCAACACAAGGTGCACACACGAAAAAAGACAAGCTAAAAGGACATTCTGTATACCTCCATTTGACTTAAGCACATTAGAATCAAGATTGAGATACAGTTATCTCCATTGGACATATCAGGTTTACAGTGGATCCCCAATGAAACCGTGAGTGTTTTTTTGTCTGGCTTTGTTCTCCAGACTGAGACACTTACAACTCTTTTCAATTAATGTTAAGAAGTAAGCCAAAGAAAGTCCCTGCTTCTTGTGCTTTTATGTTTACAGCTTGGGATTGTTTGAAATAAAATCAGTAATGTTTGGTTAGAAGCATGGATAGATACAGTCAGCAACGGGTCATTATTGGGGGCGTGGCTTGCTGAGGGGAAAGACATATTGGAAATCCTATGTTAAGGCCTGAGAAGCTGAACTTTTTACCTATTTTAAGATGTTTTCTGGCAAATTAATGCCTTGTCTACACGAAGCTCAGGCGTTTCAGAACACATATTTGACCTAAACCACAGATCGTCCACACGAAGCAGGAGTTTTAGGACACCGAAAACAAATATTTCTGAAATCAAAGCCCTGTACTACAAAGCTAGATTTGGGGTTTAGCGAGGTAAGTTCTGGGTTAAACCTGGTCTGGCGGTCCTACGAAACTGGATCACTTCTTATCGAGGTAGCTCTCTATGGCAACATGCGGCAAACTCATAACCTGCTCCGGACCAGGATAAGTTCCCGAATAAGTTAAAAAGACGAGGCACTGTCCAATCGGAGAGAGAAGAATTTAGGCGTTTGTGAAGAGAAGGGAGAGAGAAAGCAGCGGAGAAATGAGGAAATCCGAAAGCCACAGAGTATTCTTTTATGTCAATTCGATGCGCACGTAGCGTATTTATAAAGAGGACCAATGAGATCTTATAGGCTATGTAGCCTAACACTGAAAAACCCTGTTTAATCTGTGTGATGATTAATAAACGCTTTGTCAAGAAATAATGATTTAATGCATTTTGTGCACATTTGACTGTGGATCTTTACGCATCACTTTGACTCAGACAAAATACACTTGTCTAAAGACACAGCTCATTCAGACACGCGGTCGACCTACTAAATGTTTCGTCATGTTTGCACATTTGTGCTTTAGTCGGTTGTATCCATGCAGCACATAAATGAACTCTGTAGGGTAACTACTGTGTCTGTGATTGACCTCGTAGCGCAGACTTTACTTGAATCTGCAGCGCGTTTTCCTCGCTTCGATTTTAATGCTTGTATTTCGCTTCACGTTTCGTCACATTTGAACTCCGCAGCTCGATTGTTCTGATTGGTCAGTTTGCGTTAACCCCGCCTCTGCTCCGTGAACGCGCACAGCTTCATTAAGAAAATCCAGGGTTAACAGATCC
Organism: Mugilogobius chulae; assembly: GCA_038363315.1. NCBI lineage: Eukaryota > Metazoa > Chordata > Actinopteri > Gobiiformes > Gobiidae > Mugilogobius > Mugilogobius chulae. The sequence goes on from CM076408.1 coordinate 23,047,985, forward strand.
ATAAGACAGCTTTCCGGAGAGGCTCGTATCTGGGGTAGTCAACCCGGGTAAGAGTAACTTATTAAGGATAAGTTCAGCGACGTTCACAAGGCTCAAGTCTCAGTGTGAAAGATTTCAAAACTCCCGTTTAGCGTCTCCAGTATTACGCTGTATCCATGACAGCATCACTGCCCCAGAGTCACATCTCATCTGCAGAATGTATGTAATTTTATACGTATAATGTTCAATGTCAAAATCTGTCTCGTCTGTAGGTTTTAGATCCATGTTTTTCATTCAGAATGTTTGCTAAATTTAAACGAGTTTTCGCTAAGTTTATGTTTATGTTAAACAACTTAATTGTACAGCTCAGTGTCATTTCTAACGTTACCTCCTTTCTGTGTCAGTGTGACAGTGTCACAGCGCCACACTCTGGTCAGTTAAAGGCATTACACCGGCTTCAGGCTGGTTTACTGATTCATGTGGACGCTCACAAATCCTAAGGCAGCTCCATGTTTACGCAGATGGTTTTTAAAACTATCCTTGTTTTGTTTTCCTGTGGACAAGGCACAAGGTGTATTTTTTAGCACAACTAATTCATGTCGAGTAACAACCACATTAAAATGGAGGTTGTTAATGTGACGTTATGTCAGAAGTAAACATAAAGAAAAATGTTAAAACCAGTGTCGCCTAGTGTGTTTAAATCCTAGAGATCTCTAGGACTTCATGTCTGTTTTTGACACAATAAATGTCCTTAAGTCCACATTTGTTGTTATAATTGAGCATAAGTGATAACAAAACAGCTGGTAATAATAGCAGTTACTAGCTACGTTTAGTAAGACTGAACAATTCATAATAAACATTTCTACAAATTTGAGTCAATCAAATCTTTTGAAAAAAAAAAAGAAAATGCCTTGCAACAAGCAAAATAAGCTGCCAAAGTTCTAGTATTAGTGCAGTAGTTTCAACTGGGACTAGATAAAAACTTTTGGCGGTGTGTTTGTACTTTTTACTTTTTGTATTTCAGTAAATTTACACACGTATACTTTAATACTTTTACTCAGTAAAGCCGTTTTAGCAGGACTTTTACCAGAGTTGTTTTTCACACAAGTAAAAAAAAGTAAGAGTAGTGAACTTCAGTACTTTTGCCATCTCTGGACAGTTTGTTTTGGGTAAAAGACATGGACTAAAAACGTGTTCTGTTTTGTTCTAGAAAATATTTACACACAAACAAATATTTAATTGAAAACTGCGATAGCCGAGTGTGCACTGCTTGGACCAATTAGACTGACCAAAGCAACTGGAGCACCCAAAAGTAACCCACCCACAGGAACACGCTCTTCACAGAAAAGCCCCTCGAGGGAACGTAAGCCATTAGTATCCAAGACCACAAATGCAAAACCAAAGTGTCCTCTTCTAATCCCCAAATGTATCACCGTGTTAATGTGCAAGGCAAATGAGCCTGGCTTGTATTCGGGAGAGAATTATCTGATCTGGGACGAAGCACACTCAACATTCTGTCAAACGGAGCGAACTGGAAACCTCTTTTGGGAGCTGGAGTCGGTCTCTGGTGCCTCTTGGTGAAACTGGTCTTTAGCGAGAGACGTTTGTGTGTAATGATGAGGTCTTCTGTGTTATTGACCGGTGTGTTTGTCAAAAAAACAGGTTTGCCCTAAAGCTGCTAACTGTAAGGCACTGACACAGAGCTGATGTGTGCTTTTTCATTTAACTTTAGCTCGTGCTGTTTGAACAAGTGACAAAAATACAAGTAACAGGGGATCACAGAAATGTCGTTTGTCATTGAGCGACACAGCGTTTTGCCTGAAGTGGTTAAAAGACTCGGGGCAGGTCTGTTTATTGGTTTAAGCAACAGTTTTTCAAAAATAACTGAGGACTGGACTGTGGTGGTCTTATAAAGCAGCTAACCCTAACCAGGAGAATGATTGATTTATTCAGTTTTAATCAAAGTACATTATATGGCAGAGCTGCAACTAGTGCACATTGCAAACAATTCCACAGGCATTACATTTGAGATAAGACTGAACTAAGAGCTGATAAATGCGCAAGAATGTGAAAACGCAGATGTTTAAACTACCAGTCTAACATTTTCTAAACAAGAATATATGTGTTGGGCACTCAGGCAAAAAAAATAAATAAAAAGATTGATAAATTTACTGATTACTCAATTTGTGTTTGATAGAATATGGCCTGTAATTGTTGTCATTTAACATAGAAAACTGTAAAATAGGAAAGTAATTATGCGGGCTATTGATCAGTTAGGTGATTATTCCTTCAGGTAATTGATCAGCTGTTTTGAATGCCAAAAAACAAGATTTTTACAAAATTTGAGATGGTGTAATGTTGCTTGAGAAAGTTGTGAATGTCTAAATTTACAATCAAACTAGTGTTTGTGTCAAAAACCCTTAAATTCCACAATTTGCAAGCCATTCTGTTAAAATTGAGTTTTTTCTTAGCCCATTACATGTTTTGGTTGACTGGAAAATTCAGACGAAATATAAAAAATATTTAATCTGACCATCGTAAAANGGAGAAGAGAGCGGAAGAGAAGAAAGAGAGAGAGAGAGAGAGGAAGAAGAGAGAGAGAGAGGAGAGGGAGAGCGGGAGAGAGAGAGAGAGAAGAGAGAGAGGACAGAAGAGAGAGAGGGAGAGAGGGGAGAAAGAGAGAGAAGAGAAAAGAGAGAGGAGAGGGAGAAGTGAGAGGAGAGAGAGGGAGAGAGAGAGAAGAGAGAAAGAAGAGAGGAGGGAAGAGGGATGAGAGCGAGAGAGAGAGAGAGAGAGAGAAGAGAGAAAAGAGAAGAGGAGAGAGAGGAGAGGGGGGACAGAGAGGCAGAAGAGAGAGAGAGAAAGAAGAAGACAGAGAGGGAGGAGAAAAGAGAAGAGAGGGAGAAGAAGAGAGTGGGAGAGAGAGTGACAGAAAGAGGGAAGAGAGAGATAGATGAGAGGAGAGAGACAGAGAGAGAGACAGAGAGGGAGAGAAGAGAGAGAGGGTGAGAGAAACTGACAAAGGAGAGAGAAAGAAAGAGTAGAGAGGGAGAGAAGAGAAGAGAGACAAAAAGAGAGACATACAGGTAAAGTGAGAAAGAGCCAGAGAATAGAGAGAGCAAAGAGAGAAAGAATATAGACAGAGAGCGAGAGAAAGGAAGGAGCAGAGACAGGCAGAAGAGGATGAGAGACAGACACAGAGAGAGAGCAGATGGAGACAGTGGGCGAGGAATAATTCAAAGCATCTTTCACCGTTGGCAGCCTCCCCACACAACCCTGAACTCACACGACCTCAAACACAAGTGCACACACGAAAAAAGACAAGCTAAAAGGACATTCTGTATACCTCCATTTGACTTAAGCACATTAGAATCAAGATTGAGAACAGTTATCTCCATTGGACATATCAGGTTTACAGTGGATCCCCAATGAAACCGTGAGTGTTTTTTTGTCTGGCTTTGTTCTCCAGACTGAGACACTTACAACTCTTTTCAATTAATGTTAAGAAGTAAGCCAAAGAAAGTCCCTGCTTCTTGTGCTTTTATGTTTACAGCTTGGATTGTTTGAAATAAAATCAGTTAATGTTTGGTTAGAAGCATGGATAGATACAGTCAGCAACGGGTCATTATTGGGGCGTGGCTTGCTGAGGGGAAAGACATATTGGAAATCCTATGTTAAGGCCTGAGAAGCTGAACTTTTTACCTATTTTAAGATGTTTTCTGGCAAATTAATGCCTTGTCTACACGAAGCTCAGGCGTTTCAGAATATTTGACCACAGATCGTCACACGAAGCAGGAGTTTTAGGACACCGAAAACAAATATTCTGAAATCAAAGCCCTGTACTACAAAGCTAGATTTGGCGGTTTAGCGAGGTAAGTTCTGGGTTAAACCTGGTCTGGCGGTCCTACGAAACTGGATCACTTCTTATCGAGGTAGCTCTCTATGGCAACATGCGGCAAACTCATAACCTGCTCCGGACCAGGATAAGTTCCCGAATAAGTTAAAAAGACGAGGCACTGTCCAATCGGAGAGAGAAGAATTTAGGCGTTGTGAAGAGAAGGAGAGAGAAAGCAGCGGAGAAATGAGGAAATCCGAAAGCCACAGAGTATTCTTTTATGTCAATTCGATGCGCACGTAGCGTATTTATAAAGAGGACCAATGAGATCTTATAGGCTATGTAGCCTAACACTGAAAAACCCTGTTTAATCTGTGTGATGATTAATAACGCTTTGTCAAGAAATAATGATTTAATGCATTTTGTGCACATTTGACTGTGGATCTTTACGCATCACTTTGACTCAGACAAAATACACTTGTCTAAAGACACAGCTCATTCAGACCGCGGTCGACCTACTAAATGTTTCGTCATGTTTGCACATTTGTGCTTTAGTCGGTTGTATCCATGCAGCACATAAATGAACTCTGTAGGTAACTACTGTGTCTGTGATTGACCTCGTAAGCGCAGACTTTACTTGAATCTGCAGCGCGTTTTCCTCGCTTCGATTTAATGCTTGTATTTCGCTTCACGTCGTCACATTTGAACTCCGCAGCTCGATTGTTCTGATTGGTCAGTTTGCGTTAACCCGCCTCTGCTCCGTGAACGCGCACAGCTTCATTAAGAAAATCCAGGGTTAACAGATCCATAAGACAGCTTTTCCGGAGAGGCTCGTATCTGGGGTAGTCAACCGGGTAAGAGTAACTTATTAAGGATAAGTTCGACGTTCACAAGGCTCAAGTCTCAGTGTGAAAAGATTTCAAAACTCCCGTTTAGCGTCTCCAGTATTACGCTGTATCATGACAGCATCACTGCCCCAGAGTCACATTCTCATCTGCAGAATGTATGTAATTTTATACGTATAATGTTCAATGTCAAAATCTGTCTCGTCTGTAGGTTTTAGATCCATGTTTTTCATTCAGAATGTTGCTAAATTTAAACGAGTTTTCGCTAAGTTTATTACAACTTAATTGTACATGCTCAGTGTCATTTCTAACGTTACCTCCTTTCTGTGTCAGTGTGACAGTGTCACAGCGCCACACTCTGGTCAGTTAAAGGCATTACACCGGCTTCAGGCTGGTTTACTGATTCATGTGGACGCCTCACAAATCCTAAGGCAGCTCCATGTTTACGCAGATGGTTTTTAAAACTATCCTTGTTTTGTTTTCCTGTGGACAAGGCACAAGTGTATTTTTTAGCACAACTAATTCATGTCGAGTAACAACCACATTAAAATGGAGGTTGTTAATGTGACGTTATGTCAGAAAGTAAACATAAAGAAAAATGTTAAAACCAGTGTCGCCTAGTGTGTTTAAATCCTAGAGATCTCTAGGACTTCATGTCTGTTTTTGACACAATAAATGTCCTTAAGTCCACATTTGTTGTTATAATTGAGCATAAGTGATAACAAAACAGCTGGTAATAATAGCAGTTACTAGCTACGTTTAGTAAGACTGAACAATTCATAATAAACATTTCTACAAATTTGAGTCAAATCAATCTTTTGAAAAAAAAAAAGAAAATGCCTTGCAACAAGCAAAATAAGCTGCCAAAGTTCTAGTATTAGTGCAGTAGTTTCAACTGGGACTAGATAAAAACTTTTGGCGGTGTGTTTGTACTTTTTACTTTTTGTATTTCAGTAAATTTACACACGTATACTTTAATACTTTTACTCAAGTAAAGCCGTTTTAGCAGGACTTTTACCAGAGTTGTTTTTCACACAAGTAAAAAAAAGTAAGAGTAGTGAACTTCAGTACTTTTGCCATCTCTGGACAGTTTGTTTTGGGTAAAAGACATGGACTAAAACGTGTTCTGTTTTTGTTCTAGAAAATATTTACACACAAACAAATATTTAATTGAAAACTGCGATAGCCGAGTGTGCACTGCTTGGACCAATTAGACTGACAAAGCAACTGGAGCACCCAAAAGTAACCCACCCACAGGAACACGCTCTTCACAGAAAAGCCCCTGAGGGAACGTAAGCCATTAGTATCCAAGACCACAAATGCAAAACCAAAGTGTCCTCTTCTAATCCCCAAATGTATCACCGTGTTAATGTGCAAGGCAAATGAGCCTGGCTTGTATTCGGGAGAGAATTATCTGATCTGGGACGAAGCACACTCAACATTCTGTCAAACGGAGCGAACTGGAAACCTCTTTTGGGAGCTGGAGTCGGTCTCTGGTGCCTCTTGGTGAAACTGGTCTTTAGCGAGAGACGTTTGTGTGTAATGATGAGGTCTTCTGTGTTATTGACCGGTGTGTTTGTCAAAAAAACAGGTTTGCCCTAAAGCTGCTAACTGTAAGGCACTGACACAGAGCTGATGTGTGCTTTTTCATTTAACTTTAGCTCGTGCTGTTTGAACAAGTGACAAAAATACAAGTAACAGGGGATCACAGAAATGTCGTTTGTCATTGAGCGACACAGCGTTTTGCCTGAAGTGGTTAAAAGACTCGGGGCAGGTCTGTTTATTGGTTTAAGCAACAGTTTTTCAAAAATAACTGAGGACTGGACTGTGGTGGTCTTATAAAGCAGCTAACCCTAACCAGGAGAATGATTGATTTATTCAGTTTTAATCAAAGTACATTATATGGCAGAGCTGCAACTAGTGCACATTGCAAACAATTCCACAGGCATTACATTTGAGATAAGACTGAACTAAGAGCTGATAAATGCGCAAGAATGTGAAAACGCAGATGTTTAAACTACCAGTCTAACATTTTCTAAACAAGAATATATGTGTTGGGCACTCAGGCAAAAAAAATAAATAAAAAGATTGATAAATTTACTGATTACTCAATTTGTGTTTGATAGAATATGGCCTGTAATTGTTGTCATTTAACATAGAAAACTGTAAAATAGGAAAGTAATTATGCGGGCTATTGATCAGTTAGGTGATTATTCCTTCAGGTAATTGATCAGCTGTTTTGAATGCCAAAAAACAAGATTTTTACAAAATTTGAGATGGTGTAATGTTGCTTGAGAAAGTTGTGAATGTCTAAATTTACAATCAAACTAGTGTTTGTGTCAAAAACCCTTAAATTCCACAATTTGCAAGCCATTCTGTTAAAATTGAGTTTTTTCTTAGCCCATTACATGTTTTGGTTGACTGGAAAATTCAGACGAAATATAAAAAATATTTAATCTGACCATCGTAAAATGGGCCTTAGTTACTGGCCCAATCTCTTTTGAATTTTAGTGAGAGTGATTGACGGATTAATTAGCCAATCAGGGACACACGTTGTCTCCCGTATGAAAACAGACATGACAGCTTACGCAAAAAAAAAATTTACAATACATCATGGAAAAAATATCATACAGGGACAGACAGACAGAAAAGTGACCAGACCCACTCTTTGCAATTTACTGAAGCCCTAGATCTCAGGCAAATGCTTTGAAGCTCATATAATAATTGTTTGTTTGCTAAATTTGTTCATGATTCTTTGTTCATGAATCGATTAGTTGTGATTAATCAAACTTCGTCTTAAAGACATTGGATTTATGTTGATCTTTTCATTATTTACACGACTTTGTAAAGACATATTTTGCCATTTGAGGGGGAACATTTGCAGTCTTTTGATGAGATAAATGTGACCAACTCTCAATGAGATTTCAATTTGATCTGAGCATTTTGTGAAGCCCTCACTGCAATTAAAAATGCTTGTATCCTTATTTTTGATTTTTAATGAGACACTATTGTTTAAAGGGGACCTATTATGTCAAATTTACTTTTCTAAGTTTTTAACCTTGTTATATTGGCCTTCCTTCATCATTAATCTACTCAAAATTATATTTGAATTGATTCATTCATGTTTGAGTAATCTTGTTTTGTTCTTCAACTGCAGCTCAAGTGCTCAGAAATCCCCGTTCTCACCTACCACCTATCCCCTCCCACTTGTCTGTATTTACTTGGTAAATTTCAAAGGATTAATACTCAAAGTGAAGCATATATGGTTCAATACTGTTCCAAATTCACTTTCCAACAATAAAAAATAGTTTTTAAAAATCTGTTGCTTCTCACAGTTAAATGTTAAAATGAAGAGGCGGGGCTTATCAGATCTGCAGTTTTGAACAGGAAGTCAGTAGAGCTGTTCCTATTTTGAAGTTGTTTTAGATCAACTTTGTGTTTTACAATGAACCAAAGGTAAGTTACTGATCTGCGCATGTTCTAGATTCTTACTAAATATTTTAAAAACACACAATAGGACCCCTTTAAAACAGGAGTGCACTTTCAGTCAGTTTGGTCTGAGCAGCCAATGGATCCATCTCAATTGTTCCTCATCAGAGTCATGGAAACTGTGGCCAATCCAGTAACTAAGGCCCTCAAGCTCAGTATTTTCCATTGGAGGCCAAACAAGCACAGATACAGTCATACAAAAATATAAAACATTTTTACTTTAGTATTGCATCTTGTAGCAGGTGAGATACTCTGCTGTTTACAGTTTGCTTAATTTAAAGGTCAATCTATTATATCTTTGTCCTTTCTGAGCAAATCGTTTATCTTCATTTTACACTGGAAAAAATGACCTTCTTAAATTAGATAACAAGGGAAGACGAGATTGAAATATGTAGCATTCAACATTCAGAGAATATTTTGATCGTCTTGAAATAAGAAAAAGAATAAACATAACATAACATTAATATGCATTTTGGTTGCAATTTTGCAAACCCTCTTTTTTTCTCTTTTAACATGAAACTTGAGAGGACCACCCAAGCTCAGCCAATCAGAACGCTGCATTCTGCTCCTGAGTACTAAAATTCTTTATCACTCGATTCAGAGAGTACACTGTGGGCTAAGTGCTACATTATTCATATACTTTTTGGTGGTTAGATACCCCAACTTTAACCTAATAATCTTGACATTGTAGTATAATAATCTCACTTTAAGAACTTGGATCTAGGTTTGATCTGACACTGGGAAAAGCAAATACTGAAACTTGGTGCAACTTGGTGTGAACTTTCTTTGAGAGCCACTTTGTTAGTGCAAAAAAGCAAGATCATTCCAAGTGTGCGTGGGCAATGGGCCAAAACAAATAATATCAGAATTTCCTTGGAACGAAATTATGATCATGTGAAAAAAACTTAGTCACTTTATTTTGCCTGCAGAGGGAACTTAAAGCCTTGGTGTGTATGTAAATAATACACTCTTCCTGTGTAGTTGTAAAATTGACTATTTTTTGACCTAGAGCAGACCTATTCAACTTAAGGCCTGGGGGCAAAATTGGCCCTCCAAAGATCCGTCAACCCTTATTCCAAAAATTGCAAATATGAATATATTTCTTATCTGCAGGGTTAATTCTGGTGGTGCATCTTATATCTGAGTTTCCGTTTTGGTGTAATTCTGTTTTAGACCTGACGCTAGCGGCCTAATGCCGGTTATTTTTTATTCAGACTTGGTTAGTTCTGGTCTAGTCCTTGTTTAATTCTGGTTCAGGGCTGGTTTGGACAGTTTTCAGAGCAATTTAAATCAAACAGAGGCAACAGCAGCAGTGGTTAAAAAGACTGAAACACAATGATATTTCATACTATTGTACATTTTGGCAACATTGGTAATGTACTGTGAAACTACCCAGCCCAGTGACCATGGCTTATGAACAATCTGGCCCTTGGGAAGAAATAGTTGAATAGTCTTAGCCCATAGAGTCTTGTCTTGCTTGTTTGCATGGAGTTGTTGTACAGTTAGGCATTCGCACATCATCAGAGATCCCTGTAAATGTCCTTGTTTTACAGAATTGAACAGAAATGGCAATGACAGGTAGGCGTTGATTCATGCTAACTGCTAATAATTTTTTATTTCATTCAAGACGGCAGCATTTCTTGTGTTTTCGGTTTCTTTTATGATGACTTACTTGATCTGTAGCAGCTTAAATGTGGCTCTGTTGCGATGGACGATCCACACAATCATACATTTCTCTTTTAATCCATTTACGCTGATAAAAGTCCCAACATCCAAACTCGGTCCAAACTTTCACCAACACCCACCTACTCGACCCTCTGTTGCCACGACAAAAAGGTTGTACTTCCGGTTCACGGTTTGTCAAATGTTTAGCTTATTAATAATGGAAAAAAACTTCTATTTGATTGGAGAATGAGCCGTGGCCAATATTAATAATAATTCAATTTCAGATCAAATCTGAAGGTAAAATAGACACAGAGTCATTGTGAATCAACTAAGCTTCAGTTCTCAGATTGAAAACACAGACAAATGACCTCAGGACGCCTGAGTTTAGACCGTAAGTAAGAAAAACACTATTAAATAATACTTTTCTCACTTCAATCCAAAGTCATATGTGCGAAAATGTACCTTAGCAAACTCACAGACATATAAGCAAACTAGTTTTTGGCGTAGCTCGTTTGCTAACGTTAACAACTTTATCGTCATTAATCTTTGCAAATTCATTATTATTCATTTCACTTTATAGAAACTGCCTGACATTGGGGTCTGTTTTGCTTTTGTTTGCGAGCGGTCGTGATGTACGTAATGCGCCCGAACACATCAGTCCAGGTCCAGGAAGTACAGCGTAAACATGAATCTTATTGTCTGTGAAGCACCTTCTAAAGATCAGACGTGTTATTGCTCGAGAACAAACTCTTCCTGTATTCAAATTGCAGGACCGTTTGCTTCCTTTCTGTCGGTGTCGTCTGGTGATTGTTTAGTTTTATCTGGGTCGGAGAGAAGCCCTGCTGTGCTCACCATGTCTCGTTTGCTTTGTGAGTGTGAATGGGAGGCTGGGTCTGTCTCTAGGGCAGGGCAATTGTGCTTCATTCTCCCGAGGGCCAGAGATGCACCACGAGTTTTATTTGGGGTTGCAGCTACTACTAGGGCTGGGCAATATGGCAAAAAAATTTATATCACAATTATCTTGGAGCCAGATCTTGCTTTTAAGGTAAATACAATCATCTGCTTTTGTAGAAAGTTCCTACTTCACGGTCAATGTTTAGATCTAGCCGTCATAGGCTTATCAGTGTTCCCAAAACAAGTGACCTCAACCCTTCAATAAAAATAATAATTTGATTAGAACGTTGTGTATCTCCACAAAACAAGTTTCTAGCCATTTTTAACATTAATAACGGCTTTTAGACATAAAAATATGTTAAAAGTCTATTATATTTTTAAATCAGAACTGAGAAATAGCTAAAATTCACCTCTTTATGACTTTAAAATGCAGCCCAAACAACAACAACAACAACAACAACAACAACAACACAGCCCAATGTCACTACAAAGAAGAAAACTTGGCAACTCTAAGGCTGAAAAAAGTTTGTATTTGAACAGATGGATTAAATAGAGAAATCCCGATATGAAGATTTAATCAAAAAAGCAGATTGTCACAGGGATGAGCTCACAATTTGATTTTTATCACAATATTGCCCAAGCCTACTTTGAGAGAAATAAAATTATCTGTTTTTTCAGAAAGTTAATACCAGCTGTCACTAACTACCAGCATTGCCAGATTTTCTGAGAGAAACAAGCTGCCAAGCGCTTAAAAAGCTCAAAACGAGCAACTCCAGCCATTCAGTAAAAAGCTAATAAAAGAACACTGTGTGTCGTCACAAAACAAGTGTCAGTTATAGTTGAATATTTTAACAGTATTAAAAACAATCTTGACATGGAAATATGCTAAAAATTCACACTTCAGCCATAAATGAATGTATCTTCCAGAGTCAAACCTGAAAAATGCCTAAAAATCTGCAATTCTATCATGTGAAAGTGCAGCCCAGCCTAATAAAAAGTGGACTTGGCAATTCTGAAGGTGATCTATAAGAGGAGTATGTGGAAAAAAAACACTCAATATTTAAACAGACAGATGCATCTAATAAAGAGATGAGAAATCCTGACATGACGATTTCATCAAAAAAACAGATTGTTACACAAATTTAGGTCAATGAAGGCCCAAATGAGTGAATAATTGACTAAAATCTCACATTTCTACTCTTATATGAACGTTCATATCATTTGCATTGTTAAACAGCTCATTTTGTGGCTTTTTTTTTTTTACTGTTAATGATGTACTCAATATTCTATTTTTGGCTATTTTCAAAACAACATTCACCATATTATCTAAAATTTGATATATTGCACACCAAGTTTAACCCATGTGTTTACTCTTTTGCTAAAACACATCTACACACAAAAAAATCAGTTTACCAAACTAGAATATTGTTAGAGGAATGACCAAGACAACAATTCAATTTTGAATATTATAATCCCAGGGTGTTTGTGAAAATAAAAAGTAAATAAGTGCATTCTTATGCATTTAGTCCATTCAGGGCTCATTCACAGTCATGTATATTCTGTAAAACCTTTGTCTGTGTAAATTAATGCATTTTTGTTGTGTTTTGTTTATTTTCAAGCACGGTTTTGTCTAGTTTGACTAACGAAATAGCAATATTCTTCCCTTCACTGTTGGGAAGTGTCAGTGGTCACAAATCAATTGTTTTCAATACATTTGCTGGGACATGGGACACAGGGCTTAAACTAGGACTGTTCCAGGTAAATAGGGACGTCTGGTCACCCTCTATCATCCAAGTCTTCATTAAGTAAAACCAGAATAAAGTTGGATCACAATCAAAACTTACAGCCCCTCATTAACTCCAAAATGGATAAGATGTGAGCCTTGTATTGTCCAGGAATCACCCAGAGCCATTTGCTCATCCCCTCAGGTGTCGCTGGAGCGGTCATGCGTTTACAGTAACATCTGAGCAGTCACATCACATTACGCCGTTTACGTAAACCCGTGCGTAAAAATCGTGAGTAGCGGCCGCGCGCACACATGGGAGTCTCCCGGACATAGCGGAACAGTCTGCGAGATGAAAACCCTGAAAAAAGTCCTCCACGAAGCTAAATATTAACGCCGCAACGGGTTTAATCAGTAAAAGGATGTTCGCTTGTCCTTCGTTGCGTCTCAGAGCCAAAATTGTGCTCGTTTCTTCACTTCCCAGCGCGCTACAAAAGTTTTAGTCGCTTTTTGTAAATCATAGCGTTCCCATATGCTTGCTTTCTACAGTTTTACTTCACAATTATACTCTTAAATGCCCTTTTAATTCCTCTCTTATCCCCGAACAAACACCACAGTCATGCGTATTTTTGATAAGGCCCGTTGTTTGCAGAGCTATAGTCAAACTTTGATGTCAGTGCTGCAGCCAAATCAACTCCAATCACGCATTTTTACGTCTGTTTTAATCTCAAACCTCGTGTGGGGCAAAGCAGTCCCGCGTTTCTGCCTAAATATAGCAACCCCAGAGCGAGCGAGCTGGGAGCAAAGTCTATGATTAGGACGTGCTGCTGTAATAAATTGAGCCAAACTTACTTACCTCTCCACCACTCCAGACAGACTTATCTCCGAGCGACGCAGCAGCAGCAGGCAGGTAATGGGCGATCGAAATGCGCCAAAACGTAGCTGTGGCTCGTCCAAAACACTTTCATATGTAGTCAGGCGAATCGCAAACTTATTGATGATGAATGGAAGCGAGGAAAGAAAGAAAGATCACAGCGAGTCAATTTTCTCTTCAGCAGCGCATGCCTCGGTGAAACAACTCTTCCTCTGTCGTGTTGCGTGAGTGAAAAATTGATTTAGTTTAGTTTTGTTCCCGTTTTTAGCAGAGAGACAGAGCACAGCCGGGATATTGAATGGGTTTGATGATACAGGGGGGTTTTACAGTGGAGCAGCAGCAGCAGAGAGAGTGGACCGAGGGGCGGGGAGGGTTTTTAAAGTGACGTGCGTCTTCAAGGAGTGGTCTGTCTGCAGCAGCGCCACAGGGGAAAATATTCTGCAGAAATACTACGCGAAGATCATGTGCTGGGTCTGTTTTCTACTAATTGGGGAAACTTTGCAAGAGTTTGATCAAGAACTGCTCAGAAATAAACTGTAAAACACATTATTGGTGTTTCAGTTTAAAGGGACAGGGTGTTTATTGTCTGAATGTTTATTATTTTTATGAATGTGTATGGTTTTATTTTTTATTTTCTACCATTAGAGATTGCAAAAGTACTCACGTTCACTACTGAAGTAAAAGTAGGCCTACAGTTACTTCTTGTGTAAAAAAACAACCCTGGTAAAAGGCAAAGTCCTGTTGAAAAGTTATTATCTAGTCTCCGTTAAAAGTACTAATACTATAAACTTGTCAGCCTATTTCACTTGTTTTAAGATATTTCTGATGTTTTCAAGAAATTTGAGCTGGACTCAAATTTGCATGGACTAAAAATGTTTAAAATCCAGGACATTTTAACCAATCTCTCTCTCTCTCTTTTTTTTTTTTTTTCTTTGCATAAAGTTGGTTTGTAATGTTGTGGAGTGAGATGGGTTTTACAGTAAATTGAAATTCATCATCTTTTTTTTTTCATAAATTATTTAGTTTTTCACTTGTTAAGTTGTTCACAAAGCTCTGATACACGAGCAGCAGCAGCTCTGACCTGGATTTAAAAGGAAAAAAAAAAAACGTTTAAGGGTTTATAAAGTAACTCACCTGTTTTGAAAAAGTAGTAAGTGCAAAGTACTTGGAAAATGTAAGAAATAAAAGTAAAAAGTCACCGAAAACTACTTAAGTATAGTACTTGAGTAAAAATACGTACAGTACAGACCAAAAGTTTGGACACATCTTCTCATTCAAAGACTTTTTATTTTATTTTCATGCCTATAACATTGTAGATTCACACTGAAGGCATCCAAACTATGATTTAACACATGTGGAAGTATAGTACACAGCCAAAAAGTATGAAACAACCTATATATGTCATATTCTAGGTTCTTCAAAGAAGCCACCTTTTATTTTGATTACTGTTTTGCACACTCTTGACATTCTCTTGATGAGCTTCCAGAGGTAGTCACCTGAAATGATCTTCCAACAGTCTTGAAGGAGTTCCCAGAGATGCTCCTTCCTTCACACTGCAGTGCAGCTCACCCCAAACCATCTGGATTGGGTTCAGGTCTGGTGACTGTGGAGGCCAGCTCATCACTCTCCCTTCTGGTCATTCATGGTGTTTATATCTTCAGTGTGAATCTACAATGTTCATAGTCATGAAAATAAAGAAGTCTCTTTAAATGAGAAAGTGTGTCCAAACTTTTGGTCTGTACTGTAGTTACGTGACATCTCTGTCTATCATTCATGTTGGCTAAATTAACAATCTTGGGAAGTCCTCAGAGAGTTGTTTCGATTTGGGGTTGTACAAAAAAAAATTGATTGATTGTAACTTTTTGGAAAAATTAAATGTAGGCTATAATCTAATTGAAATAAAAGTTGGAGCATAGTTTTAGGCGTTCTTCATCAATGTGCACCATTTACATGCTGTAATATTAAAGCTAAGGGTACAAGATTTCCATGGAAACAAGCGAAAGGAAGCCTCCTGTAAGTCAAGGACAAAAATGAGCTAAAAACCTTTTGGAATATGCCTGTTGAGAGTAAAGAATCACACTTTTGTCAAATGTTTTTTGACAATTATTACTTTTGTTCACGTATGTACATTTTCAGTCAAAAATGTTGGATTGTTTTGCTTCTTTAAAGGCCCAACGTGTAACTTTTTAGATAAAATAGTCTTGAGCAAAAGCATACTTTATTTTATGTTTAGGACTATTATTGCAAAAATGTGTTTCTTTACAGTGAGTAAGAATGCATCTCTCCAAAAATCGACCATAATTGTGGATTGGAGGAGGGCGTGTCTTTCCCCAGTCAGAGTCAGAGCCGAATTTGAGTCAAAAGTCGATGTGCACATGTCCAGAAGCTTCTGCGCATAAACGTTAGTGTTTGACTACGGCAACACCTACGAGGACAAATAACAGAGAATAAGCTATATTTGTCATTTACTTGTTCAGTATGTTTATTTTAGCCTACATGAGCTTAACACTTGTTAAGTGTTAAGTTAAACATAATGTTTAACTGTGAATAAACTTAAGCAAACAGCTCGGAGCAGTGGTCACCAACAGTTGTGTTAAACTGAATGTTTTGTAGAAAGTGACTTTCACAAAAATAAACATTGTTAAACTTTCTTAATGGGTGTTTTTTAATCTCATATGAGGTGATCTAAGATTACAACTGACTGATAACATGTTTCTGTTTAAACAATGAAAATATAGACAAGCTAACAACTAGCATGATTGACTCAATTTCGTTTCCCTGGAGATTTTGCTCCAGTAGCTGTTCGCTTTATTCTGCCCTGCACACTTCTGTTGGCAGCCCACTTCCTGTTTAAAGTAGTTAACATGTTAACTTGTCTGTATCATGGTGCAATCTCAAATAGATATGTTGACAGTTAAAATAAACCCTATGACTGAATTCTACAGGATAAATACAGCTAAACAGGAAGTGCACTGCGAAGAAAAATGGGTGGGGCAGAATAAAGTCATTTCTATTCTCCAGCATGGCATAATCGCTATGAAGACAATCCCAAAGTATCGTTTTACATTTCTGTTTGAAAGAGATTATGCATTAAAGTTACATGCTCTCCTTCTTTAACGTAACTTTACATTTAAGCCTCTTCCTGTTTGTTCTACAGAAATGTTGCTGCTTTTAATTTGCGGATTACTTCCCCCATATTTAAAAGAATAAACAGTAACAGTATTAAGCATTCGGCTTTAAAAAGGTGTGAGGGAACAGAAGACCAATAAACCAATTCTTAGCAAGACAAGCATAACTATCATTTTACAAACATAACTTGAGTTTTTGTAAGTGTAAATAAATACTGTATATATTGTCCTAGATACACAGGACTTAACAAGCATAAGTGAATCATTTAGCAAAGTTCAGTCATACAGGATGTTTTGACCTATATTTTTTCTAGAAGCTCTACTTCCAGTTTGCATATAAAAGTTAACAAATGATGAGTTAACCTAAATATTTTCTCCAGTTTGTCTATTAACTGTGGGGCTTTACGTGTCACTTTAAAACGGCAAACTTCGTCTGTCATCGTCACTTCTAAGTAAAGGCGTGAGCTGTAATGCAAATATCATAAACTCGGTCACACAAGAGGGACAGTCAGCCCTTATCAAGCAGGATTTTGGTCTCCTGGAATCACGTGTTTTGGGTTTGGACAGCTGTGCTAACTCAAAAATACTGCACAGACGTTCTTTTATCTAGAAAAATGCTCCTCAACATTCTGACCGGGACAAAAGTTTGATAACAACACCTGAGAAAATGTGTTTCTCAGCGTTTTGGAGGCTAAATATTTCCTCTTGTGAGCGTTTGTTCGGCTGAAATGTCATGAAATAGCTTCTCTGTTGTCATGGCAACAGCTGGGACATTTTTACAGCCGCACAACAAATATTCACTCAATAAACAGACTAAAAACACGTTATTTAAGCATAAAAAGCTAATGAGTTGGAGAGTGTGTAATCTTAAAAAGTCTGTGTGAGTGAGAAATGTTAGAGGAGTGCTGTTGTGGTTTTTCTGCTTTTCTGCTACTGTTTACCTGATTTTCTTTTTTTTACATGTCATGTGCAAACTCAGTATCCAGCAGTAGTTGTGTCTGTTATCAGTCTGTAGCTGCTCTTTCTTAATTTAGTAGTATTTTAACTTTTACAAGAGAAACTGTAGTTACTGTCTGTACTGTCTCCAATTGGCTCTCATTCATTTTTGCCACTCACTGCAGATCAAACCTAAAGCTGTAAGTTGTTTATTGTGTGACTGTGGGTAAATACATTACACGGTGGCGCAGTGGTTAGTGCTCTGACCTCATAGCAAGTAGGTCCTGGGGTTGCCTTTCTATGTAGAGTTTGCATGTTCTTCTCGTGTCTGCGTACGTTTCCTTCAGGTGCTCCAGTTTCCCACTAAACCACTAAAAACAAGTCCTCGCCTCTTCCCAGGTCTACAGATGGAAATGACCTGTAAACTACAAGCATCTCTGCCGTTCTGCTTAAAGTGCATGTGACAGGTTAAGTTTCAGTAAAACAGACAGGGTGTTTACATGGAGGCCAGGAAAACTAGATAACTAGACTAGACCGATTTAAATCAGTTTTCCAAAGTGCATGTAAACCCGGGCAGACCTATTGAGGAGCCGTAAACCGGTTTTCAGAAAACCAGTCGGCACATGTAGTCCTGACCGATTGTAGTCTGATTTCAGACTCATGTAAACACACAATCGGTCTGCAGCTGGACAAATGCAACTGAGCATGCTCACAACCCCTGTTCACTGCACATTCCAACAATAATGTTAACACCACACAAAGTGGCACACAGAGTCACATATTTAACTTGCCTGGGATCCAGAACCCACACTTCAGCAAACTGCAAAGAGGGTCTGGTCGCCTCGCCCTCCGCCTGTGTTTCAGATCAAATCTACATCGTACCGGGCAATCAGGTTAGCTTATTTGTGTGACGCAGATGAAACAAAGGAGCTGATTGGTCGTCTGTCATTTAGACCAAAATCTAACTTCACTCACCTCACATTAAAATCGTTTTTTTTTTTTCTTCGCTCATTGAGTCTGCAGAAATACGCGATGTTTTTTAGTTCCACGTGATATTTTTTCATGTATTTTTTTCATGTAAATTCCAACATGGGAGCAGCCATGTTGGAATTTACGAAGCGGAAGATGCGTGTCTCTGATTGGCTAATTAATCTGTCAATCATGGCTGTAGAAATCCGAAAGAGGGACACAAGGTTTAGCAATGTCCTACATATTTAACACAGTTTTAAATGTTTAAAACAGTCCCACTTGTCCCGGGAAGATCAGTGTCTAATTTTACACAGAATATTACAAACACTTACTAATAGTAAACAATATTTAGGTAAATCAACATAACGCAGTCTGAATCATGCCATAGTGACATTTACTCACTGCGGTTTCATGATCATGGAAATCAGACTAGGAAACCGGACTTCTTGGTTTTCCCCTCAAATCAGTTGGACCAGTTTTGCTCCTGCATGCAAGAGCGTAAACCAATTACCCTGGAGAGACTGGTCATGTTGTGTCAGATTCACTACTGCATGTAAATTTGTTGAACTACTTTAACATGGTTAATGTTGTTTATTTTTATTAACTGTTTGTAATACTGTTTGTTAAATGACACACAGTTTTTTTTTTGGAACATGTAGGACCGTTTTAAACATTTAGAACAGTATTAAACATGGAGTTAAATGTGAGATTGTGTGTGCCACTTTGTGCAAGGCACTTTATAGTTCTAAAATTCTTTTTTATTCCTGGAATGTGCAGTGCTCAGGGCTTGTGAGCATGCTCAGTTGCATGTGTCCAGCTGCAGACCGATTGTCTGTTTACATGAGTCTGAAATCAGACTACAATCGGTCGGGACCACGTGCGCCAACTGGTTTTCCGAAAACCGGTTTACAGCTCCTCAATAGGTCTGCCCGGGTTTACATGTGATTTGGAAAACTGGTTTAAATCGGACTAGGCTAGTTATCCGGTTTTCCTGGCCTCCATGTAAACGCCCTGACTGATAGTGAACATGACAATATTTAAGATTTCAATAAACAGTTTGTTTGTTTTCACCTATTGGCAATTTTTAGGAGTTTTGTTGTTGTATAGAGGTTATGCAGGTGACATCACAGCATTCTAAATGTAGTGTGTGGAGAGAAAATCAGTTAATGGAGAGAAAATACAGTTTCTCCTGTAAGAGCTCAATTTACAGCTAAAACATGAAAGAGACACTACAGTCTAAGAACAAATTCATCCCACCACAAGTCTACTGAGGGACGCTGCACATTTTCCTTCTCAGCTGTGAGAGAGTTGTGTGTTTGTAACCAGAGCCGGTGTCTTGTTGCGGGCGGTAACAGTCGTCATTCTTCAGACGTGCCCGAGGAGGTTCAGGCCTGTTTGAACACATCTGACCCAGCCCAAACTCCAGGCTCCCTCACTCCAGCTGCTAAAGCCCCTCATGCACTCACATCCTACAGCTACATTCACTTTAGAATATATTTTCAACCTTTTTTGTCTTTATTTTTCCCTCAAGTTCATGTTCGAATTCAGAATAGTGACAAAGGGCTGGACCACAATTAAAAGAAGTTGAATTTTTTATTAGTGCAAGCACATTTTGTTTTAAAAATACTTCTACTACGACTACTTAGGTCAGGGGTCTGCAACCTGCGGCTCTTTAAAGACATCAATGCGACTCTTTGAGATTTGCTTAAGAATGAGGAACTACACTAGGAAAAAAAATTCAAGAACATTCTTTACTATCCTATTTACAGTATATGCATATTTTAAATGAGCAGTTGCTTAGTGCCAAGGTTCCATACTTTTCAGAAAAAAAATCAATGCAACCAACTCGCAACCCCAACACCAAAAGAAAAGGAATATGAGTACCGTAATAATTACAAGTTGGAAAATCCTTACAATTGGGTCAAAATGTATTGAGTAATTTTTTGCTATATGTGACCAAAATTCACTCAGGCATGCTGCTTTCAGTCAAAAAACTGAATAAATACCAGGTCATAGTTGCAAAAGTACATCTTTAAATGATCTTGTGACCCAGGCACAAGTATATTACATATGAAAAAAAGATTAGTCTCTCTATAAAATACATTTTTGATATTTTTGATGTTTTGTTTTGCAAAGCATTGTGAAAATACACTTAATAAATGTTCAATATTTAGTTTGGTTGTTTGTTGTGGCTCTAACTAACTTTATTTTTTGGTTTGAAATGGGCAATTGTGGCTGTTGAAGGTTGCAGACCCCTGACTTAGGTATTAGTTGTATTCTTTCATTCTGTATATTAAAAACACAAGTGCAAACACAGGCTCCATAACCATGTCAAGTTTGCTAAACGTCTTGAAATCTGGATTTACAGTAATCTTTTTTTTTTCTGGTTAAGATAAGGTTTTAGTTGATGGGCCTATTTTTTTAAACTTGTTTCGAGGTGTTTCTGTCTTGTTTAAATAGATAGGCGACAATAACAAAAATTAAAATGAAATACTGAATTCTAGTAGTTTTGACCGAACTAGATAATAACGATTTGCTGGGTAAAAAGTAATGATTATTCTTAAAAACATGGGGGTCTGATTAAAACAGGTGGAGGGCCCATCTGGCACTTACTTAACGTTTAAAGTACGTACATGGGTGTCCTAAAAATATTGTCACTGTCTCCATCCTTACGCTTCTGTTTTCTTGTTTCAATTAATGCTCTGCCTCAAATAATTCAAAATTACACCACAAATTACACTTTGATTTGAACTATTATAGAATTTCAACTTCAAATGGTGCTTCCCTCTCGCTCAGATCCTCGGCTTTTGTATTTCAAACCATCAAACAGTGGAAACAGCTTCCAGACAGTCTGAAGTTGTCTGTGAACATTGATTATTTCACGCGAAAGTAAAAAAAAAAGTACATTTTAGTCAATCGAACATGTCAACATTAGTAACATTTTTAACTGTAAAAGGCACAACTCATTTTAGGGAGTATTTCTATTGACTATTGTTGTTTTAATTCAATGATCTATTGTACTGCTTGTGTATTTACACTGAAAAAAAAATCACACAACCATTGATTTTAATGAACTTAAATTTTTGTGTTGATTTAACTTAACAATGTGAGTCAAAGAATTTTAAGTTTTAAGTTTTGAGAGAGAGAAGGAAGAGAGAGAGAGAGAAAGAGAAGAGAGAGATAGAAGAGAGTAAGAGAGAGAGAAGGAAGAGAGAAAAGAGAGAGAGAGAGAAGAGAGCGAAGAGAGAGAAATGAGAGAGAAGAGAAAGAAAGAGAGGAGAGAGAGAAGGAAGACAGAGAGAGAGAAAGAAGGGAGAGAGAGAAGAGAGAAGAAATAGAGAGAGAGGAGAGAAAAGAGAGAAAGAGAGAGAAGACAAAGAGAGAAGAGAAGGGGAGAAGAGAAGGAAGAGAAGAGAGAAAGAAGAGGGAGGGGGATAGAGAGAATATAGAGAGAATTCGTGAGAGAAGAGAAAGAAAAAGAAAGAGAGAAGGGGAGAAGAGAGAGAGGGAGTTAGAGAGGGGGGAGAAAGAGAGGAGAGAAGAGAGAGAAAGAGAGAGAGAAGAGAAAGAAAAAGAGAGAGAAGAGAGAGACAAAGAGAAAAAAAGAAGAGAGAAGAAGAAAGGAGAGAGAAAGAGCGAAAGAGTAAGAGAAGAGAAAAAGAAGAGAGGAGAGAAAGAGTGCAAGAAAGAGGATAGTGAGAGGGAATTTTGGACAACTCACAAACATGAGTTGAATCGACATAAAACTTCAAGGCAGAAATTGTACTCACATTTTTAAGTTGAACTGCCTTATATTTTTTTTACAGTGTATGAAGTACAAGAGCTATGAAATATATATATGTTTTTTATTGTGTGCTCACCTGCAGATGAAAAGTAGCAATAGCTAAATCTAGTGCAGTTCTTTTAATAGGATTATTGAATTTTGTACATGACCTACACTGATTATGCATTTCTTATTTTGTCCAACAGGGAGCAGCAGTGTTCAGTTTGGTTTCAAAGCTTCTATGTTGACAATTATTTATATAAAAAGCTGTTCCACTTCCCCTCTCTCTCTTTTTATCGCTCTATAAAGCTTTTTAAAACTAAGTAATGCATTTGTTTATCGCTCTGCTCTGTCACATATGATTTAGTTCATTAAATGTTTGTAAATAATAAAAAAAGTATTGAGTATTTTTAAGCTTTGTCTTTCCAGTTTCTTGCACATCCTGATAGTTACTACACGAGTACTTATTTCCCCAGTAGCTACACTTGACACCTGATTTAATTCACAAGTTTGTTCTTTAACTTGAGTCATTTAGACCAGAGGTGTCCAGGCTTTTTCATCAAGGACCACATGTTGAAACACAGACTGAACGGAGAACCGATCTGTGTCATATGAAACTAAACATGCAAAGGTTCAGTTCTTATTAGAACAATGCACAGTGGCTTGTACCAGATTCTATCTTTACAGCTAATTTCCGTCTGGAGTCCTGGGGAGGCGAGGCACAACTGGACATAGTTTTAGGGGAAACCTATGCATACACAGAGAGAACATGCAAACCCCACACAGAAAAGTCCAGGGCTGCCTGGGGGTTAAACCCACAACCTTCTTGTTTTGAGGCCAGAGCTCTATGAATGAAAACAGCTTTTACTACTATTAGGACCAATTCATCAGGAAGTCTGAGACCCCAGGCCACAGTTTGGACATGCTGAATTCAGAAGTAACTTGAGTACAATTGGCTACACTGCAAAAAAGATCCTTCAAAAAATGAGTACTTCAAAAGTTTGAAGTTCTCTTGACAAGATTTTTAAGCAAATCTATTCTTGATCCAAACAATTATGGATTAAAACAGATACAAAAAATAAGTTTTTATAAGGTAAACAAGATAGAATATCCTAAAACAAACCAAATAATCTTATTAAGTGAAAAATCTTAAAATGTGTCTTTTAAGATTAATATACTTAATTCAAGTCATTTTATCTAAAATTTGATTTTCCTTTGTTGCAGTGTACAATGGCCACTAGCTGCTCTGACCAGACTTTATAAAGCGAGAGAGAATCACTCAGCATAAAAATAATAATAAAAAATAAAATTAGAATGTGTTTTTTTCTAGACCTTTAATTATCTTGGTAGTAAAGATAACACTATTGCAGTTGTAAACATAGAAACGGGATGAAGTAAAATTAACAAAAACGGTAATAAAAATCAACCCTCACACATTATTTTTTCTAAATTGTACTTTATTTTCTTTTAAAGACATATGTTTTAAAACAGCGATTGTAGAGAATAAATAAAGAAACATTAGTTGTCATTTTTTTGTTTGTTTTTTCAACTTCCATAGGTACATTTATGTAATTAAAAACTCTATAATAAGTGTTTTCATTGTCTTGTAGACCACAGGAATCCTCTTTTTTTCTTCTTCTTTTGATAAATAAAAGAAATCATCACACCTTCCCCTTTCTTCCACTCGATTAGCAAATAAATTAAACGTAAAAAAACAAGATAGAAAAATTCCCAGCCCTTCCTTTTTATACTTGCGCTTTTAATCTTCGAAAAGTATTGGCAGGAGATAAGCTTACTTAAGTTGGTCGAGAGCGTTTGTCGAAACCAAGGTATGTACATCTAACAGTGAGAGATTTCTCCATTTAATAATAACCCCACGTTTTTTTTCTTTTCATTAATTTACGTATAAATAATAAAACTAACTCTACGTAACAATATCAGCCATCGTCGCACATAATATTTTCTTTTTCCCTTCCCGTTTCGGAGACTGGCCACAAAAGTCACACTATACAGTAAAACCCTGTTCATTAGATTAACATCATTGATATGCATCGATATATTAACATGTAGAGTATATGTACAGTTAAGTAGAAATGGTCCGGCTGGAATGATCTGAACACGGAGCGGCTTCGGCACACCTCCCCAAAAAACGCTTGGATCGGTTTCAGCTGATGTCGTTGATTTTTTTGTTGTTGTTGTAAAAGCGCATTCATCATGTGACACACGGCTTGTTTGTGTAGAAGAAGTGATTCGACTCCTGTGCTATTTCGCTTGGTCAAGCAACCAAAAAAGGCAGGGACGTCCCCCAAAGTGGTTTTCTCTTGATTGAACTCGTGTCGTCGTCGTTGTTGTCGTCCTGGAAGAAAAGACGAAAAGAGAGATGTGTGTGAGCGGTGCGTCCAGCTGAGAATAAAGAAGATTATGGCAACTGGACAGAGATGGCAAGTAGTTAAGTATTTTTACTCAAGTACTGTACTTAAGTAGTCTTTTTGAGTGTCCGTACTTTACTTGAGTATCACTTTTACTTCTTACATTTGTCAAGAAGTATCTGTACTTTCTACTCTACCATTTAATAATCAGCTTAGTTACTTTACAAGCCCATAAACATTTGTTAGTTTCACATGTTATAAATTAGCAAGTGAAAATAGCCAAAAACTTTATAATTTCTAACAAAAATTACAAGCTTTTCACATGATAAAAGTCAAATTAATTATAATAAATTAACTGTAAAGCCCATCTCTCACACTCCTGAACATCACAAACTAACTATTTGTGCTGCAAAAGTGCATTTTGAGATTGATTAAAATTACTTAAAACCTAGAAATTTGGTATTTTTTCTGGTTCAGGTGATTTTATTTGATGTATCTAGATTGTATGACTTGCTTCAATGTGTTTTCTGTCATGTTTCAATACATTTCTTCTTATTTCAAGTCAAATTACTTGCTAATGAAGTAAAAAAAAAAAAACATTGGCAAGTCATTGGCAAAACAAGCTGATAGATTTCTAGTAGCCTAGTAGTTTTAACTGAGACTAGATAATTTTGGCAGTGTGATTGTACTTTTTACTTTTTTTACTTCAGTAAATTTACTCACATTTACTTTTATACTTTCACTCAAGTAAAGCAGTTTCAGCAGGACTAGAGTCGTTTTTACACAAAAGAAAAGTACTTTTACTTGAGTAGTGAACTTTTGCCATCTCTGCAACTTGATTAAAGTTTTAAGACTGATTAAGTTTGGATAAGACTTGTTTTGAGTGAAGAAATGTGTTCACTCTTAAAACTTTAGTCCAGCTCACTGAAATCAATCTTATTTTGTTTTACAGTCTGGTGTATTAGAGCAGTTACAGTTAAGAAATTATAATTATATTAAACCCTTTAGAAAAGTCTGCAACAAACACAACAGGCGTAACATTATGACCACCTGCCTGATACACGTCCATAAAATCATTAATCCTGTTTTTAGATAATATTTGCCTACATTGTGTTTGAACAATAAACTGTGATATGTAAAACATGCTTTTCCAAACTTAGTTTTCAAGACTGGAACATTAACCTGCCCGGGAAGTTTGACTAAAAGTATAGTTACTCTCTCTAACCCTGCGATTAGTTGGCCACTGTCTGGTGGAAACAAGCGG
The DNA here is from genome assembly GCA_038363315.1 of Mugilogobius chulae. Taxonomy (NCBI): domain Eukaryota; kingdom Metazoa; phylum Chordata; class Actinopteri; order Gobiiformes; family Gobiidae; genus Mugilogobius; species Mugilogobius chulae. The sequence goes on from CM076408.1 coordinate 23,073,718, forward strand.
TAGAAAGTGAATGAATTAATAAAATAGCATAGTTTTTAGAAATGTCAAGAACACTATTTCCATTGGCGATTAATTGATTATTGAGTTTTCTCGTTTTGAGTCAAGACATGTCAGTTTATGATTTCATATGTTAAGAAACTCTCTTGACCTAAAGCAGGAAAACCAACACCTAAAATTTTGAAGAAAATCATGTCATTTCATATAATCTGAGGTAATTTTAATTAGATTAACTAGATTAGTTTTTGCCAGCTCTATGTATAGAAAATATTTAAAGACATGGACGACCTTTCATTAATAATCATAACATAGTCCAGAATTTAAAAGCCAAACTTTGATATTGTTGTTCTTAAAAGCTTGTTTCTGTCATACATATAAGCAACACAATAGGATAATGCTGCAGTCTTAGTTAGGAGAGGTTGTTTTACAAAAACTATCGAGGTTCAGACCTCACAGACATCAGAGCTTTCATTGGCATCAATATACACTGAACAAAAACACCTCTGAAGAAGACTAATGAAACATCTGAAAACATTGAAGAGAGAATATTTAGTGCAGGGAATTAGCTCTGGTGTAAATGACAGTCAACATGACTGTTTTCTGTCATTGTCAAGTGCTAAAGCTGAACATTTGTCAGCCTAATACATCTGTGTGATGTTCATGCTGTTTAATCAGCATTATGCCACATCTGTGAAGTCAGAGGGATTATCCTGATTCTTTTGTTGGTCTAAAATACATGATGGATCTGCTGATTCTTCATGAGCTCAGTCGGTCTTTCAGATCAGCTGGAGCTGATCCTGGTGCCTCCTAGTTCGGTCTAAACCTGGTTAAGTCTCATTTTCTGTTTATGCAGCCCAATTGTGTAACTCTCCTCCACAGGATCAGCGTCTTCAAACAAGGCACAACTTTAAGTCTAAATTAAAGATTCTTTTTTACTGTAATTTGAACCTTTACTGTTACTAATTTAGTTTTATCATTATGCATTTTTTTGCTATGTAAATAATGTGTTTTGTAAATTATTACTATTTATGTACACTGTGGTATGGAAAGCATTCTGAGTTGTCTGTGTGCATCGAAGGTGCTATACAGATTGAATTGAATTGAAGGAGAAGTGTTCATTAACACAGATTTAGTCGGATTTGTGAACAATATTGGAGAGACATAAAGAACATGAGTTCAGGTGCAGTTTTGTATTTTTGTTCAGTGTAACATTGGAAATCTCCCTGGCCAAGTAAAAACACCCTACAAGAGACTACTTTTAGAGACTAATGTTCTTAGGTTTTCTTCTTCATGCGACAGCTTTTGACAAAAACAGAACAACAGTTTTATCTTGTAACGATCCCATTTCGACTGCTGGTACTAACTTTGCCAACTCCCCAAACACTTCTCTAAAGACAAAATGCTCAGTTGCTGCTCAATGAGCTATAATAATGACCGGAGAGAGAGTTTGAGCTTTGTTGCCGTGGCAGCCGCAGCAGCCATTTTGCGAAAGAACTGGCGACAAAAAACAAAGTCATAAAAATATTAGATTAAATTAGTTGGATACAAAAATACATTTATAGAGGCATTAAGTGAAAATTTAGTAGAAACTTTCCAGCACAACATGGCTGGACGTTAGTTACTAGTAGTTACCATGGCAACAGTCTCTCCAGTCATTATTATAGCTCATTGAACTTTAACTAACAAACATGTACGCGGACTCTTTCTTCATCTGTGGTCATAATGTTACACCTGAGGAGCGTCTTTTGCTTCTGCCGTTGTTGAGAAAAGTCCAGAGTAAAAGCGTGTCCGTGCATTTGCAGCAGTCACAGTCTCAGTCTCTGTCAGGCGACTTAATTCAGAACATGCACAGTAGGAATTCTGGTGGAAATTATCAAAACACGAGATTATATTACATTTATTCTAATGAGATTCACAGCAAAGTCACTCAAACTGTTTACACAAATGTATTCATAACACAGTCGGCTGCAAACAAGGCATGTGCAGATAACAGGAAAATTTATTCAGGCTTTTTTTTCTCTCTCAGTCCAGCTGAATATATGAGGAAATGTAACGCTTCATAATAATAATATTCTTATTATAATATAAAACAAATCCCTCAATACAAATGTTTTGTCTCAAGAGAGTAAGAGTGAAGAAAGAATTTGAATATGTTTAAGCCTTTCAGTTGTTAAAATAGTTTAAAACAATGATTAATTCTATCTGAGGCTTTATCTGAAACATTGTGGAAGTCAAACAAGCTGGTAAAGCAAGACATTGAGTTAGAGACTTGATATGAAGTAAAAATATATACTGTTATGTCCTGGAGTAATGCATTCTGTGTATTCTTTACTGTTTATTCGACTGGAAATAAAACTCTCAAATAGTCTAGCCATTATTATTTTCCAACTAAATCCTGATGGAGTTACATTTATGGACAAAAACATTAATTAAAATGCAAACAAATTTACTGTGTTGTTTTTGTGCTGTTTCTGCTCAGTTTAAATCGTAAAACTTATTTTCTCAGCTCATCTCATTGTCTTGTTTTGAAAAATCGTCCTGAGGCTCAAAGACAAAAGTCAAAGCAGTTATATATTTATATATCTATGTATATGACTGTGTTTTTGCACTATTTTCTGTCGCAGTAATCTTTATAATGATCTCAGTGCTTCCTATTATGTAAAGCACTTGGAATTAGATTGTGTACGATTTGCACTATATACAGGGATTTTTGATCGATGTCACTTTCCGCCCTACTGCGCATGTGTTATGCAGAAAGACCCGCTCTCCATCTGGTTAGCTGGGGAAACTTCTTTGAATAAAACAATGGGACGAGAGCTAGCTGTTTCGATCAGATATGAACCGGTCTGACAGACGTCTGTCTCTCGAAGCTTGTGACAGCATTTTTTTCGCCGTTTTTTCACCTGAATGTAACTTTTAAAGAGTCGTAGGGTCAAATTTCATTCACAAATGTTGATTTAGTAGTAGTGATAAACTCTTGTAGTTAGCTGACAATGGAGCTTTTTTGACTGTTTGTGTCTTGGAGCGGCAGCTCTTTATGCAGGTTCAGTGGGCAGGCATCGCCCGTGTTAACAAATAAAAAAAATCCCTCTATAAAGAAACTTGCCTGGCTTTTTTGAAACCAATTAACATTTATTTCCTTACTTATTTAGTTTACATAGTTGTGATTAAGCAATAACTTGCTACAGAAGTAAAGTGGGTAACAACTTTTTTTTTTATAGTGTACAAGACAAAATAAAATGAATGCAGATATATTAAGATGAGACACTACAGTGTAGTTTGCTCGGCTGTGTTTTAATACTGAATTGAATCCACTTAATCCAAAGAGTTCCTGTATATAGAACATTGTAACTTCATTTTCCTTCACGAGATTATCAATATCAACCTCTAATGTAGCTTCTAGACAAACTTTTTGAACTTGGACTGAGCAAGATTTGGAAAGATTTTACAGCAGAGTTTGTTAATATCTAAGCCTGAGTTATTACAGTTTTGAGTCTAAAAACTTTTCAGTCAAAGCAGTTTTACTCAAAAACTAAATATGATGTTCAAAATCCAGTTACACATTGAGTTATAATTATTTGTATTTCTGTCCTATTCCCCTGCAGTGTCTGGTCTTAAAAAACTCGACTTGTCATTTAGGATTTTAGGCAAATGTGGAACAATTTTTTTCTATTGTTCAGTTTAGTCTGTCCATAACCTTGTCACAGCCAATTGAGTTTTCTGAAATGCAAATGCCTCATGTGCAAACGACTTTAAACCTTAAACATGAGTAGTTTTCATTTTTGATTTTGTGAATTGTATATATTTTTTTTGTGAATCCAGAATTCCTACAAAAAGATGCAGCTCCTCTTCAGCAGCGGCAACGTCACTGAAACCAAACAGATTCTGGTGTTAAAAACTAAAAGTCAGCGTCATTTATAAAACAGCACATTTTATCTCCACAACTATTCAAACACAGCACTCTCACGTTTTTTGGCTGTCACGACTGGCCCCACACAATCACTACTACACCGTGTCAAACCACTAAGTTTCATAATAAAGTTGCACAAAATACGGTTTCAAATGCACAAAACAAAAGTCAGGCACATACAGTAGAGTCACTTGGGGCTTGAACCAAACATAATCCCAAAAAACTAGAACCACACCAGCCCACTAAACAGAGGGAGAGTGACCACGATAATCATGACAGACGACAGAAAAATAACAAAAAACTGAAAGATCAATGTTGGGAAATGGACAAATGGGGAGAAAATTTGAAATGTGTGTTTTTTTGTTTTTTTACAGTAATAATAAATAATAAAAGCTGTGTCATGATGATCGGTTCCTCGCAGATGCTGAGGGACAATCATTGATCAGTTTTTTGCTCAGTTTCAACCCAGGACAAAACATTTAGGGGTGTAACAAATCATTTTACAGCAACACAACTAATACTATTAGCGTCTGCTTCTTTTGTTTTTTGGATTCTACATTGAATCTTTGTGATCTGAAGTTTTAAACCAGTTTCGATTCCAATAATTGTATTTTTCAAGAACACTTTTTCATTTCGTATTGTCTGATATACTTACATCTTTCTGGACACTTCAGGAGTTTTGGCCTGATTTTAAACCCGATGTGCCCCTTTACGAGTTCGAGGAGACATGGCCAGAAAAAAAGGATTTTCATAATAATTTTTTGTCGTTTCTCTCCTTTTGTCTGTGAGTCACTGCGACTCTGTTACGACTTTTTGTCAGGACGCATCATGGTGAGGTTCACCTGCTGCACGAGCGAGGACCTTTACCACAGACAGTATCGGGTGCATCTGTCGTGTGACGGCGCCTCTTATAATGTCAAATAAACAAGAAACATTGCCTCTTCATCTGTGTCTGCACTGTCTGATTCCGGGCCTGGGGCTACACCAGTTCGTTTCTTTAATCCTGAACTAAAACTGCACTTGGTCCAGCTCCGATCCTGTCTTGATGCACTCCTTGTGTGGAGGTCCACTGCTCCTCCTGTGCTGCTGCTGTCACCTCCTTTGACCCCGGAACACGCCAGACCACGCACTTATGCAGGAATGGATTATTTGTGAAGGAAAAAGGGCACAGAGAGGACTGTGGTGGACTCCAGCAGTCCGGTTCTTTCTAACACAAAGAATCAGCCTGTTCTCACAGACATGCGTGTCTATTCCACGCAATTTGAAACAGTGTGTCATATGAACGTAATTTCTATTTTATGCGTGTGTGTTTCACGCATTACTGCCCCTATTCATTTCTATGGTGTATGTAAACACGTTATTATTTTAAAATACTAACAGAATCCTAATCCTAACCTTAACAAATTTTGAGACGCAAATCTAAACGTACCCATTTTTGTGACTTCAGACCTAAACTTAATTGTTAACTTCCCAAAAAACCTCCTTTGGGTCCGAAAACCAAATCGCGTGTCTATACCACGCCATGAAAATGGGGGTGTATAAACACACAAAAAAGACAGAAGAGTCGTCATGACAAGCAATTCACAGTTACAGAGTGGTATATACATGCAATCCACGAGAACGCGTTGGACCAGAGCTCGACTGGATAAAGTATTATCCCGGTGTACATTATTCACGCTTTGCCCTGTTTAGCAGCTTTAGTAGAAATGTGATTGCGGGCAAAATTTAAGAGTTAAGTGTCACTTTAAATGTTGTTTTTCTCCTGATTCTCTCCACGGAGACAAAGTTTATTGCTATACTGTGAATCAATAGGCTTTTCAACTTATTCTGCTCTGCCCACTTTTTGTGGCATCACACTTCCTGTTTAGCTCTGTTAATGGAGCTAACATGTTAGCTTGTGGGGTAATCTCAATTAGACATAATGACACACACAGTGACTGAATTTTACAGGCTTAAAGCAGCTAAACAAGTGCACTGCCAAGAAAAGTGGGCGGGCAGAATAAGGTGAACAGGCATCACCATGAATGAATCGTTACACCCCCAATAGTCAGTTGTGTGAATAATTATTCAGAGGAAACTCACAAGGTCACAGTTCAAACACAGATCCACGGCCAAATAATAAAAAAACACTGCTATGTGCAAGAACCATCACATCGCAAAACTGTTTATGGCCACAGCAAAATCACCCAAAACACAGGCCATTGAACTTACGACGCAGAGAGCAGGCGTTAGAAGAAGAGCTTAGCCACTTAGCCACTGCTCCGCCATTTAAGAACGAACGCTGGACTGTGACCGTGGTGTTTGTGGAGGGAATAATGGCAAATGGACACACACAAAAAAAACAACATATGGGAAACAGAAATTATATAATGGTGGACAGTGTCAAAGCAAACTCATCCCTGTGACAGAACACTGGTTAGACATGAGACAGTTGAAAATCAAGCACAAAGGAACGAAAATGAAAGTTTAATCTATGTACAAAAAGAGATTTAAAGTGGAGAGAATTTAAGTATTGAACAGAATACACTTTCTCCAAGACAATCTCAGAAAAAAATGTAACGATCCTAAAGGTTAAAATGAATGAGAATGTCCTAATAACTTTGTGGTTTATAAAGCTGCAACAACAGGTTTTAAATAGGTCTTAAGCCCATGACTCACCACATATGTAGCTGATTATCCTCGAGGACATTTTCAAACTTTTAATATTAATATTTCAGAAACTCAACGGGAGTTTATAATTAGAGCTTCCAGAAACAAGGAGTGGGTGGTCACTGTTGAGCTACTTTGGAGCTAAAGCAGACGGAAAACTGGACTATATCACTGCAGTCAAGCCCGTCGATAGAAATTTTGGGGCCTGGGGCAAAGGTGCCTCATATGGGCCCCCCTGCAATAAAAAATAGTATAAAAAGGGTACCATTTTGGGCCCCTAAGGCTGTGGGACCCAGGACAACCCACCCCTGTTGACTCCCCTGGCTGCAGCGGCGACAGGCAGAGGAACGTCTAGAATACTGGGTTGTTTTGTGTCCTATAACTGTGATTTTGTCAGAGATGGCAAGTAACTAAGTATTTTGACTCAAATACTGTATTTAAGTAGTTTGTTTGAGTGTCTGGGGACTTTTTACTTTTACTTCTTACATTTTTCAAGAAGTATTATTTTCTACTCCTTACAATTTAAAACAGGTTAGTTACTTTATAGGTCTATGACAGATTATAACTCATTTATTGTAAAGAAGATTCACAACATTACAAACCAACTTTGTGCACTGCAAAAATATATTTCTAGATTGGTTTAAAATGTCTCAAAATCTGAAATCTTATTTCAAGATGATTCTGCCTTGTTTCAATAAATTTGTTCCTTTTTCAAGCCAAATTATTTGTTAAAGTCGTAAAATTTTGTATTCTTGTTGTGTCTTTATCTGTGTACTAGGACTACAGATGGAAATTAGCATCTTTGCTATAATCTGGCATATTTACACTGTAACTGTTACAGATGTTCATTAATATGCACTGTCCCTATCAAATAAGTAAATAAATAAATAAAACAGTGGCACATTTGATTAGAGATCAAATCTCTTGAAAACAGACAGACATTTCTTGAAACAAGCTAAATATGCTTCCAAAGTTTAGCCTTTTCATTCTAATCTGGATAAAATAACTAAAATTTAGATGAATAATCTCAATTCTAGTGTGTGTGTTTTTTTTTTTTTACTGATCATTACTTTTGGCAGTGTGATTGTACTTTTTACTTTTTTACTTAAGTGCATTCACTAAAGTTTACTTTTGTACTTTTACTCAAGTCTTTTTTTACACAAGTAACACAATGAATTTCAAAACAAGTTAATGTTGCTTGATTTTAGGATTTGAACCTAATTTCAAGCATTTTAACCTTATTTATTGTAGAGACATAGATTGTTTTCCTTGTTTTAAGTGTTTCAAACTCAGACATTGTTTCTTATTTTTAATCAAATTATTTGCCAATGTGTTAAGAAAACTGTTCTTACGCCATTGGCAATTTTTTGTTCTTAATTTCAGACACATTCTCTTAAAATATTTTGAAACCAGAAAAATATTCTACATTACATAAGCAATTAAATCGTATCCAGTTAAAACAGCTCAAATATGGATTAAAATTCTAATTCTAAGTAGTTTTAAGCAAGTCTAGCTTTATAGTTTTTGCAGTGTGAACTTCAGTACTTTTACCATCTCTGGATTTTGGGGTCTGATTGTGGAAAAGTGAACGGCCTTTTGTGCATAATGAACTTTTACAACTGAATGTGTGTATCTGTCCGGCATAAATAAAGTTTCCTAACGGATAAATAAAGTTTTTTTTATTTGATTTTCTTACAGAAGTTCTAAAAATCTTTGATAAAAACGTACAGAGCAGAATCCAGGAGCTTGCGTCCCACAGTTTGAGACACACTCATCTTCTTCTGCCCTTATGGTAAACACTGAATTATTCTTAGTTTATCTCATGTCATTACAGCGTTCTTACTTAACACATTTGTCACCCTGTTTGCAGACTGCGAGGGTGCAAAAATAACACCGCTTTAACAGCCTCGGTCAGAAGCTCGTAATGACTCTCGGACACTTGGAGCAGAGCGTCGCCTCATTAAAGTTAATCTAGTGTTCGCTTATTGACTTCCTCGGCTTCGCGTTGACGTAGTTTGGCCCCAAATTACGGCCAATCCGGCTGTCAGTCAATCTCACGTCAGCGACCACAGTGTTCAAAGTTTAAGTCAGAATTGAGTGGGTGGGATTTACTTTAACTGTTAAAATGCAGGTGTTTTGACCCGGTTTATGTTGAATTTTACTGTAACTGCTGAACCTATTCACGAGAAGAAGCAAAAACTGGTTTCTTCTATAGATTTCAAAATGTATTATATTAAAAGTGGCAGCTTAATGTCGCGAGTCTGGTCAATCAAATGTAACTAGAAGAGAAAAACGCAAACTTAAATAGTTAAAATTTGATTTGAGTATTTTGACAAACTGTAACAAAAGACCGTTTGCCTGAAGAAGGCCACATGGCTCAAATGTTGCACTGTAAATACATTTATTTTTGCAAAGATTTGCCAGTGTGCGGGACCCCTTCTTTTGTTACAGTTTCACGTTTATCCTATTTGTCCTACGCACCTGTCTTATCATTCATGTGCAGAATCTTTTGCCTTTTTCAGTATTTTGACACAAGCAGAACCCACAAGTAATTTCTCACTTGAAATAGGCAGAAAATGTGCTTAAAATTGCAAAAAGACTGTTTGTTCTTTTGTCAAATCTTAATTTAAGATCATAAAATCTTCTCAAATTAAAGTGACACCATGTAACTTTCCAAGGGTGAAAAATCAAATGCTTAATCTCACTGAAACAGAAAGTTAATACATTAGTTTGGGGCACTTTTTTTTTATCTTAATACATCAGCTTGATGCCGTAATGTGGAATAACAAGCAAAGGGAAAAAATCCTTTGGCTAAAGTCTATTTTGTCGTCAGAAAGTTACACGATGTACCTTTAAGATGCTGTAAATATTCCACTTTTTCACCTATGATCTTATTTAGGATTCCTTTTTACAGCGCAATACACAGATTAACCAATTTGTAGACCCATCTCCTAATTATAAACATAATAAGGTTTGACATAAAAGGTTCTGTTTATACTTAAAAGAGAAAGAGGGCAGCTAAAATGTATGTTGCTTGAACTCATTTTTTGTTGTAATACAAAAGTTTAATAGGTGAAGTGACCTGCGGAAATCACCAAATTTACCTGAGTGATTTTTAAAGATAAATCATGACAAAGTACAAAGTCATTATTAATCGGTTTCTCTCACTTGGGGGTGTGGCTTGTTCTTAGCAGTACTGAATACATTTTGAGACATCCTGACTTCTATTCTGTATGACGACACTTGTTCCAGTATTCAAGTCAGTGTCAATAATATTAATGGGGAAAACTGCCTGTTGTCCTTTATTTGGCCTTATGACACCATCAGAAGTAATCTATTTGTTTATAAAAAAGAAAATACACAGCTTTAACTCGTGTTTACTCTGGTAATGTTCTTGTAAAGTGTCACAGATGTAGCCGCTGGTGCGTGTGCTGCTCTCACCTCTCTCACCTCAGTACGGTCGGTTGGCGTCCTTGGGCCTCTTGAGCTGCACCTTCAGCCTCTTCATCCCGATCTGGAAACCGTTCATGGCTTGGATGGCAGTCTGAGCGCTGGACGGGTTGTCGAAACTCACGAAACCTGCACAAGCAAAGCAGATTGCATTTTATTCTATGTTATGTTTTTACTGTCATTTATTTTAAAGCACTGTTTGGATCAAAGCAAGAAGGTCCTGGGATCAACGCCCAGGCAATTCCCAGGCCTTTCTATGTGGAGTTAGCATGTTCGTGTTTATTCGTAGGTTGCTCCACTTTCCCCTTCCACTAAAACATGCCCAGTAGTGCCTCTCCCCTCCCCCAGAACTCCCCCAGATGTTTATAAGCCATAATTGCAACAAAAAAGAATACATGTCGATATTAACCATGTGTCGAAGGATTTATGAGAGGAAGTTGTCAGATTTAAAACCCAAATTGTGTTTGCAGTTTAAAAATCAGCTACCCCACCTTTAATTGTAAATATAAATGATAGTTTTACATGAATCGTGAACAAGTTTGTGTAGAAAAGTTTGAAAATATGTTGAAATTGACAGGAAGAAAAGCAAAGTTCTAAAATGATGACGCAGGGAGACAAATACATGTTACATTTTCTCACAAAGAACATATTGTAATGACCCTATAAACATAAATAAAAAAAATTAGCATGTTGTAGTGTATTTTAATGTCTGAATAAGTGGAAATCTATTATATTAGAAGAACTTTGGCTGAACTTTTTACAGTCCTAGTCATCATCTATAAACAGGAAGCAAAAAAGGCTAAACTGGGATGAACTCTGTAACATGTTTAGTGAAATCTTCAATATAACAATCTTAACTTTTCAGTGAAATGAATAGTTCAACCTGTCAGAGGCACTTTAGTATAAGTAAACGATAACGACATGTAGATTAATAAATTCTTTGATGAAGCTATGATTATGAAAGTTTAGAGAAAAGCATCTTAATTGTCCCAAACGTTGTGTTGTTTGTGACCTGGTGCCTGTCCTGAGTGGCAGAGGAGATATTGCTTCTCATGAATGGAATCTTTCTGCCCAAAAAAGTTATATAAAGTTAATTATTTTCACCAAAACATTTAAAATCTTTCCATTTTTAAGTAGTTGGTCAGCAGAGACTCACCAAAGCACTTGCTCTGGTTGGTGGCGCGGTCGACAAAGACCTTGGCGGAGATTACGTTTCCGAAGGGCAGGAACATCTGGAGGATCTCAGAGTCTGTGAACTCCTGCGGCAGGTGGTAGATGAAGATGTTGCAGCCCTCGGGACCTGCAAAACAAAAAAAACATGTTCAGTATTTGTAACAGTGTTTAGATGAATAAAGAGCTGACAATCTTATAACTGTTCCATACTTAAAATAGAGCTTGTTTCTATCATTAATTACTGACAAATGTACAATAAGCTTTGTGAAACCATGTTGGCTGTAGCCCAGTAGTGCCCCCCTGTGGTTGGATGGTCGCACTCACCCTCTCGTTGCTGCAGCTGTTGGGGCTGCTGAGGCTGCTGGGCCACCAGAGTGGGCTGGTGAGGGAAAGGCTGTCCCACCAGACCGTACGCAGCGGGGTATGTGGCTGTGGAGAGAGAGAGAGAGAGAGAGAGAGAGAGAGAGAGAGAGAGAGAGAGAGAGAGAGAGAGAGAAGAGAGAGGGGGAGGGAGAGGGAGAGAGATGGAGAGAGAGGTGGAGGAGGAAGAGAGAGGGAGGGAGGGAGGGAGAGAGAGAGAGAAGGAGAGAGGGAGAGAGAGGTGGAGGGAGGAGGGAGAGAGAAGAGAGAAAGAGGGAGGGAGAGAGAGAAGAAGAGAGAGGGGGGAAGAGGGAGGGAGAGAAAAGAAGGAGAGAGAGTAGGGAAGAGGAAGAAAGAGAGAGAAGGAGAGAGAGCGAGGGAGGAGGGAGGAGAGAGAGAGGGAGAAGGAAGAAAAGAAGGAGAGAGAGCGGGAGTAGAGGAAGAGAGAAAGAGAAGGAGAAAGAGAGAGAGAAGGAAAGAGAGAGTAAGAGGGGAGAGAGGAGAGAGAGAACAAGAGAGGAGTAAAAGGGGAGAGAGGAGAGAGAGTAAGAGGGAGAGGAAGGGAGAGAGAAAGAAGAGAGAGAGCGGGAGAAAGGAAGAGAGAGAAGAGAAGGAGAGAGAGAGAGAGAGAAGGATAGAGAGAATAAGAGGGAGAGAGGAGAGAGAGAAGAGAGAGGAGTAAAAGGGGAGAGAGGAGAGAGAGAGTAAGAGGGAGAGGAAGGGAGAGAGAAAGAAGAGAGAGAGCGGGAGAGAGGAAGAGAGAGAGAGAGTAAAAGGGGAGAGAGGAGAGAGTGAGAGGTGAGAGAGAAGGAGGGAGAGAGGAAGGAGAGAGAAGAAAGAAAAGGAGAGAAAGAGAGAGAGGGAGAAGAGAGGGGCAAAAGAGAGAAGGAGGAGAAGAGAGACAAAGAGAGTAGATAATCAGGATAGGGAGAGAGAGAGATAGAGAGAATCAGAGAAAGAGGGAGAGAAGGAGAGAGGCGGGGTGAAGAGAGAGACAGAAATAGAGGTAGAGAGAAAAGAACAGGAGAGAGATATAGAACACAGAGAGAGGGGAGAGAGAGGAAGACAGTGGGAGAAGATGAAAACTGTAGCTCTGACTGTGCTTATTAAATTGTATGTTTGCATTTGCTCAATCAATCAAGTTATTTCAGACTCAATCCATACGAACTGATTTGCATTATCTTATTTTTCACACGATATCACTGCGCTGTAAGAAACTCGACTGTAATAATTATAAATGTGGAATGTACGGTGAGAGAAAGTTAGCACAAGCAGAGAAAATTTTATACACATGAATTATCCGTCTCCCCAAACATGAGGTAAACATATTCACAATAAATAAGTATTTTACAGATAACAGATGAGGATTGATTTGAATTACACAAACAGCATGGCAACATTTAGTAGACGATTATAAAAATGTAAAAGTCAAAATAGATCACAGATAGTTTTTTGGGAGGAAAAAACACAGGTGGCCAGTGTTTTGATTCTTAAGACAATTATTCAATCAATAAGTAGAAGGAGCCTTATAAGAGTGTCACAAGTAAGAGGGGGGTCTGGGGTCGTCCCTTAGAAATTTGACCCCAAATGATGATATTTCCTGCATTGTGGCATTTTGGCAGTCTGACCAAGTGGACAACGTATTGGTGGATTAACAATGAAAAACACAATTTTATTTAAGGTAATACACCAGTTTTGTGTTTCAGTGAAGAAGGCAACAGTTATTGTAGTCCTGTAAGTTACAACCAAACTTTGGCATAGGACATCCTCTATATCATTCACCTTATAGTAGTAAACAATATAGTTTGCATATTATTTATGATAGACTAAATATATTCCAGACAAGTTTTATTTTCCATGACGATTGGCTATTTTTGCTCATTTTCAATGCATTTTCCATAAAAATTACTAATTATTTTTCAGCTTTTCCAGGTTTCCAGGGTGCATGGGAGCTAACTATATGGATATGGTATTATTATTATAATATTACCTACTATTACAAGTAATTTCTGGCCATCTTGGGGAACTATGCAAATTAGTAAGTTTCAGGTCAAATAAATCATAAGCCTGCAGTGGCCAAGGCTTTTTCTAAGTTATACTGTATGTGATATTTGATATGGACTAGTCTAGGACAAAATGCAGATCTCAATATATTTTTTCATTTCATTCATTTCATCTCATATATGATCTTGATATCTTGAAATTACTTAAATAATAAGTTACATTTTTTATTCTTAAGTCGAAAGCTGCTGATTAGAAAGTAGAAATGTAACATTTTGGCAATGACTTTCACTTTGACATTGACTAAAACTAATAAACATACATCTATGCATACACAAGTTTATAATTTCAGTACAGCTCAGTGAGTTTAGAGTCACTTTAACATGAGAGTTGTGTACTGAGAAGGAGAAAAACCAGTGGTATGTCCTGTATCTGCAAGTTAAGACAGCAATATATAGTCATTTGTCATTGAAGTCCTTTTTGAAAACATAACATCTACTTTCAACTACAATTTTAACATTACCTCCTTTTAACACGCTAATCTATAAGAGGCACTGTCTGAAATAACGACACACATAGTAAGCCCTTAAAAGCAGATCAGGGACATGTTCGCAAGTGAAATATGTGTCAAGTTTTTCCTGTGAATCTCTGCTTCACACATGCGGCGCGAGAAAGGCGACGACGCTGTTTTTCTGATGAAGTTACATAACACGTCTCTACACTGTACTGTGAATATAATTAGGCCTATTGTCTGTCTGAGGTTCAATCTAGAACTATTTTAATTATCTATGAATACTTGGTGGATTAGTGATTTTACTTTAGTTTAATTCAATGCAAGATAATAAAATGAATGATAAATAAGTGGATATTACCTGTGTAGTGCTGCATGCCTGTGTACGCCTGCTGCAGTGGATCCAGGACAGGACTCTGAGCTGAAAAACAAATCAACAGTCGTCTTTTAATGTGCTTCTGGAGCATTACATCAAGCTCTAAGTATAATCTTTCACAACAGAGATACATTTTGTCACGATAACAGCTTATTTTATTGTTCTAGATTGAAAAAAAACATTTAATATTTGATGTAGACAGCACACAACAGTCTCATTTTGATCCTTTGCATTATTATATGAACAAATAATTTACACTGTTAAAATATATTTGGCCAAAAAGTTAAATTAACTTAAAATCTTGTGTTGATGTGACTTGATAATGTGAGTTAAAAATGTTCAACTTTTAAGTTATAAAGAGAGAGAGAGCAAAGGGAAAAGAGAAAGGGGAGAGAGAGAGAGAGAGAAGAGAGAGAGAGAGAGAGAGGAGAGAGAGAGAGAGAGAGAGAAAGGGACAGAAAGAAGTAGTAAAATAGAAGAGAGAGGGAGAGAGAAAAGAGAGGGAGAGAAAGAAGTGGTGAAAGAGAAGAGAGAGAGGGGGAAAGGGAGAGAGAAGAGAGAGTAGTGAGAGAAGGTGGAAGAGAGGGTGAGAAGGGAGAGAGAGAGAAAGGAGATAAGGGTGATAGATAGAGAAAGAGAAAGAGAGAGGGAGAAAAGGAGTAGAGATGGAGAGAGAGAAAAGGGGGAGAGGGTGAGAGAAAAGGGAGAGAAAACGGTAGTGAAAGAGAAGAAAGAGAGATAAAAGGGAGAGAGAAGAAAGTGGTAGTGAGAGAGGGTGAGAAAGGGAGAGAGAGAGAGAAAGGAGAGAAGGGTGATAGATGGAGAGAGAGAGAATCAGGAGTTAGAGAGAAAAGAGAAAAGAAAGGGAGAGAAAGAAGTAGTGAAAGAGAGTGAAGGGGAAAGGAGAGAGAAGAGAGAGGTAGTGAGAGAAGGTGGAAGAGAGAAAGAAAGTAGAGAGGGAGAAAAGGAGTAGAGATGGAGAGAGAGAAAAGGGAGCGAAAACGGTATGAAAGAGAAGGGAGAGAGATAAAAGGGAGAGAGAAGAAAGCGGTAGTGAGAGAAGGTGAGAAAGGGAGAGCAAGAGAAAGGAGAGAAGGGTGATGGAGAGAGAGAGAAAAAATGAAGTTAGAGAGAAAAGAGAGAGAGGAAGAGAAAGAAGTAGTGAGAGAGAAGAGAGAGAGAAGAGAGTAGTGAGAGAAGGTGGAAGAGAGGGATAGAAAGAAAGGAGAGAGGGAGAAAGGAGTAGAGATGGAGAGAGAGAAAAGGGAGAGTGGGTGAGAGGCAGAGAGGAGAAAGGGAGAGAGGAAAGGAGAGAAGGGTGAAGATGGAGAGAGAAAAAAAGGAGTTAGAGAGAAAAAAGATAGAGAGAGGGAGAGAAGGAAGTACGTGAAAGAGAAGAGAGAGGGAAAGGGGGAGAGAAGAGAGAGGTAGGTGGAGAGGGAGAGAAAGGAGAGAGGGTGAGAGAGGCAGAGAGAGAAAAAAGGGAGCGAAAACAGTAGTGAAAGAGAAGAAGAAAGATAAAACGGAGAGAGAAGAAAGCAGTAGTGAGAGAAGTGAGAAAAGAAGAGAGAGAGAAAGGAGAGAAGGGTGATAGATGGGAAGAGAGAGAAAAAAGGAGTTAGCGAGAAAAGAGAGAAGAAAGGGAGAGAAAGAAGTAGTGAAAGAGAAAGAGAGAGAGGGGGAAGGAGAGAGAAGAGAAGGTAGTGAGAGAAGATGAAGAGAGGAGAGAAAGGAGTAGAGATGGAGAGAGAGAAAAGGAGAGTGGGTGAGAGAGGCAGAGAGAGAGAAAAGGGAGAAAAAGCAGTAGTGAGAGAAAAGATCGGGAGAGGGGGGAGAGGAGAGAAGAAGTAGTGAAAGAGAAGAGAGAAAAGGGAAAGAGAAGAAAGCGGTACTGAGAGAGGGTGAGAAAGGGAGAAAGGAGAGAAGGGTGATAGATCGAGAGAAAGTGGAGAGAGAGAGAGAGAAGAGAGGTAATAAGAGAGGGAGAGTGAGAAAGAAGGAGAGCTATATTTGTCCGTGTTGATGTATTGGGATAGTGTAGTACCTTGGTAGGCGTGGACTCCGTTGGTGTACAGGGCCTCGTGGGCTGACTGGCCATTAGGGGGCGCTGGCACGGAGGGGTAACTGTTCACTGCGATGGGGGGCGGCAGAGCTGGGACGGGTGTGGCTGCGATCGAGGGGGGAGTGCTGGTACCTGCAGGTAGGGCGAAAAAAACTAGCATAAGACATTAATATGGATGTAATAGTGACAAAAAATAGGAAAAAACGCTACTGACTGAGTTATAGTAATCACTAGAGAGACTGGTTGCCATGGTGATCTAGAGAAACATCCAGTTCCATGTTGTGTTGGAAAATTCTTGATGTTTTGAAGAGGTTTATAATTGTCTTTTGTCCAGAAAATATGATAGTTAATTAATCTCACAACTGTTACCTAGCAACCACATGCTGTAGTAAATATGGGCCAAACTCCACATAAAAATGACACACGATTTGACAAATGATATTAACTTGTAACACTTTAATTTGGTTAAAATATTGTTTAAACTCTCAGAACATTGTGTCTTTGCGTTTTGGTGCTTTTGGACGACATTTGTGGAGGGATTCTTATTTAAAAATTAACGTTTATGTGTCAATTTCTTCACAATTTGCAACATAATTGCCGTAAAACTATGATAAATATTATCACAAGGACTATCACATCAAACTAAAATTTGAAACATGCAAAATAAGTCATATATGGGCTTTAACCACTTAAATTTACTTTTTTTTTTTAATTATTTACACTTCAGCTAATGTTCATAATCTACCAAACAAATTTTAAAATATCTGTAAAAAAACATATTGAGATTTAGATAATGCATACGTCTTTTACAGTGACAAGACAAAACACAGTAATTCATTTAAAGTGTAATGACAAGTCTGCAAAAAAGGGCTTTTTAAAAAATAAAAACATTTTGCTATTTGAGGTAAAAGTTCTTAATTCAAGTGAAATAATCTGTCAGTGCAGTAAGAGCATTTGACTAACCTAGTTGTTTCGAGCAGAAAATGCTACTTTTATGTAGCTCTTGACATGACTTGACAAGATTTTTTAAGCAAATCTATTCTTGATTCATACAATTATGGCTTAAAACAAACAAATTAGCTTAAAATATGTTTTAATATCTAGATAGGGTAAATCAGGATAGAATATCTTAAAACAAGTCAAATTATCTAGTAAGGACGGTCTTATTAAGTGAAAAAATATTAAATTTGTATTTAAAGATGAATATGCTTAATTCAAGTTATTTTATCTAAGTTTAATTTCCTTTTTTGCAGAAAAAATGCAATAATGCAAGTTTAACTTTGCTGTGTTTTAAGATTTCACATTCAGGGGAATTGCTGAGACAGGTAAAACATGCCAAATTATCAATTTTAATCTACGTTTACAATTCTGAAATAAAATTTGGCTGCTGCTCTAAACACAAGATTTTTATTTTAATGTTTGTTTTTTTTTGCTTGTGAGCTGCCAAGTCTAAACTAAAATCATCTACCATGACAAATACCTAAAGGTGGTAGAAAAATAAAAGGTGAAATTGTTTCACAAAAACAAAAATTAAATTACACTGGTTCTGGCCATTGATCTAAACCAATTCCTTTCGATGTAACTAGTTTTTCTTCTGTTCATGTTTAAACCCGCCTCACAACAAATAAAACCAAATCTAAATTGATGTTTTCTGCTGTGTCCTCGTGGGTGCTCCTGTGTCCTCATATTTCAGACCCAAATCGAATCATCTCGGTGTTGTTTTTTTACCTGAGGAGGGCGTGATGGATGCGATGGAGTGGCGATGATGCTGCTGGGGTTGAGCGCCGCGAGCTGCTGCATCTGGACCGCTGCCTAACCGTGGGACGGGCCGAGAGGTACGCCGACTGTGCCACAAGAGCCTGCTGCTGCATCAGCTGAGGGCAGAGAGAGGGGGAGAGGGGTTAAAAAACAGAGAGAGAGAGGAGAGAGAGAGAGAGGGATAAGAGAGGGGTTAAAAGAAGAGAGAAGAGGAGAGAGAAAGAGAGAGAGAGGGAGAGAGAGAGAAGAGAGGGGTTAGGGGCAGGGCCTATTCAATTATATTTTCCAGCGAGCCAGATTTTCAAATGACTATGGTCTGTGGGGCCGAACAACAGAACTGCCCCAGACTAAAAATAAGTCTGTCCTATATCCCAGAACAAAACTGAACAAAACAAATATCAGTGGCATTTTAGCTGATTGAGTTGATTTATAAGTACTGCAGGCGACTGATCTAACTACCAGATCTAACCAAGAAATGTGGCCCAGTCATGGCCCACTTTACTAGATGGGCCAGTCTTTATAGCATTATGTTGCTGTATCCAAACGTTCACTGTAAATCAGATACTAGTGTTTCCCTGGTCTTCTTTACAATGTTGGTCATGTTCATGGCCCATTTACCCATGGTGGGCCACATCATATTGCTTAGTGGGCCACACATTTTGGCCCGGGGTCCGCTATTTGAATAGCCTTGGGTTATGGTTTAAAAACACAGAGAGAGAGAGAGGGTAGGGTTTTAATGAAGAGAGGAGAGAGAGAGGAGAGAGAAGAGAGGAGAGAGAGAGGAGAGAGGCTTGAGAGGGTGTATGAACAGAAAGAGAGGAAAGAGGGGTGGGGTTAAACAAGGGAGAGAGAGGGGGGGCAAAGACAGAGAGAGAGGAGAGGCTGTTGGGGTTTTAAATTTTAACATGAGACATAGAGCGGAGAGGGAGGAGAGAGAAGAGGAGAAAGGGGTGAGGTAAGGGTTATAAGGAAAGTAGAGGGGCAGATGACAGAGAAAGAAAGAGGCAGAGAGGAGATAATGGAGAGAGGGGTTAGGTGTTTTAAAAGAGAGAGAGAAAGAGAGAGACAGAGAGAGAAGAGACAAAGAGAGAGAGCAGAATAGAGACAGGGAGAGAGAAAAAGAGAGAAGAAGACAAAGGAGAGAGAGGATGAGAGAGCAAAAGAAGAGCGAGAGAGAAACAAAGAGAGAGAGGAGGATCGAGAGAGAGGGAAGAAGAGCAGAGACCCGCAACAAAGAGGGGAGAGAGAAGCGAGAGGAGAGGGTTAGGTTAGGGGTATATATGAGAGGAGAGAGGGAGAGATTGAGAGAGAGAAAAGGTAGAATAAGGATTTCTCTAAGCACGAACAGAAGGACGCTTATGTTGGAGTTGAATAAGACGAGATGAAAGAAAAATGAGAAAGAAAGAAAAGAGGGCTAAATTGGGAGGGATAATTACAAGTGTATACAGAGAGAAGAGTGGGGGGAAAAAGAAAGAAAGAGAGGTCAAATTAGGGGTTATTTACAGAGAGAGAGGGAGTGAGAAAGAAAGAGGAGAGGGCAAAAGGGGGTATAAGATAAGAAGTTGCATAAAGAGAGAAGAAGGGAGGAAAAAGAAAATGAAAAAGACAGAGGGAGAGAAAGAATGAGAAAGACAAGGGTGAAAAGAGGGTAAAGGAGAGAGAAAAAAAAGAATAGAGAGATAGGGAGATGTTAGATAAGAGATCATACTGAGAGGGGGGTGAGGAGAGGTGTGGAGTTCAAAAGAAAGGAGATGGAAGATTTGAATAGGAGGATATATACAGAGGTGAGAGAAGAGACAAAGGGGAGAGAGAGATAAAGGGGGATAAGTAAAAAGAGAGAGATGGGAAGCAGAGAAGACAAGAAGAAAAGTATAACAGATTATAAAATCCAGGGATGAGA